>CM069155.1:8775288-9260046 GCA_035221665.1 Okamejei kenojei
GACCCCCAAAGCAGTTATGTAATTTACACTATTTTTTTTTTTAAAACATTTTTTGAGTGTGAGAATTTCTGTTCATCAGTGTGGAGAGCGTGAGAATTTCCTCAAATACGTTAGTCTACGCATTGAGCGTGTGAGTTGGCCAGCCCTGGTTTAGTTTCGAGTTAACAGTGTAGATACCAGCCTTTGGCCCACTGAAAGTCCTTCGCCGAACAG
Organism: Okamejei kenojei; assembly: GCA_035221665.1. Classification (NCBI taxonomy): domain Eukaryota; kingdom Metazoa; phylum Chordata; class Chondrichthyes; order Rajiformes; family Rajidae; genus Okamejei; species Okamejei kenojei. The sequence continues at coordinate 8,775,502 of CM069155.1, forward strand.
CGAACCTGCAGACTAACATTAATCCTACACACATGGGGACATCTTTTACATTAATACCAAGCCATTAGCTTACAAAACCTGTACGTCTTTGGACTGTGGGGAGGAAACAAGTTCTAGGGGAACCACACAATTCACGGGGAGAACATACAAAGTTCCCTGTGGGACAAGCGCCCGTAGTCAGGATCAAACCGGGGTGTCTCTGGCGGCTGTCTGTAGGCAGTAACTATACCACTGCGCCACCTGCCTCACATTGAATGCAAGTGTGCTCCAAGTCCTTGTCCAAGCCAGTATCCCTCCCTTTCATTGCAACCTGATGCCACCACTGTGGCTGCTATGCCTTGATCTCATTGACCCTGCCCAGATGTTGCTGGAATGACAAAGCTACAGCATCAGGTTCTGCCACAAGAGCGCCATGTTTACAAAGGAAAAATGGGATCCCAACCACCTGAATTTTATTCTAAAAGATAAGTGATTTGCAGGGCTCCTTTTACACTTACTTTACACTCAAAACCAAAAGGGAAGCTACCAATCACAGCAACCAAATTCAATGGGGAAAGTTGGACATAAATTCTGGAGTAACTCAGCGGGACAGCAGACATCTCCAGATAGAAGGAATGGGTGACGTTTGGTTGTCAACCCGTTTTCAGTTTATGAAGAAGGGTCTCGATCTGAAACGTCACCGATCCTTCATTCCAGAGATGCTGCCCATACTGCTGAGTCAGTGCTCCAGATCTTTTGTCGCTCGTCTTCAGATGCTACCTGTCCGCTGAGTTCCTCCAAAGTACCGTGTGCTCTGCTTAAGATTCCAGTGCGTGCATTATAATCGTCTCCAGTTTGTGTTTTGGTATTTTTTTTTTTTTTTGGGCAAAACTGATGAAAGATTGTCGATGCTAGATTATCAATGCGAAATGAGAACCGCAGGGATGCCACCCAGACACGGGAACAGGAGACCTTAGCATGGAGGTCGCTCCAGTGCAGCAGCCGAGAGAGAGTCAAGCATGAGGCATAAGATTAGTTTTGTTGAACATCTCCAGAGATACATCTGTGACAAATGGTAATTTACAGGTCCACTGGTGAATTTCTTGGCAACATTATCCCCCCTTTAATCCAGACAAATTCTCCTTCCTGGATTCATCCGAGAATGTGGGAGCCCAGGCGGGTGAGGAGGCCGATTTTTCGTCTCATTGGGACTTCCGCGGCGATCGGCGGGGTAGTAACCTGCACCCGGTGGCTGGACCTCTGGAACTCAGGCCCGGCAAGAGCGAAAGATCGTTCCCATAGCGATTCCACTCCCCACTTTGATGGCCGGTTTGTTCGGTCCCAAGATCGTGACCTCTGTTGATCCGGGAAATGGATATCCAGAACGGCTGTGGATGAAATCGGTGGTGGGGTGTATGAATTGCAATGTGTTATGTTTAAGAAGGAACTGCAGATGCTGGCAAATCGAAATAGACACCAAATGCTGGAGGAAATCAGTGGGGTGAGGCAGCATCTATGGATGCGAAAGGGATAGGTGACATTTCGATATACTGCATCACACGCTGTAGGCAACGCTGTTAAGGTGCTTCAGTTGTGAGCCATAAGTTTCTTAGAATCTGCACCCACATTTTCCTTGCCATAAACTTTGAGCCCCATGCGTGCCGACTCATTGCTCAGATTTATTATCCATCTGCCATAAATATAAAACAACTTTCGTTCACACAATGCTAGTTGGCAGGTTGCATTTTGGTTGCCCTGGAGTCTTTGTTCTTCAAAATAAAGATTTTGTGCCATCTCAAAACAATTAATCTTCATGAGGCAATATCTACTCTGATCTTCTGTGCACCAGCGGGTTCTGGTTTTCCCATTCAATGTGTTGCATTTTGAAATGTGCTAAATTTAAACCTTAGTGTAATATTCCCTGGGAGACTCTAACTGGGCTGACATGGTCCTTGGCTCATGTTGTAGTGATACTGTCTGAGCATTGTCAGTTGCTTTATATAAAATTGTGGTTCTAAATGTCATTTTTATATTTCTTGCTCTCAGGAGTCCACGATCATGGATTGTTAGCATGATTTCATGAGGACACTAACACGTTTGATGTCTGATGGTTAAGAGTTACTCTTCCAGTGCTGCCTTCACTCGGGAACAGTGATCTGCGCGATTTTCCACGCCTAATATGTCCTAAGGAAAGTAAACCCTTGCGTATAGTATCAGTATCAAATACGAAGGGTGTCGCTTCAGGTGATGAGGAGCAAGTTTACAAGCAGATGTGTAGGGCAGGTTTCTTTAAATAGTTCTAGCTGCCACGAGGTGGTGGTGAAACAGATACAATGGTTTTAAGAGGGGTTTCGATATGCACATGAATTATGTAGGAAATGGAGGAAATTTATGGATCTATTGAGGCAGGGGAAATGGATTTTTAATTGGCATTGCTTAGTTTAGATTAGTTTAGCTTAGAGATGCTGCATGGAAACAGATGCAGCCCTTCTGGCCCCACTAGAGACCATGCTGACCAGCGATCCCCAACATTAACACTATCCCACAAACACAGGGACAATTTACACACAGACCAAGCCAATTAACCTACAAACCCCTCTTCTTCTTGGGGTTTGGGGAGGAAAACTATGATCTCGTGAGGAAAGAAAAACCCCACGCAGGTCTCGGGGAGAACGTACAAACTCCGTGCAGAGAGTACCGTTAGTTCACGGATGGAAATCGGGGGGGTCTCAGGTGCTGCAAGTGCTGTAAGGCAGCAGCTTCTACCGATGCGCTGCTGTGCTGCCATTATTTTGTTTGCACAGGACTTTATGGGTCTGAAGAGTTGCTCCTCTGCTGCCCAATGTTCTGTTGATCTCAGATTTTGTCATTATGGGGTGGGAGGATTGCACCTTCACGTGGTCGCCCTGTTCGACAAATGCAATCAACCGACGTGCACAAACAAAATAGAACTAAGTTGTTCTCCAACGGCTAGGCTGCGACGCCATACGGCCAAGAAGAAGACTTATATATAAGAACTAAAAACGATGCCTGAATGAATGTACCGTACATGGCCTCTGCAAGAGTACTCTTGCGTTTTCCGCGCGAATACACTTGCAAGGCCAAAAGACTGGAATTTTATGGTAATTTGTTTTGCATTAAAATACGATTACCGATTAGATTTAAATAATCCAGATTACTCTATTGATAGCAAAAGCGACTTACATTTTTCAGCGGACTGTTTGTAGACCCAATCATTGTAAACTTTGAGAAAACAAGTGGGCAGGCTGCTTCCAAAATTGTTGTTGGAATTGCTTGATGCCAGTTAGGAATAATCAAACCTGTATGGTGACAGAAAAATATCAGTTGCAAATTTGGCTGAAGAGTGTCAACCTCGACAGTGGGGCATATATTCACAGACCTGTTCCTGGATGTCAGGACTTTCATATGAGGAAAGACTGGATGGTATTGGATTCGGCTTGTACTCACTAGAATTTAGAAGACTGAGGGGGGGATCTTATAGAAACTACAAAATTCTTAAGGGTTGGATAGGCTAGATGCAGGAAGATTGTTCCCTGATGTTGGGGAGGTCCAGGAACAAGGGGTCACAGTCTAAGGATAAGGGGGGAATTCCTTTTAGGTCCGAGATGAGGAAAAACATTTTTCACACAGAGTGTGGTGAGTCTCTGGAATTCTCTGCCACAGAAGGTAGGTTGAGGCCAGTTCATTGGTCTTTATTTAAGAGGGAGTTAGATTGGTGGCCCTTGTGGCTAAAGGGATCAGGGAGGTGTGGAGGAAGGCAGGTACGAGGATATGAGTTTGGATGATCAGCCATGATCATATTGAATGGAGCGGTGCTGACTCGCCGAATGGCCTATTCCTGCACCTATTTTCTATGTTTCTATGTTTTTCTATATCTGCAGCTGAAACATTGTGTAAGTGCCACAATTTCACCATTGCCCTTGGAGTTGTACATTGTACATGTTATAAAGGACTTAATGAATACATCAGATTTTACATACCTCATTGTGCAAGGACTGCAGATGCTGTTTTTACTGAAGATGACACAAAAATGCTGGAGTATATTTTTGTCATTCTTCGGGTTGTAAACAGCATCTGCAGTTCCTGCCTACACTTTTGTCTGCCTCCACTTCAAAATCTCCTCAAGGTATGGTCTACTTGAAGAGGTTTTCCTCCTCTCTCCGACACCCTCTCTCGCTTGCTCCCATCTGTTATTCCAAACCGCTCTTCGGTATTTCTGTTATTTTCACACTTTACCCTTAAGGGCCTGTCCCACTTAGGCTATTTTAAGTCGACTTGCTGCAACTGTCATAGTCGTAAGCGGTCGCGAAAAACGGCGGAGTGGACCCCCCTTCGACATAAAACTTGAAATAGAATAATTATTTTATCAACCTATGTCACCTGGCGACAATTACGGGGGGACAGTACTACGCAGGAGAAGCCAAGCTAAGCTCATTGGCGTCAAACCCGCTGTCGCTGACTGTCTCCGAAAACTTTTCAACATGTTGAAAATCCAGTGGCGACCAGAAAGACGCTACGACTCTTTGGGCGACTGAGGACATTACTCGCCACACCCCGTCAACCATGTGATGACAGCCTAGTCGCCTGTAGTCGCCTTAAAAATCGCCTGTGGGACAGACCCTTTACATCTTTGCCTTTCCCCTGACTCTCAGTCTGAAGAAGGGTGTCATCTCCACCCATTCCTTCTTCCCAGAGATGCTGCCTGTCCCACTGAGTTACTCCAGCATTCTGTGGTATACGTACATGTGCAAGCTACTTGTAAGGACTAAGTGTACCATCATGCTGGTATGGCATTAGATTACCGTCTTGTACGACCACATGCTGTGAATTGAGAGTTTATCAACTTCAATAAAAAAATGTTTGCCGATAACTTACCTTTGTTAATTGTCTTTTCGTTGTGATGCTGTTATAGCTGATTTGTCAACTATGACGAGTAAGTAGATTATCATTCAATAAGTTGTAGAAACAAACATGTGCATTGCAGGTTAAAACACAAATGTAGACCGAGTGCTGGAAATACACAGCAGGTCAGGCAACATCTCTGGAGACACATGGATAGGTGACGGTTTTCGGGTCGTGACTCTTCTTCAGACTCTGGAACTGGTCCTGGAATCCAGGTGGAGATGGGGCACCGGCCTGCCGGGAGGCCGGCGGGATAGAGAGGCGAGGATCGGCGGAGTTGATGGTCGTGGCCCCTGTGCGGAGTGCAGGTAAAGGGGTGGTGGCGGCAAAGCGCGGTCTGGAAGCGTGGCCCGGTGGCAGGGTGGGCGGTGGTAAGGTTGGTGCCGGTGATGGGGCGGCAGCCCAGCTGGGGGTGTGATGATGCAACCTGCCTGGATTGTGGCCAGTAGATGGTGCAAGCTGGGGCGTAAGCATCGTCAGACATCGACCCCGTCACCTATAACCCAAAAAAATCCAACACAAACTAGGGTGTTTGTGGTGTTTGTGTTGCAAACTTCAAGACCCAGTCTTTGTTATTTGCAACATATTCACAGTGATGGTGCCTCTGAAAAAAATCTCGCTGATCTGAGAAAGAAGCACGTTTCTTTTCAATGACTTAGAAAACGACCGATGTGTTTATGATTACCATTCAGGAATCCTGCAAGCAGAAAGGTCTCGAATAAATCATCGAATCAGAATCAAAATCACCTCCACTTTATTCGCCAATGATATGTTTTGCAACACACGAGGAAAATTTTCATTGGCCAGGTCAGTCATACCCTTAAACATTACAGATCACTTCAGAAACCACATTATTTTAACATGAACATCCACCGCAGTGACTCCTATACATTCCTCACTGTGATGGAAGTAAATAAAGTTCAAGTCCTTCCCTTCGTTCTGCCTCGGATCGTGGGCCTCGAGCCCCCGTTGACGGGGTGATCTTAACTACCATAGCCGGCGGTGTTCAGGCCCTCCTCGTCGAGGCGCTCCACCACCCGCATCGAGGGGATGTCATCTCCCCAGCGATGGACGATTGAACCTCACGTCGGGGCTGGTGAACCTTCCGCGATGTTGGACGCTCCTGACCAGCCTCACACCCGAGGCTTTAAAAGCCCTTGATGTTAAAGTCCGCGGTGCTGGTCCCGGTTGGGGAGCGATCCCAGTCAAGGGATCAGCTCTGATCTTTAAGTCCACGCCCCGCGGTTGGGGCTCACGACAGTTCGAGGCGGCTTCCAGCTCATCGATGGTATGGCCTGCATGAGCCCGGAGAATGTGGTGATCCGCAAAAATTGATCACATCTCTCCGCGAAGGTTTAAGATTCCTGAAGAAAAAATTCCCCCGAACCCCTTCCCCCTTCCCCCATGTAAACACAAACGAAGAAGGAAACATTAAAAAACAAAACTTTTTAAAAACTAAAAAAATAACAAAAGAATGAAAAAAACGCACAGACTGCCGGCAGGGCGAGCCATCTCTCACTGGCGCAGAACTTGAAAAGATCGATGCCTTCATTTGCAGTGACTTCAGGGAACTTCAGGAACGTGTTTCCAGTCAGAGGCCTTTAATGCCATTTACCTTTTCACTCTCAATGCCGCTATCTGTGCAATATCTCAGGCCTGAATCACACAATCCAAATGATGGATTTTTGCAGGATATGAATGTTTTTCTTCCATGAGCAGTATTGCATTAACCCATTAGTGAGAGACACCTATTGGTCTCTAACTCATTTTGAATTGAATTGAAATGAATTACGTTTCTTTCTTGCCGATGTGACAGGTCACAGTTGAAATTCTTAGCTTGCAAACCCCAGGTATGGCAAATAGCCGCCACATAAAGGGTGCTTTACAAAATGTAAAACAAAGTTACCCTGTGCCAGATCCACCTCTTGTCCTCCCCTCCTTCCCCCCCCCCCCCCCCCCACCCCCTCACAGTGGGTCCCCCCACGCCGGGTCTCCTTTGTACCTGGCAGCTCACCCTCCGACCTCCACACGGCCCATCCTCGACCGCCAGCCCCCTTGACGATTGACCTCGATATTTTTTTGTGGTGATACGACCATTTGGTGATGATGCTTGTTCTCATTGATGAAGCTTGTTCAGTATTCTGAGAGTTGGATTCTGTACATAGAACACAGTGTAACTCAGTGGGTCACGCAGCCATCTGTGGAGAAAAAGGGATGGGTTGGGACCCTGTTCAAAGACAGGGACAATTGTTATTGAAGAACAGCCCTTTCTTTTGCTGGGAATATTTATCTAATTCTCAGTTTGCAAGGGTGGTGAAAAGATATATTTGGACATTGTGGAAGGGAATTGGGTGGACAATAATTTGCAGGGCAATGTGGAGAGAGCAGGGATTTTTGGATAATAACTGGCCACTCTGCAACAAAGCGAGGCACGCAGTGATTGCCCAAATGGTATCCCCTCTGCCGAAAGGCCTCCGTTTTGTGGCAACAATTCTATAGTCCCCCAATGGGCAGCAGGGTCCAGTGAAGGCTGAGATAACTAATTAAGATTTCTCTGAAAAAGCAATGATCTTTTCTTAAATATTCTCAGATTCCTGCCAAGAATCATGATCTCAGAGATGATCAATATCGGAGACAATGCTAATTCTATTCCAGCAAAAAATAATCTGATCATATCTGGTGTTATATTTGTGCACAAAGGATATGTATCCACTAGCATTCATTCCTTGGCACGTATTCCAACAATATGGAAAGAAACATGTTCCTATATATGATAAAAGCAAGGTTCTGCAGATGTTGAGTTACAAAAGAAGACACGAAGTGCTGGAGTAATTCAGTGGGTCAGGCAGCATCTCTGGAGGGACATGGATAGGTGATGTTTCGGGTTGGGTTTGGGGGACATTCTACCGAAGAGAAGTCAAAGAACATACCCATCTACACTCGTCCCACCTGCCTGCTTTTGGCCCATATCCCTCTAAACCTGTCCTATCCATGTATCTGTCTAACTAGCCCCACTTCTAAACTGTTTCTTAAACGTTGCAATAGTGCCTGCCTCAACTAGCTCCTCTGGCAGCTTGTTTCCGTACACCCACCACCTTTTGTGTAAAAAGAGTTACCCCTCAGATTCCCATTAAATCTTCCCCCCCCCCCCCCCCCCACCTTAAACCAATGTCATCTGGTTCTCGATTCCCCTATTCTGAGTTAGTGAATTTTGACTGTGAAAGTGTTAAGAAGGCACAGAGGCAAAATCGCTTGGTTTCTGCTCTCTCGTGATCTTTGCTGCAATCTGTGTGTCGGCAACAAAAGGTGAGTGTAAGATTAGTCTTGTTGCGGACTTTGACCATTTGAATCGCCATTATTTAAATGGTCATGGCTTACTGATCGGTAAATAAATAACGCTTAGAAGTTGCAACTCTCAAACTTGAATACAAATCAAGATGGTTTCAATTTAACCCTTCCGGGGATTTAAACTCAGAAGGACAAATGAAAGAGGGAGATGTTGTCAGCATTCATTTTGTGGCACATCTGTCCCGGGTGACCTTATGTAATCATACAACATAGGGAACGAAATGCGTCCGTTGTGGATGTAAGACATTGCTAAACTTTTACCACTGAAATACCGTTCCTGCAACCTTTTTTTGTTTCAATATCCCTCACTTTGTGATGCTTATTGTTGGCAGTTTTAAAAAAAAAAAAGCATTTTGCTTTTCATATTTTTATAAATGTTGCTGCCAAAGATAAAAGCATTATCTGACTCGTACAAAACTTCCGTTATTAGTGGTTTTTACAAGAGATTCTATAATGCAACGGTATTTCCCAATAGACGCTCTAATTTATTATGAATTTACAAATCCTTTGAGTCTCATTCCATCAATGTAACTCAAGCACAGAAACTGCACCCAACAAATGCAATTTCAAATAAAAGGTCAGATAAATCGGATTGTGTAATTAAAGATTTATTATGAAGTGCAGTATAATTTGTAATTACTTCCATTGGAGAGTGCTGCTTTAATAAACAATTTAGTGCCCCATTTAAGAAATAACAAAACTTGACATGAGTGAGATGCCATGCCATCTGTTTCCTGTTTCAATGCAATAAATTTTAAAGTATAAACTTGTTTGATACACAGGCCAATTTGATTACATTGTGACTGTGTATTCACAACATTGTGTTGTGCAGAGCATCTATCATCCACTTACTGTGAGGAGAGCAGCACTAAAAATTGATCACATCAAGTATCTCATCTCCTAATATATTTACAAAAGGCTTGCCCTAAACCTCAGAATCCTCCGTCAGGAATTATCTCCAAAGCCAAAAGTGTAAGGAAATCAAGAGAATAAAAAAAGTCACTATAAAAACACTGTGTTGTTGCCAATGTACTGAGATACAGTGAAGAGCTTTGTTCTGCATGCTACCCAGGCAGGAGAGAAGAAAACTATACCGAAATACAAATAAGCCAAACTCAAGTGTATAAAATCATGAGCAGGATAGATTGGGTAGATGCAGAGAGGCTCTTGCCCAGAGTAGGTGAATTGAGGACCAGGACATAGGTTTAAGGTGGAATAAATAGGAATCTGAGGGGTAATTTTTTTCACACAAAGGGTGGTGGGTGTATGGAACAAGCTGCCAAAGGAGGTAGTTGAGGCAGGTACTATAGCAACGTTTAAGAAGCAGTTAGACAGGTACATGGATAGGACAGGTTTGGAGGAATATGGACCAAACGCAGGCAGGTGGGACTAGTGTAGCTGGGACACTGTTGGCCAGTGTGGGCAGGTTGGGCCAAAGGGCCCGTTTCCACACTGTATCACTCTGTCACTCTATGACAAGTACAACAGATGGAGAGAAGCGGAGGATACAGATTATAGAATATAATTCTTAGCCTTGTGGTGCATCAGTGCCACAGACAGTCCAATGGGGTTGGGGTGAATCATACCCTATCCTAGCTCATGGAAGAAACTGTCAGAAGCCTGATAACAGAGGGGCAGAAAACTGTACCGAGTCTGGTGGCACGGGCTTTCAAGTTTTCTGCCCCTCTGCTGGACCAAAATGGGTAAGATCGATTACTCAATGGAATCAAGTGTGTTCATTGTGCAGGAAAGAACTGCAGATGCTGGTTTAAATCAAAGACAGACACAAAATGCTGGAGTAACTCAGCGGGACAGGCAGCATCTCTGGAGAGAAGGATTAACTGATGTTTCGGGTCGTGACCCTGGCATACAAATCCATGTTTGGCTAATCCCATTCAGCCCATTCTTTTCCAAATGGGAGTAAATGCTATCTCAAAGAATTCTCTCCATAGTTTCCCGACACTGACGCAAGGCTCACCAGCTTATGGTTCCTCAAATTCTCTCTACGTCCTTCTTAAACAAAGGAATGACATTGAACACTCAAGATCCTCAAATAAACCCAAGATCCTCAAAAAGCCCCCAGCAACCTCCTCTCTTGCCCCCCTCAATAGCTGGGATGGAAAGAATGATGCCCTGGGGGGACTTATACACCTTACTGTTCTTCAAGAATACCTCAGTGCTACCTCCTTCTCAATCTCAAATGACCCGAGCAGATTTGTATTCTCCACGCTGATCTCGTTCGCCAAATCCTTCTCTCGATGAATACAGATGCAAAAGTACACGTTTAATAACTCACCTTCATCCTCCGATTCCAAGCATAAATTTTTTTTTTTTTCTCCATTACATTTCAGAGCCCTACCCTACCTTCTCCCTGGTCACCCTCTTATTTTTAATGTTCATATTTGAAAAGCATTGGGATTTTCCTTAATCCGATTCACCAATGACATTTTATGGCCCACTTGGGTTCATCTCTTCTGCTTTCCTCATTTGCCCCATCTGGTGCACTTTTTATAAAAACCTGACATTTGCTTCCGTTTTCTTCCTGACTAAAGTGTATATTCTCCTTGGTCATCCACAGTTCCTTTACCCAGCTGTATTTATCCCTCCTCCTTACTGGAACATGCTGATCCTGCACTTTGACCAGCTGGCCTTCAAATAACTCCCACATGTCATTTTTGGACTTACCCAATAGTAACTGCTCCCAATCTACTCTTTTTAGCTAGAAGATAGACACAAAATGCTGGAGTAACTCAGCGGGCCAGGCAGCATCTCTGGAGAAAAGGAATGGGTGATGTTTCGGGTCAGAACTCAGTTCTGACCCAAACGTCCACCTGTAGGTTTTCTCCAGGGATGCTCCTGGCCCGCTAATTCACTCCAGCATTTTATATCTATCTCAGTATCAACCAGCATCTGTAGTTCCTTTGTAGACAAAAGTACTGGAGAAACTCAGCGGGTATGGCAGCAAAGGAAATAGGCAACATTTCGGGCCTCTTTCAATTTTTGAGCATCTGCAGTTCCTTCTTAAACATCTGTAGTTTCTTGGTAATCTTCCTAGCTCCTACCTAATGAACATCGTTATTGCTTTACCACCTATTGCCTACATTTCCCCAATCCAGACCTGTTCTATTTAAAATAATCTTAAAACTTATGGAGTTGTGATCATTATCCCCAAATAATTTTTCCACCGCTATACCAGTCACCTGGCCAGGCTCGTTTCACAATACAGCATCCAGTTTGGTCCCTCCTCGAATCGGACTATCCACATACTGTTCAAGGAAACCTTCTTGGATGCACCTAACAAATTCTGCCCCATCTAACCCACTTGCCCTGAGTAAGTCCCAGTCAATGTTGGGGCAGTAATCACAGACGCATGCCAACCGATGGAGAGATGGGTGGACCATCCGACCTCCACTCGAGAGAGAAGAATTACAGTGTAATTATTACATCCTGTAATCTGTCTACATATTTCTGGGATATCTGGGCCCTCTGAGGTATTTTCCTCTTCCTGAATGTCAACAATGAGTAAGTTAATCTCCACTGAGGTTTAATTGTTCAGAATTGATTTGGAAGCATTCTGATTCCCACCTATTGATCTAGACTGCGCTAATACCTGTGTAAGAGTAATATCTATGTATCTCTACACACGCTCCTACCACAGACCACTCCTTGGTGTGTTGCAAGATCAGGCTGCAACCAAAGAGGTTTTACCGTACCAAGAAGCAGGGCAACCCCCGCATCGATGTCAGCAAGATGCCCCGTCCAGATCTCGTGCAACAGTTTGCGGAGGCTTTTTTTTTTTTTTTTTTTAATATTTTTTTTATTGTTAGAAACAGTATATACCAAGTACACTCTTATACGACATTGAGATTTATACAATGTGTAAAATTATAACGTATTGATTATTAATTAGTACTATTTATGATAATTGTAGTATTATCCATTATACATTTCGTTATTATTTATTTTATATAATTGGGAGTATATGTAGTATATTCCTAATATAAGTAATACACTTAGATTTCTCAAATCATAGATATATTCTTCTAATTACCAAAATAGAAATCCCGCTAATTTAACTACGTAGTACCCAATCTTAAACAACATTTTTTTTAATATTCATAATGTTATCAAAATATTAATAATGTTTGTATTATTGTTAATTTTATATTTCATAGTTATTGTATAATTGAAAGTACATAGTTTTATATATAATTACAAGTTTAAGACATCTATAATCTTTTTCATACAAAACAGAAATAAGTGTGTACATATTAAAAATTTATATAGTATGTTTCTATAATTTTTTCCTTAATTAAAGATAGAGATATAGAAAGAAGGAATAGAAAATAGAAAAGAAAGTGTGAAAAGTTTGATGGAGAATTGAAGTATTACTAAGTAATCCAATCTTGGAGATACATTCATGATTTGTTATGTGTATTTCTTCATCCACTCAGATATTCAGGCCTCAGTCAAGTCCCTGCGCCGAACCGTTGTGACCCTGTAGATATTTAATATAGGGAGACCATATCTCCTTGAAGAGATCTAACCTGTCCATGAGGACAAGTCTCAATCTCTCCAAGTGAAGTGTCTCCGTCATTTCTGTATTCCACATTTTAATTGTTGGGGATACAGGGCCTTTCCAAAATTTTAATATTAATTTTTTCCCAATTATTAAAGAAATAGTCGATAAAAGTTCTATGATTCCTTGTAATTATTTGTTCCATTTCCGGTTATTCCAAGTATGATTAACTTTGGGTCATAAATCATAGTAATATTAATAACTTTCGAGATTATTTTGAACTATTTCATTCCAATATTGTTAAAAATCTTCGTACAATTAGTAGTAAATGAGTGTGACAGAGTTGCTTCCATGATTTGACATTATCACATATAGGTGATAGTTTTGGAAAATATATTATGTAGTTTAGATTTAGAATAATGTAATCTATGTAAGATTTAAACTGTATAAGTGCATGTTTAGCGTTTAAAGAGCAATAATGTATATGTTGTAGGCTTTCTTCCCATATTTCTGGACTTATTATTTGACTTAGTTCATTTCCCAGCGCTGTCTATGTATTTCCGATGATGGGATATCACTTTCCAACAAAATATTATAAATGTATGATATCATTTTTTCTGTATTTGGGTGTTTATTCAAGCATTCATCTAAAATTTCACTCTTTCTATTTCTAAGTTCTTGTGTATTTGCAGAAATATAGTTTCTGATTTGTAAATATCTGAAATATTCATTATTATGAAGCCCGTAAGTTTGTTGTAATTCTTGAAATGAAAGAAATGAATTATCCTTATAAAGATCCCCTATGTTTAGAATTCCTTTATTTTTCCATTGATATAAAAGCTTTATCCATCATTGAACGGTTTAAACGTAAAATTATTGGCAATTGTAAGAGCTAAGCGGTATAAATTTTAGTTTTAGTGTTTTCTTTATTTGTTTCCAAATACGTATTTCCACTTTCTTTTCGATTATCAGATTTTTCACTATAAGTTTTTCTTAGGTACTTAATATTAGCAAAATATTATAGAGCTAATTTCAAATGGAAAACAGTCTTCTCTTTCCATTTTTTTAACCCAATTTGGTTTATTATCTATTTCTCCTAACCAAAAATTCATATTTCTAATATTAACTGCCCAATAATAGAACATAAAATTTGGTAAAGCTAAGCCCCCGTTTATTTTAGCTTTACATAAATGTTTTTTTATTTATTCTATGATTTTTGTAGTCCCAAAATAAAGTTAGTGTGACTATTGAGTCTACTTTTTTTAAAAAGAAATTTTTAGAAAGATATATCGGGATTGATTGAAAATAAATATAATAATTGTGGGAGGAAAATCATTTTTATTGCGTTTATTTTACCTAACATTGAGATAGGTAAGCTTTTCCAATATAGATATTTTTATTTAATTTATTCAATAATAACGGGAAATTAGATTTAAATTAAAGAGTCAAATCTTTTTGTAACACAAATACCAAGATATTTAATATTTTTCATTTGTTATCTTGAAAGGAAATTGTTGTAATATCTGTAAATTATTTCATGGTTATTGGCATAAGTTCCACTTTTATTCCAATTGATGCTATATCCTGAAATTAAAACAAATTCCGTTATTAGTTTTAAACAAATTACAGATACTTATTTCCGGTTTTGTAATATAAAGTAATATATCGTACCGCATATAACGATGATTTTATTCTTAGTATCTTTAGTATCGTATCCATATATTTCTGGATGTAGTCTTACCCTTTGAGCAAGGGGTTCGATAGCTAACGCAAACAATAATGGTGATAAAGGACAGCCTTGTCTACAACCTCGAGATAAACTAAACTTAGTTGATAACATATAATTTGTTATTATTCTAGCTGTTGGATTTGCGTATAATAATTTTAATCCAAGTAGTAAACTTATCACCAAGCTTAAAGGCTTCCATCACCGAAAATAGATAAGGCCATTCCACCTGGTCAAAAGCTTTTTCTGCATCCAACGAGATGACTACTAAGTCTTTTTTATCACTTCTTTTCGAGTATATAATATTAAAATAACCGTCTTAAATTATATGAAGAATATCTTTTAGGTTATAAATCAACTGTTTGATCAGGATGAATTAATTCATTAACAATTTTGCTTAGTCTTTGTGCAAGAATTTTTGTTAAAATTTTTTGATCGGTATTTAATAAAGCAATTGCTCTATACGATCCTGGATCATCCAAATCTTTATTTATTTTGGGTATAAGTGTTATAATAGATTCGTTCAATGTGTCTGGTAATTTCTCTTGTATATATATCTGTTCATATAATGATTTTAAATATGGGACCATTTGGGCATGAAAAATTTTATAAAATTCCGAGCCTATACCATCTGGTCCTGGAGTTTTACCATTTTTTAAAGATTTAATAGATTCTTGGATTTCTTTTATTGAAATATCGGCATTTAAAAATTCTCTATTTTGTAAATCTAATTCTTTTTTAAGTTACATACATTTAAAAAGGCATCTATTTTCTGTTTTATTTACTGTTGTTGTTACCAGTATACAAATTTTTATAATATTGCATAAATCTTTCATTAATATCCTTGGGTTGTATTAATAAATTCACCGTTTTGTGATTTAATCCTATGTATATATTTTTTCCGCTTCAATTTTCCTTAATTGTCGAGCCAATAATTTTTTGTGGTTTGTCTCCAAATTCAAACAACAATTGTTTAATATGTTTGGTAGTATTTTTAAAAACTTGATCAGTATATATTTTATTTAATTTATACTTCAATGTTACAATTTTATTATGTATTATATATCTGATTTTTGTTGCATTCTGTATATCTAATTGTTTGATCTCCCTTTCTAAGTCATGTTGTTCCTTCCGAATCTTCTTATTATGGAATGCTTGTGAAGAAATCATAATTCCTCGAAGATATGCTTTAAATGTTTCCCATAATAAAGAAGCGAGATTATTTCTGGTTGATCATTTATTTCAAAAACATCTTAATCTGAGTTATGATGTATTCCTGAGTTGTTTTATTTTTTAAAATTTGTGGATTAAGTTTCCATTGTCCTAGATTTCCTGTTTTACCATTTAATTAATTTTAAATGTTAATGGGTGCGTGATCTGAAATTATAATATTATGATATTTGGATTCGTAAGTAAGTGAGATAAGCTTTGCATCTACTAGGAAGTAATCTATTCTTGAATAGGTTTTATGTACTGGCGAGTAGAAGGAATATTCTCGACCAGTAGGATTTTCTGTTCTCCAAAATCTTTAATGTTAGACGTTTGAATGTATGCGTTTAATAAATCACTAGACGTGCGATTTAGTTTTCCTTTGTTTTGAAGATCTATCTAAAATAAGGGTCTAATGTACAATTAAAATCTCCTCCAATTATCAAAATTTGTAGTGTGTTAATTCTGGAAATATTATTAAGTACTTTCATAAAAAATAAAGGACTATCAAAATTTGGACCATAGATGTTAACAAAAATCATTTTTTCCCTATTTATTTCTCCTATTACAATAATGTATCTGCCATCTTTATCAGATATAGTAGATATATGCTTAAATAAAGTACCTTTACGAAATATAATATTGCTACGCCTCTTGATTTGTGTGTAAAGGAAGAGTGGTATATTTTATCTATCCATTTAGCTTTCAGCCTATTTTCAGCGTCTTTCTTTAGGTGAGTTTCTTGAATGTAAATTACATCAGCTTTCATTGCCTTTAAGTGTGTCAATATTTTTCCTCTTTTTATTGGTTCATTGATACCTTTAACATTCCAACTGCAAAAGGTTAATCCCTCGTTCCCCATATTTCTTTTTAAATCCTGCATTTTAGATTTGTGGGAATCTAGAATAGGGTCCAAGGGTCCGCGCCGCAGTAGACTTAACCTTACACCCGAACACCGAGTAGATGAATTTTAGATCTCTCTTATGTGCTTCACGAGTGTAATCTCCATTGTTCCAGTATATAGCTCCATTCAAACTGAAAGATATAGTAAACATAAAAAAATAATGAGAAGTGAATAAAAAGCTTAGAAAAGGTGTATAAAGAATAGAAGAATACAAATAAAATTTTTGTAGTTTGTGAAAGCCAAGTGTGTTGGCCATTAATCTAAAGGCTTCCGGCATTGATGTTATTAATTTAGCCAGCTCCTAATTTTAAGGAATTATTATTCCATAGTAATATTTTAACGGGAATATAGTATTAAAGAAATGAAAAGAGTGATATTAAACATCATAAAAGTATATATATCTAAGGTTAGTTTAAAAAAAAATCCAATTATAGAGCCACAGTTAAAGAAATTTTTTTTTTTTTTTAAATACAAAAAATAGAAGTCATTATTAAAAAAGGGAGAAATATATTGAGGGAGGGATATCCCCAAATGTAACAGGACATAAGATATTAATTATTAGTAGTATTAATTAGCGATGGGTGCAGAGTCTTGGTTAATAACAGTCATAGTAATAATAAAACCGCGTTATAATTTTAGTAGGTGTGTTATTTGTTTATGTTAGTTGTATATTATGAATAATTGTCAATGTTCGGTGAGCTTCTTCAATCCGGGAAAACATTTCGTTCCATACGACATTGTCCATTCCTTCTGATTTCTTCTAATTCCATGTTGTCGTATAAAGTTTTCATAAAATGTTAAGAGACCGTACTAGGTCTTTAAAAATAGAAAAAGGCAGTATATTTGCTTGTAGATGGTTTTCAAGTGTCAAACTGCTTTGCAAATTCCATTGCTTCTGTTGGAGTCTTGAAAAAGTGTTCCACGTTGTTATAAGTAACTCTTAAGATGGCGGGGTAATTCAGACCGTATCTCAAGTTTTCTACACCCTCATAAGGTTTTTGGCTTCGTTTAAACGCTTTTCGTTTTCTGGCAACCTCTGGGGGATAGTCTCGATAGATACTGATTCTTTGTCCTTGAAACATCAGATTCTTTGTTCTCGAGGCTCTTCGCATAATGTCCTCGAGGGTGAAATCATATTGTAACTTGACAATGATTTGTCTTGGGGGGGCGTTTGTACTGGTCTGTCTTCTGCCGACTCGGTGTGCACGAGCTAAAACAGGCATAATCATCCAAAGATAAAACAGCTTGCAGTAATTTAGCAGTGAATTCTCGAGTGTCTTCGTGTTTCTCTAAACCTTCAGGAATCCCTGCAATCCTCAAGTTCTGCCTTCTTTGATAGCCTTCCAGCTGCGTGCATTTATCTGTTACTTTGGATAACAACTCCAGTAGACGTTCTTGTTCTGTTATCAGCTTTGCTGTAGACACAGTACTAGCCTCCGCTATCTTTTCAAGGTTTTTAATGCCATCAACTTGTTGTTCGACCACTTTTGCAATAGGGTCAATCTTATGTTTAAAGTCTTTTTTAACATTTTCAAGTTTACCCTCCATCTTGCGTTCCAGGTTATTAATCATATCAATGATTTCATTCTTCAATATTTCTGATTCTTTCTTGAACTTATTATCAATTTGCGTCTTTGTATCTTTTTGAAATTCACACCATTGATTTTTCATCAAGTCCATCTGATTATTAATTTGAGATATTTCTTCCTTTATATCTCCCTGTATTACTTTCATTTCTTTCTTTATATCTTTCATTTCTGCCTTGAACTCACGTTTTAAATCAGCCATCTGATGAGAAATAAAATTCTCAAGTCCTCACCTCCTGTGTCTGCTTTCCTGGAAACGTCTTCCACGGAGCTGGCCCCTACTCGAGTCCGAGGCTTCTCCCAGCCTTCTCCCGGTCTCGCCCGGGTTTTTTTTACCCTTCGTTTTCTCGGTAGGGCTCCGTGCCGTCATAATTCGTCGCAGGGCTGATGACGTCAGCCTACCGTCGGTGTTGAGGCGGCAGACAGTGAAAGCAGTCGATCGGTAAGTACTTTTAAAATCTGTTTAAATCCCCGTTTTTTGAAAAAATTTTGCGGAGCTGGCTGGTGCTGTGGCTTACTGCTCCATAGCGCCACCGGAAGTGCGGAGGCTTTTGAGAGAAAATCTGGCACTTCGTGTCCTGGAGGTTCTGCAACAGAGAAGCGGGAAATTCTGCGGGACACCATGCACCGCACAGCATTGGCTGCTGTGGCAAGAAGACCTCGAGGACACAGGACTGGTTTGAGGACAAGTCGACCGAGATGACTCCCGTCATCGAAGCCAAGCCAGCAGCCCTAGCCGAGTACAAGCGGTCAGCTAACGAGAAGAACCTGCAGATCCTCAGGGCTGCCAGGAGCAGACTGCCAGGCGTTGCGCCAATGACTACTGGACACAGCTTAGTGAGGACATCCAGATGGCCACCATAACAGGGAACATCAGGGGAATGTACGATGGCATTAAGAAGGCATTAGGACCAGTCCAGAGCAAGACAGCCCCCTCAAATCCTCCACTGGGGAAGTCATCACAGACTAATGCCAGCAGATGGAGAGATGGGTGGAACACTACTCCGACCTCTACTCGAGAAAGAACACTGTGTCCCCCTCAGCCCTTGATGCCATCGAGTGCCTGCCGACCATGGATGAGTTAGACGCAGAGCCGACGGTAGAAGATCTCAGCTAGGCCATTGACAGCCCGACCTCAGGCGGCAACAGGATTCCCCCTGACCTGATCAAGCATTGCAAGACTACCTTACTGCTTCCCTTGTATGAAGTTCCTTTATATAAGATTATTAAGGGTTTGGACACGCTAGAGGCAGGAAACATGTTCCCGATGTTGGGGGAGTCCAGAACCAGGGGCCACAGTTTAAGAATAAGGAGTAAGTTATTTAGAACGGAGACGAGGAAACGGAGAGTTTTGAGTCTGTGGAATTCTCTTCCTCAGAGGGCGTTGGAGGCCGGTTCGTTGGATACTTTGAAGAGAGAGCTCTTAAAGATAGTGGAGTCTGGGGATATGGGGAGAAGGCAGGAACGGGGTACTGATTGTGGATGATCAGCCATGATCACATTGAATGGCGGTGCTGGCTCGAAGGGCAGAATGGCCTCCTCCTGCACCTGTTGATCTATTGTCTATTGTCTAAGTCCTCTGCCTGTGCTGGCAAGAAGGAGCTGTGCCGCAAGGCATGAGGGATGCCACGATCATTACCCTCTACAAGAACGAGGGCGAGAGAAGCGACTGCAACAAGTGCAGAGGCATCTCCCTCCTCAACATCGTCGGCAAGCTCTTTGCTCGGGTCATCTTGATCCACCTGCAGAAGCTGGCAGAACGTGTCTACCCCTGAGGCACAGTGCGGTTTCCGATCTGGAAGGTCAACAGTGGACATGTTCTTCTCCCTCCGCCAGCTCCAGAAGTGCAGAGAACAGCGGATGCCCCTGTATGTTGCTTTCATTGACCTCACCAAGGCGTTCGTCCTCGTCAACAGAGATGGCCAATAGAAGGTCTGCCAAAGGTCGGGCTGCCCACCAAAACTGCAGAGCATGATTGAATCCTTCCACATCAACACGAAGGGGACCAGTGCAGTTCAATGTCAGCTTCTCGGAGGCGTTCGACATCCGCAGTGGCGTCAAACAAGGCTGCATCCTCGCTCCCACTCTTTGGGATTTTCTTCGCTCTGCTCCTGAAACATGCCTTCGGCACAGCAACAGAGAGGATCTACCTGCGTACTAGATCAGATGGCAGGCTCTTCAACCTCACCCGCCTCAAGGTACGTAAAGCTCTCATCAGAGACAGTTGTTTGCCCACGATGCCACAGTTGTGTCCCACACCCAGCAGGAGCTACAGTCACTGAGGGACCGCTTCTATCGGGCATGCAAGGACTTCGGGCTGACCATCAGCCTTGAAGCAGACGAACGTCCTGGGGGGCCGGATACAGAGGCGCCGCCTGTCATCACCATCGACGACTACGGACTTGATGCCGTCCCATCAGTTCACGTAACTCAGCGCCACCACCACCGACAACCTCTCCTTGGACACAGAGCTTGATAAGAGGATCGGGAAGGCAGCTACAAACTCTCGCTCGCCTCACAACTCGAGTGTGGACCAACCCAAAGCTGACATTGAAGACAAAGATAGTAGTCGACAATGCCTGTGTCAACAGCAAGCTGCTGTACGGCAGTGAGACGTGGACTACATATGACAGGCAGGAGAGAAGACCCAACACCTTCTACCTTAGAAGCATCAGTCGTATCTTGGGCATATCCTGGCAAGACACAGTGTCAACGCTGAGATCCTGTCTCGCGCTGGCCTTCCCAGTTTGTATACTCTACTCAGGAGCGCAGACTTGCGGTGGCTGGGTCATGTCCACCACATGGAGATGGCCGTAATTCCAAAAGACATCCTCTATGGAGAGCTGACATCTGGGAGGAAAAGAACCATCGGCCCAGCCGCCAGCTACGTTACAAGGACATCTGCAAGAGAGATACTGAAGGTGCTCGACATCGATGTGGAGTCCTGGGAGAGCCTTGCAGCCTGGACCGCACGAGGTGGAGAGGAGTAACCTGAGCCAGCATCTCAAAACGGGGGAAGAGAAACTGATGAACGCAGCAGCAGACAAGTGGGCACGCAGAAAGGAACGCAGTAACTTCAACAAACCAGAGACCACACACACATGTGACCTTGCACACAGAGACTGTCACACCCGCATTGGTCTGTTCACCACAAGCAACGCTGCTCTAGCCGAGGTTTGGAGCAAGCAGCCAACAACTAGGATGCATTCACCCCTGGTCAGCATGACTGAGGGGTCCTATGACCAAGCACATTATAGAAGAGATTAGATGCATCGTATACGCAATGAACTGTTTTGCAAAGGCCTCTTCCTCCTGGTTCTATTTAACCAAGCATGTATTGTTTAGTTTAGTGGATACAGCACGGAAAACAGGCCCTTCAGCCCACTGAGTCCGCACTGACCGCCCAGCGATACCCACACATTAACACTATCCTACACAACACTAGGACAATTTTACATTTATATACCAAGAAAATTCATCTACAGACCTGTACAATCTTTTGGAGTGTGGGAGGAAACTGAAGATCTCAGGGGGAAAACCTACGCAGGACACGGGGAGAACATACAAACTCTGTACAGACAGCACTGTAGTCAGGGTTACTTGCACCCGGTTCTCTCAAAAACGGCACTGAAGACACCATAATAACGTAACGCTCAACCGGCTCCACTGTAAACTACTGACCACCACCCCAACCTGTCTCTTATCTGTACCACTACTGGTCTCGGGGATGACACACTCAATGAGTAATGGCCTTGAAAATAACAGAATCTTATAATCCACACGTAATAGTGAATGTGTTGCCAATTTTTGATCATCTCTCTCTCGGCTGGTATACCCTCGCTCACTGGTTTGAGTTCCATTTTTTGCACAGGGAACAGATACAGTTTATCAGTAAATAAAAAGCCCAGGACTGGCCCAGATATTCCAGCTTGCTGTTGTCTAAAACCTCCAAGGTAAAGGACAGGAGGTTCAGGGAGTCAGTGTTGCTTTCTTGGCATACCGGCCAGAATGGCAGGAATAGCAGAACATCAGTGCATCCAGCTGTGAACATGTTACTACTGAGCCGTTCCTCTACCTTAAGGCGTTGATCGCACAGAGCCCACACTCTGTCAATGTTTCAGATGAAATGGAAGTGCATCTTCCCGGCTCCTTTCCATGGATTCTGATTCGATTAGTGATCTTGGAGGAGTTGTGGGCAAGAGTGAAACTTGCTGGCTCCTTTGTCTCATGGAGAACCTCATGGGTACACGGCCATATCGGGGATTGGTTAATATTACTGACTCTTCCTCTACCCGATCATCTGTTTACAACAAGAATTTCGAGACGTACGCTTTGATTCTCTAAAGTCAAAAGGAGGTTCACAGTCCAGTCTGAAGAAGGTATTGACTCGAATCTACCCCCCAGACACGTCACCCACAAAACGAAACCCATTCCTTTACTCACCAGAGATTCTGACTGTCCCGCTGAGTTACCCCAGCTTTTGTGTCTATCATCACTTAAACCAGCATCTGCAGTTCCATCCTTCACAGTTCAGTTCAGTTCAGTTCAGTGTAGATTGCCACGTGTACATGGAAAAGCTTTTTGTTGTGTACTATCCAGCCAGCAGAAAGACAATACATTATTACAATCGAGCCATTTACAGTGTCATAAGGTCATATGGGGTAGGAGTAGAATTAGGCCATTCGGCCCATCAGTCTACTCTGCCATTCAATCATGGCTGACCTATCTCTCCCTCCTAACCCTATTCTCCTGTCTTCTCTGGCACTGTACTAATCAAATAGAGATTTCAGAGTGTGGAGCGATTGTAATATGTGAGTGTAGATCTGCTTTCTGTGGCGAGCACGCAAAACAGTCGCTTGGGTTTGGACGCCATCTTGGAAGTTCTCCAACCTGCATTATGGTTTTCAAGTTTTATTGCTTTTTGGAGTCAGCAGTTTCACGTCAGGCCTTGTTGTCTCTGGCATGTGGCTTAGCATCTTTTACCACTTCCATTAGGACTCTACCATCAAGACCTGTTGTGTTGTCCATCCTCATTGGTACGACCGGTTGGATATCATCAGCTGTGGTGGGAGCTGCTGGAGGAGCCAAGGTGCGCATGTGGTTAGTCACAGTGGAGTATCTTGATGCAGTGAATAATACTTAGTGAATGGGGAACGTGGGTTCCTTGTTGCAGCATTTATTGGTGGTTTTGAACGTCTTATACATGTGCTGACTCTTGCAATTTAGCTTTGTTTGACAAAATGAATCTGAAGTTCACTACTTTAATTATTTGATTGGGCACTGACTAGATTATGATTTGATCGCTCGCGAACCATTCATATATCTATCCATGTGTGACACCTAGATATTATGGAGAGGAAGGGTTGAGGAGGTTCATGGTCCAAATGCAAGCACATTGGATTAACTTGGGTGGTATGGAGAAGTTGGTCTGAAACGGCTGTTTCCATGTTGACTCTGAACCCTTAGTTTAGAGATACAGCGCGGAAACAGGTCCTTCGACCCACTGAGTCCACACCAACCAGTAATCCCCACGCATTCATACCATACTACACACACTAGGGACAACTTACAATTACTCCAGGGCCAATTAACCAACAAACCTGTACGCCTTTGGAGTGTGGGGGGGGAACTGAAAATCTCAGATGAAAACCCACGGCAGGTCACGGGTGGAGAATGTAACCAACTCCGTACAGACAGCACCCGTGTCGGGATCGAACCTTTGTCTCTGGCGCTGCGTAAGGCAGCAACCCTACGCTGCGCCCCCCCCCCCCCAAAACCGTGGTCACCCTTTACTCCACCAGTCACTAAGATTAATGCCATTATCTACCCTTCCCTTTGATGTAGTCATCACACAGTGAAATAATCATGGTGATTCCCGTGCATGATAATATTTCAAATTTGAACATTGTGATGCATAAGAATGAAACATGATGCAAGACTTGGACCCAAACATTCGACCATTCCTTTCTCCTCATAGATGCTGCCCGACCTGCTGAGTTTTCTTCAGCAGATTGCATGTTGCTCCTGATTCCAGCACCATCTGCAGTCCCTTGTATCTCCGTGAGGTGTGACATCTATTGTTTAATATTAAAAAAGAATGGAATATAGTTATGACCCTGTCCACAGGGTATTTTCTAGGCAGACTCCAGGTTGACTAGGCAGTCGCCACATGGTTGCTGGGGTGTCGCTGTATGGTCTCCTCAGTCGTCCAAAGAGTCTTCTGGTCGCCGCTGGATTTTGAGATGTTCAAACTTTTTGGCGACAATCGCGCCCGTGGTCTTGACGGCAACGATCGTAGCCTGACGTAGTGTTGTCGCCAGGATGACGTCGGCTGTCGCCAGTTCTGACTTTGGTGAAGTCCATGCCGACTACCTACGTCAACCCATGTCAACCGTGACAGGTACCGGCGATTGAAATGTCTTACCTTGTCCTGGCTTGTGGCAGGTGGACGTAGGGTGTCGTTGGGTGTGGTCATAGGTGGACGTTCTAATGATCACCGGTTGTGGTAGCTTGCCGAAGCTTGACGTCGACTTGGTAGGTTGCCGTGGACATTGTCATAGGGGGGGGGCCAGTCGCACGGTTTTTTTCGGCGACCTGCTACGACTATGGCAGTCGCAAAGAAAATCGCCTAAGTGGGACAGGCCCCATAAGTATTAAAAGGCCGCACTCAGGTTGTGGAAGGAATAAATGTTTGAAGAATGAAAAGTAAGAGTGAAGGAAACTAGAACTTTAATACATAGCTTTAAATACATTTTTCTACAAAGGGTGGGAGGGTGACTGACTTGACTTTTTTCATTTGCATTGTGTGACATCAGGCTTTTTGAGGCTGCTGTGTTGAAAGCTGATGAAAGATAACTGTGCAGGAAGCCTGAATTTCCTGGAATGTTTTTTTTGACTACATGTTGAAGATCAAGTATTAAAAAAATTCATGTTCATATAATCTTCATGTTCAGTCACCAAAGTGAAATCTCACCTTTTCTTGTAAATTCAGCGTTCCAGCAAGTCTGCTTAACTGGAAAAATCCAGCGACTAATGATTCATATTGTTAAGACATTCGTATCTGGAGATTGTTTACATACCCCAGTCTTTCAAAGGGTCTCGATCCGAAACGAACCCATCCTTCTCTCCAGAGGTGCTGCCTGTCCCGCTGAGTTACTCCAGCATCTTCGGTGTAAACTAGCATCTGCAGTTCCTTCCTACACTTTAAATTAATACATGGTTTTATTACATGAAAGTGGCACAGCTGGTAGAGTATCTGCCTCATAGTGTCAGAGTCTCACGTTGAATCCTTGGGAACTATCTGTGTGGCGTTTGCATGTTCATCCTGTGAATGGGTGGGTTTCCTGGGCATGCTTCCCTTTCCTCCCACATCCCAAACACATGCCAGTTAATTGGCC
This sequence comes from Okamejei kenojei, assembly GCA_035221665.1. Taxonomy (NCBI): domain Eukaryota; kingdom Metazoa; phylum Chordata; class Chondrichthyes; order Rajiformes; family Rajidae; genus Okamejei; species Okamejei kenojei. The sequence continues at coordinate 8,801,093 of CM069155.1, forward strand.
ACAAAGTGCTTTGAAGTACTATCCATGCTTATTATGGCCTTTGGTTTAAAACACGAGCTACTTCTCTTAAATCAATGTTGTCCGATGTAATTATCTGTTGATTCAATTATCTCCATGCATTGAATCCCATTTTTCTTTGTATTTTACTGTGTCATATTCAAATCACTGGATAATTTACAATGTTTGTATTATCATGAGTAGGTTCATTGATCATGAATAACACAGAGGAACAATATTTCATATTAATTATATCTTGCCTAGACTACTAATGGCAACCTGGGAATATGCAGTTTATTCAATTAGGGAGTGTGATTGCAACCAGCTCACCTTACACTGCACTCATTTAAAATTACATTCAGGGACTAGATGATCTGCCAAAGCCCTCTGTTATTTTGGCGGCATGGTGGTGTAACAGTGGCGTTGCTGCCTTAGAGTGGCAGAGACCTACTTACGGGTGCTGTCTGTACGGTGTTTGCACGTTCTCCCCGTCAACTGCGTGGGTTTCTCCATGATCTCCAGTGTCCTCCCACACTCCAAAGATGTACAGGTTTGCAGGCTAATTAGTAGGCTAATTGTCAATTCTCCTTAAGGGGCTGTCCCACTGCGGTGACCTAATCGGCGAGTTAAGAAGAGTGTCTTCGACCTTCAAGCTCGAGGGCATTCGCCTGGAAAACCGCGAGCTGGATCAACCGACCGCATTGAAACTGCGAGCTGGATCGACCAACCGACCGCATGCATGCACACAACACACACACACACACACACACACACACACACACACACACACACACACACACACACCCACACACACACACACACACACACACACACACACACACACACACAGCAAAGGTGGGGCCAGGGAAAGCGGGGGAGCGCTGTCTGGAAATTCACACCCGCGATGAAGAGAAGGTAAAAGACGGCTGCCACAGTGTACGGTAAGTCCTTTAGAGATCGCGGGGGGGAGGGGGGTTGGGGGTGAGAAGGAGGGGAGAAGAAGTGGAGACACTTTTAAGAAGTATAATAAAGTTTAGCGGGCATTTTACATACTGGTTGGTTTTCCTGGGTCCTGAAAACTCCAATGAGCCAATCAAAATGCCCGGTCAGTGAAGGAGATTGCCTACGGCTGCCCTTGACTGCCTGTAACTACATAGCGACCCCACTCCACTGCATTACGCGTTCAAAAGAACCATGCAGACCAAATTTTACTCGTGGAAAATCTTTCTAGCTGAGGCCGCGAGATGCGGAAACTTCCCTCGAGCATGAAGGAGAGTTCCAGTGACTTCATAGGACCTCCTAGGACCAGGTGTCGACCTTGCTGCGAATTTGAGTCGAGTGGCAAAACTCGTCTAAACGTGCAGATCAGGTCGCCGCAGTGGGACAGCTCCTTCAGTGTGTGTAGGATAGTTGCTAGTGTGTGGATCGCTGGTCGGCATGGATCCTGTGGGCCGAAGGGCCTGTTTCCGCACTGTATCTCTGAACTAAACTAAAACTAAAGTATTTCGTTTGAAGACATATTACTAATTGACTTTAGAACATAGACCTGCAGCACGGATCAGGCCCTTTGACCCATGATATTTGCACTGAACATGACATCCATTCCAGCAATCCCCCCTGCCTGCATGCATTCAATACATATTCATGTGCCTATCCAAAAGCCTCTTAAATGCCACTCTCATATCTGCTACCATTACACCCCTGGCAGCTAATTCCAGCCACCTACCACTCTCATTTAAAAAACTGATTCAGCACATCTTCCTACTCTCCCCCCCTCATCAAACCCCCATCAACTTTACAGCTATGCCCTCCATATTTGACAATCCCACCCAGGGAATTAAAGTTCTGGCTGTCTCCCCTATCTATGCTCTCAAATTGTATACATTTCTCTCAGGTCTCCCCTCAGCTTCTGATGTTCCAGAGAAACCAATCCAATGTTGTCAGACCTCTAGACCTGTAATCCGCTCTAATCCAGGCACCATCCTGGTGAATCTCTTCTGCCACCTCTCCAAACTCTGCACGCTATTCCTGCAATGGAACAGCCGCAAAGCCACACGATCCTTCAAATGCAGCCTCAATAATGTTTTATAAAGCTGCAACGTGACTTCCTGACTCTTATACTCAGTGTCTGACTGACGAAGGCAAGCAAAGCATGATATGCCTTCTTTACCATGCTAACTACTTCTAATTGACTCCCTATAGTGGGCTGTGGACATAGACCAGTAGATTCCTTTATACATCAATGCTGGTAAGGGTTCTGCCAATAAATATACTTTCCCCTTTTGATCTCCTGACATTACATTTGCCTGGATGAAACTCCATCAGCCATTTCCGTGCCTGGATGTGTAACTGATCTACAGTATATCTTGCAGTATTTCATTGGTCACAGCCTTCACTGTCTGCAGATAAATACTTAGTTGTCAGGTGAAGGTACAGTGGAATTCTTTGTTTTTTGCGTACACAGAACACAAAAGAGTTGCCACAAGGCGTCGACAAAGTTACAAAAATACCCCTAAATATAGTTGGGCCCTACTTCGTCTTCCCCCTCCCTCTTGTTCTCGCCCCCCCCCCCCGCCCACCCCCACACCCGGTTCCCTTTGTTTTCCGCAACGCGACCCGTCCACCTAATCAATTCCTATTCTTTGTGTTGTCTGCAGACTTACCAACCAACTCATCTCCATTTTCATCCAAGTCATTCATATATCACCCACAGAGGTCTCAGCAGTGATTCGCTTGTCACAAACTTCTAACTGGAATACAACCTTCCCTTCCATTACTAGCTCCTGCCTTCTATGGAAAAAAACCTGTTCTGTATGCAAACTACCAAACCACTATGGATCGCATACACTTCTGGCTCATCCCACCATGAGAGACCATGTCAAATGCATTATTAAGCTCTTCCAGGAAAACATTCAGTGCCCTAGGCTCATCAATCACCTTCGTCACCTCTTCATTGATACACCTCTGAACTAGATTCTCCGTGGATTTGTCACCTTGTCATGGTGAGAAGCTTGTGTGTAACCTGAGATCCTGAGAGCGATGCTATCTGGAGCTATGCTCCTGGTAGAGCCACCACCCATGGCGGTAAGGTCGTGGGGGAGGTCCCTGACAAAGACCAATCTCATAGACTTAGTAACGAGAAATTCTTAATGTGCTTCCTCTTTAGGATTGTCTGGATTAAAATGACTCAAATTACTGGATTAAAATAAAAGTTTTACACTGCTGGGCAATCCATCCCAAGCAACATATGATGAAGGAATTGTGATCTTCCACTGTTTTAGTCTCTCCCATACTTCCTCAATCTGTGCACGTGAGAATATACCCGTGGTCTGGATCAATCCATACCTGTTCCACCTTTGCAAATTGCAATGTTGTCGGACTAGCGGACGTCATTTGTGCTTTCGTTCAGTTTAGTTTATTACCATGTGTACCGAGGTACAGTGAAAAGCTTTTGTTGTGTGCTATCCAGTCAGCGGATAGACAATACATGGTTACAATCGAGCCATTTACACTGTGTAGATACATGATAAGGGAATAACTTTTAGTACAAGGTAAGGCCAGCAAAGTCCGATCGAGGAGAGTCCGAGGGTCACCATTGAGATAGATAGTAGTTCAGCACTGCATGGATAGTAGTACTACTGGGTGGCGCCTTGAGCGATGGCAGCCTCGCCTACAGTCTGTCTGTCTTTTTGTCTTTTTTTGTTACCTTTATTGTATTTTTAAAAGTATGTGTTACTGTTCTCTGGTTTGTTTTAATGGGGTGGGGAGGGGGAATCTTTGATCAGCATCGCGGGGCCCACAGACTTACCATCGGAGCCTGCGATCCCTTGCCTGGGATCGATGCTCCATCCGCGTTCTGCGATTTCAACATCGAGGAGCTGGCAGTCTCGGGTAGAGACTGATGTCGGGAAGCTCCAAGCCGCAGGAGGTTCAACTGGCCCTGACTAGGGAGTCCGATCACCCAACGTGGGGAATGAGGTCCCCCCCCGGTGCAGGACCTTGATCGCCCCAACGCGGAGGGCTCGACCGCCGGGCTCCGGGAGCCAAGATCAACCCGACAACCGAAGGTTCGAGTGCACTGACGGCGGGAGAACAAAGAAGGGAAGAAGATTGAACTTTTTTTGCCTTCCATCACAGGGAGGGAATGTGGGGGAGTCGCCGTGGTGGATGTTCATGTTAAAAAAAAATATCTGGGTGTGTGTGTTGCTCTTTATTTGTCTGACTGTACGGCAAATCAAATCCCTCTTATGTTGCAAAACATACTTGTGATTATGATTATGATTCAGACAGCTCTCTGGTTGTGGGAGGGTGAATCCAGATAACAGCTGGGAAGAAAGTCCCTGAATCTGGAGGTTCCAGACCACACACAGCAATGATCATACACCACAACAGGGGACTCCGTTTAGTTGCTGTATGAGTAACACAGTTAATGAAGTCTTGACATAGCTGCTGTCATTAAAATAATTTTACGTTGTTTGGAAAATCATGCCTGTTCTCAAGAGGAATTAAACATTTTATGACAGGCTCTGCCTGTGTGAAAAGTGCTTTGGCAAGCCTTTTAGCATCACTCATTAAGCACTAATATGAGCTCAGCTATCTGCTTGAAACCGGTGGCCGCACCATCCCAATGCCAAGATGCCCCAGAATGTCCATCCCCACAGAGCTGACAGGAATGAAAACTTGATGTTGGTTTTCCGATGGAAGTGTATACAATTATGAGAGACATAGATCGGGTACATGTCAGGTCAAGGCGTAGCCGTGCAACTGGTACCATGTAGTCCAGTTCAACCCGTGGGACATGCTAATCCTTCATGGAAAGAAAGCCTGCGTTGGTGGACCAGATCTTTATGAACCAACGGCTGGAAGGACGATGCAGCAAGGCACTGTGGAATGCGAAGGACTAGTCAGAGCACTAACGACGACATGGCCATCCACTGAAGCCAAGAAGTCTCCAGCCGTGATGGCCGAGAGGGTGGGGCTGTTACAGTGCAACAGCTTCTCCACCTTAAACTCATTTACACACGGGTTTTTTGTGCAGCCCTCTTCTATCAGAATTGGGACTGCACAACCTGCATGGTCGTTACCGACGGGTCACCACCAAAGATTGGGTAGACAGTCAGAACCAGTTGCCTTGGGTGGACATGTCAGGTCAAAGGGGCATAGCTTTAAGGTGAGAGGGGCAAAGTTTAAAGGAGCTGTGAGGGGCAGGTTATTTGCACAGAGGGTGGTGGGTGCCTGGAACATGCTGCCGGGGATGGTGGTGGAGGCAGAAACCTTAGTGGCATTTAAGTGGCTTTTGGACAGGCACATTGATATACATAGAATGGTTGGATACGCATCATCTGAGGCTGAGGAGATTAGTTTAACGGCATCATATTCGACACGGACATTGCCGACTGAAGGGGCTGTAAAGGGGTTGGACAGGCTAGATGCAGGAAAATGTTCCCCATGTTGGGGGTGGGGGGGGGGGGGGGTGGGTGGGGTCCAGAACCAGGAGTCACAGATTACGAATGAGGGTAGGCCATTTAGGACTGAGATGAGGAGAAACGTTTTCACCCAAAGAGTTGGGAATTGTGGAATTCTCTGCCACAGAAGGCAGTGGAGGTCAATTTACTGGATGTTTTCAAGAGAGAGTTAGATATTGCTCTTAGGGCTAACGGAATCAAGGGATATCGTGAGAAAGCTGGAACGGGGTACTGATTTTGTATAATCATCCATGATCATATTGAATAGTGATGCTGGCTCGAAGGGCTGAATGGCCTACTCCTGTAACTATTGTCTGTGTTTCTATGTTTTTATTGTTCTATGCTATATCTTTAGAGGAAGCTCTTAAAGGATATATCTGTTCCTTGAAGGTTTCAGGTAATTTAAAGGTCTATTTGATTACATCCGTATCTCTTTGAAAGCTCACATGAAGGGAAGCAATGGTGAAAGTTGAAGAGATGGTAAGAGAGTGCAGTTTTCCATATCAGGACTAGAAGTCTCTGGTGTTTTGTAGACAAACAGGGATGTAATGCTGAGCTTTCATAAGGCACTGGTGAGACCACATTTGGAGTATTGTGAGCAGTTTTGAGTTCCATATCTGAGGAAGGACGTGTTAGCAATGGAGAGGGTTTGGCGAGTCGAGACGGTGCGTATGCAAAAATTCTTTATTTCATGAAAGAAAATAATGAAGTTACACGAGTCGCTAAAGACAGCCAAATACAACGATGTTGGTTCTACATGCGTGGTGCTAGAATGACCCGTTACAGTAAAAAGCCAGCGCATAAAACACCCGCGCTCACGTGACTTCTCCAGCCAATCACGAGGGTTCGATTACACAGAGCCACCACCAGCTGTCGCTCCTGGGGTCTAGAGGAGGTTTACGAGAATGATCCCAGGGATGATTGGGTTAACTTATGATGAGCTTTTGATGGCACTGGGCCTGTACTAGCTGGAGTTTAGAAGGATGAGTGGAAGGGGGGGAGGGAGGGCGCAACAAGACCCTTGCTTTCCCTCTCTCTCCGTCCCTTCCCCATCCTTGTTCACCAACTAGTTTCACTGTCCTTCTGATTAATTTTACTGATTGCCTGCCCCTTTGTCACCTTCCTCTCAGCGAACAATGATCCATTCTACAAGTCACAAGTGATCAACTTCAACAAGTTGTAGGTTCATGAGTTGAGCATTGAAAATACAACCCTGTGCACAACTTTAATAGCGTGACAAAGGGGGGCGAAGGAAATGTCTTGTGTAAGGATGATATAGAATATTATTTTCATTATGTGTAAAGTGACCTTACCTGTTTCATTGGTGTGGCGGAAGAGCTCAGACCAGATGACTGAAACGAGTCTTTCTAACGGTAAGGTCGAGGGGGAGGTCTCTGACAAAGAGCGATCCAACCAAGACCTCAACAGTGGAACAGGCGGAGGATGATGGCTGACCTTAGTGGAGCGTCACAACGGCTGGGAAGGCTGATGAAGGCTGCAGCAGAAAAGGGTCTCTGGTCGTCTTGGACTCCATGCCACTGGATCCTGACCCAGATCTGTCAAGGACCGTGTGGTGGCTGTCTGTGCAACAGTCTCCCCACGTTAAACAAAGTCACGCACAGGCGTCTCCATATAGGGAATAGCACCCTGGAGACACCCATGGTCAGCCATGACCGAAGGGGGCCTAAGAAGATTTACAAGATACAAGATACAAGATATATTTATTTGTCACGTGTACCAATTGGTACAGTGAAATGTGTGCTCGCCATATAGCCATATGAATAATAAAGAGCACAGAACACGCTAGTCTTTTACACTGATCAAAGTCTCCCACTGTGAGGGAAGTCTCCAAAATTCAGTCATCCTCCATTGCTGTCCTCCATTGGTCGGGGGACTTCCGAACCCAACGCAGTCGCCGCCCGATGTTCAGGCTCGCTCACCGGGGTGATGGAAGTCCGACGTCGGGACTGGAGGGCATCCTCAGCAGCTTGGACATCCGAATCGGCCACCTCCTAACGGAGTCAGCAGCTCCCGAAGTCCACAGGCTGCGCTGGGCGGAGATTCAATGCTGGCGGCCCTCGGCAAAGGTCCCCAGGACCCCGCGATGTTGAAGTCAGCGCCATCCGCGCTGGAAGCTCTGCAAACCACAGCTCCGATGTCGAAGCAGCAGGCCCAACGCTCCGCAGCTTCAACGGCGATCCAGGTAAGCAATCGCCCGCTCCGCGATGTATCCAGCACTGCGCCGCTGCTGCTGGAGCTCTGGTCTGGGCCCCCGGCAGGAAAGGCCGCTCCAATCCAGGTGTGAGGCCGCGAGGAGAGGGGCGAGGACACGACTCGGAAATAGTCGCATCCTCGCCAGGAAGTGACTGGGAAACAGTTTCCCCCCTTACCCTATCCCCCTCCCCCAAATAGAAAAGCTAAATAAATCTCCAAAACAAACTTTAAAACTGACAAAAAAAGAAAAAAAGAGAGAAAAACAGACATAGGCAGAGGCTGCCATCAATGCGGCGCCCCCTAGTGGCCAGGATAACAATACTAAACAGTACAAACAAACTCACCACCATAAACCAGTAAAACAAATATTCTTAAATAACTATTTCTCCATCCTTATTAAGGATACATTCCACCCCGCGCGGTGCCCTGGGGTCCCGGAGATCCCCAAGGGTGGCTGTGGACAGCGCGGCGTCTCTCTCTAACACCACCCGGGCACGGACGTAACCCTCGAAAAGGGCCAGGCAGCTGGCCCACGCACACACATACACTCCTACGCACGCACGCACGCACGCACGCACGCACGCACGCACGCACACTCACACACACACTCGCACTCACACTCACACTCACACACACTCACACTCACACTCACACTTGCACTCACACACTCACACTCACACACTCGCACTTACACACACTGGCACTCACACTCACACTCAAACTCACTCACGCACACACACTCACACTTGCACACACACTCACACTCACACTCACACACACACTCACACTCACACACACACTCACACTCACACACACACTCACACTCACACACACTCAAACTCACACACACACACACGCTCAAACTCACACACACACACGCGCGCTCAAACTCACTCACACACACACACACACACTCACACTTGCACACACACACACTTGCACACACACTCACAATTACACACACACTCACACTCGCACTCACACTTACACTACAACTCACACACCACACTCACACACACACACACTCCACACACACTCACACACACACACACACAAACTCACACACACACACACACTCACACCACACACACACACTCACACACTCACACACACACACACACACACACACACACTCACACACACACACACACACTCACACACACACACACACTCACACACACACACACACACTCACACACACACACACACACACACACACACTCACACACACTCACACACACACACACTCACACACACACACACACACACACACACACACCCACACACACACACACATCACACTCACACACAGCACACACACACACACACTCACACTCACACACACGCACACCACACACTCCCACACACACACACACACACACACACACACACACACACTCACACTCACACACACTCCACACACTCACACACACACACACACACACACACACACACACACACACACACACACACACACTCACACTCACACACACACACACACACACACACACACACACACACTCACACACACACACACACATATATCTGTGGATGACTTTTATTCCTTCATCTTGCAGCTTAGCTGCAAAGGAAACATCCTTAAAAACCCGGCACATACAAGCAACTTAATGGCTGTTCTGGTAATATAATGCAGAGTTATAAATGATTACATTACTTCTGGAAAGCTACCTTTCTTACAGGATGTAATAACAAAATTATTTCTTCATAGGAGCAGTTTGAACTCAAGTTGTTTTATAGATGTGATTTTGTTTGGTCAGATTTACAACTAATTCATTCTTCGAGTAGCATTTACATGTAGTTAAGCAAACACAATGGCCCTTCTATAATGAATGATGACAAGGTTTTCATAAATAGATTTTGTTTGGCTAGACAAGACTGAATAGATTTTACATAAATGTTCATACAACTAAAAGCTGTTGGTTCTTGCAAGATATGTTATTGCCAATAGAATCGACATTTACTTGATTAGAATGATTAAAAGAAGGAAGTGTTTTTTCCCCTCTCACAATCAGACTAGTTTTTTTCCTGAGAATTAGCTGCTACTCTGCAATAAAACATTGGGTCAACAGGCTAATTTAGGTGAGGTAAGATTCAACTTGACAGTGACTGTGGAGTTTAAGAATATTTTTCGTATCTTGTGGCATCACGATTTGATTTTTACCACTGTAACCTTCTAGTGGGCATCAAATGTAATGTGTTGTATAATATTTGCAGTTTGAGGTTTTAGGGTTAAGGGGTACTGTACGAGGTAATTCAAGAGTTCCCCCGAGTTCTCCCCTGATTTGAGCTTGTGTAATGTACGTAGCGGGTACGTAGGGGCTCGTACAAATAAAAAGTAACCATTTTTTTCATCACGAGTATTTTTTCACTCGTGGACATTTCTCACAGTGTTGAAAAAACGTCACGGGTTTACTGGATTTCACGAGTACCTACCGTTACTCGTATGAGCCGCTACGTGACATCCACGAGCCCTTACTTCCCGCTACGTACATTACACGAGCTTGAATCAGGGAGAAACTTGGAGAGCTCTTGAATGATCTTGTGCATGGGACAGGCCCTTTAATGGGCAGTTTGTCACGTGTACCGAGGTACAGCTTTTGTCGTGTGCTCACCAGTCAGCAGTAAGACAATACATGATTACAATCGAGCCATTTGCAGTGCATAGACACATGATAAGGGAATAAATGTTTAGATCAAGGTAAAAGCCAGCAAAGTCCGATCAAGGATAATCTGACTTTGGAGGAGGATGCAGAAATAGAGGCCGCGAGGTTATCAGGAGACTTGAAAAACGATGGGGATCGTGCGACTAAGATGTTGTGAGATCAGACCTAATGGGTAAAGGATAGCAGGCGAATTGGAATTGACACCATTTAAAGAAGGGACCACAGCATTTTGGATGAGCTGAAATTTAGAGAAGGCGCAACGCTAGATATCAGGCAGTGTAGCATTTGGATAATGAAGCTTCGAGCATTTGTGGCATGAATGAGGCGTCAGCAGGAGATTGGATGTGGGGCAGGAATGAATAATGTTACAGCGATGGATCTTGCCCGCCTTGGTCATATGACCAAGCTCATCTTCTAGAAATATGGAAACATAGAAGGTAGGTGTAGGAGTAGGCCATTCGGCCCTTCGAGCCAGCACTGTCATTCAATATGATCATGGCTGAATTACTGCTTCCTCCCCATATCCATTGATTCCGTTAGCTCTAAGAGCCACATCCAACTCCCTTGAAAACATCCCGTGAATTGGCCTCTACTGCTTTCGGTGGCAGAGATTCCACAGATTCACAACTCTCTGGGTGAAGTCTCCGACATGATGAGATCAGGAGCTGAAGCTGTATAATGTACAGTTTTGCCTCACGGTTGCTTAAGACCAGGTGGTTAAAAGAACAGAGTTGGTGCCAGAAGCTGAAGATAATGGCTTTTTTCATAATTGTGTGGGAACTTAATTGTTTTCTTAATTGTTGGGAATGTTTGGGAGGGAATGTTCTCAGTGTAACGCTTAAGGAGAGATTGGATAGACTAGGAATGTTTTCCTTGCGGTCAGGGCCGGATTTAGATGAAGAGAGGCCCTAAGCTATTTCACTTGTGAGCCCCCCCCCCACCCCCACGACTAGAGGACCATGACTACCCGACAGTGACAGTGTGACACTTTTAGACCCTACTGTAATGTTGTCATTAAACAGTTGGTTTTAAAATACATATTGGATTCACCGCGCAGCGGGCGATGCCTTACCTGGATCGCCGTTTGAAGCTCTGGAGTGTTGGGCCTGCTGCTTCAACATCATGGAGCTGTGGTTGAGTACAGGAGCAGGGAGTACAGGAGCAGGGAGGTTCTACTTCAGTTGTACAGGGTCTTGGTGAGACCACACCTGGAGTATTGCGTGCAATTTTGGTCTCCCAAATCTGAGGAAGTACATTATTGCCATAGAGGGAGTGCAGAGAAGGTTCACCAGACTGATTCCTGGGATGTCAGGACTGTCTTATGAAGAAAGACTAGATAGACTCGATTTATACTCTCTGGAATTTAGGAGATTAAGAGGGGATCTTATAGAAACTTACAAAAATTCTTAAGGGGTTGGACAGGCTAGATGCAGGAAGATTGTTCCCGATGTTGGGGAAGTCCAGGACAAGGGTCACAGCTTAAGGATAAGGGGGAAATCCTTTAAGACCGAGATGAGAAAAACTTTTTTTCACACAGAGAGTGGGTGAGTCTCTGGAAACTCTCTGCCACAGAGGGTAGTTGAGGCCAGTTCATTGGCTATATTTAAGAGTGAGTTGGATGTGGCCCTTGTGGCTAAGGGATCAGAGGGTATGGAGAGAAAGGCAGGTACGGGATACTGAGTTGGATGATCAGCCATGATCATATTGAATGGCGGTGCAGGCTCGAAGGGCTGAATGGCCTACTCCTGCACCTAATTTCTATGTTCTATGTTCTATGGTTTGCGGATCTCCCAGCCTTGGGCCACGCTGATTCAAACATCCATTTGCCGAGGGCCGCCAGCATGAATCTCCGCCCAGCTCAGTCTGTGGACTTCTGGAGCCAGGGTCTCCGGTAGGAAGTGGCCGATTCGGAAGTCCAAGCCGCTGAGAGTGTTGTCCCGTTCCGACGTCGGATGATGACCCCCAAATTTCATCGCACCCATTGGTGCATGTGACAATAAGTGTCTCTTGAATTGAATCGTGAATACTAAGAAATAAAGAAACTACAAAGACACTAAGAACAAAAATGTTTTTTTTTCGCCTTCTTCGTAGCAAAATCATCGAGAAGTTCACCAAGATCTGTTTGTCAAAGTTTATCACTCTCAATGCACAGAATGCTCAGTGCAGACAACCTCTCTTGAGACATTGTGGACCTTGATTCATTTTTAATTCTTTGAGTCTTGAAAAATACCTCTCTCCCGAACAGTTGGTGACCATTAAGTTAACAGAAGAAACAGCCACAAGATTGCTTCCACATTAGGGAAGGCCATCTGAATTCTTTCCTTGTATATTATTTGATAACGGTCTGTATGAGACAGAGAGTGCTCTCTGTATGCCCATGGCTTTGTTTCACCATCCCCCCTGACCTCCCCCTCTCCGACACAGAATGGTCTGTCCTCAGCAGAGGCCTCACCTTTGTCCCCCTCCGTTCCCACTCATTGAGTTCTGCGCTCGCCGCGATTTGGAGCTCTTCTTCTGTCGCCTCCACCTCACACCGTTCTTACATGGGAAGGAGTCCTTGATGATCCCTTTTCCCGTCTCCAATGGACCCCCTCCTCTTGAACCCCCCTCATGGCCATCTTCCGGCTTTAGTCCATTTTATTTTAAACTGCCGGCAGGACATCTGTATATAATCCCACTAGACTGTGGGACCCGTTGGGCTGGTCCCCCAACGCAATATTCCACCTCTCCACCAATTCCAATATTGGTAGCCAGTGGGGGGGGGGGGGGGGGGGGGTGGGGGGGGGGGGGGGGGGGCTTTCTGGAGTGCTGGTATGGGTGTTGTTTGCTGCAGGGACTACTGGTCTCCAGAGGGCTGGTATGGACATTGTGGGCCAAATGGATTCTTGGGGTGGCACCTCAAGCCTGATGTGCTGGCAGCTCACTCACGGCTGGTAGTCTGGCAGTTGACTCACGGCTATTCCTTCAAATTCCATTTCAAGCAGAAAGGCCACCAGATTCAAATCCATTTCCCTACCATTTCAAGCTGGGTGCAAGGCCACCAAATTCAAATGCAGTTTTATACCATTTCAGGAAGGGTGCAAGGCCACCAAATTCAAATTCAGTTTCATATCATTTCATGCAGGGTGCAAGGCCACCACATTCAAATGCAGTTTCATACTATTTCAAGCAGGGTGAAACCACCATAAAAACCATCATAAAACCACACAAAACACCACACTCACAGTTCAGTAGACATTCAGTGTGTTCAGTTGATTCACAACTCACAGAGTCGTGACCTCTCCCTCCCCCATCATGCAGAGACTGAGCCACACCCACACTTCTGGGTTTTATAATCCCTCTCCCTCCCACCGGAAAAGGTGTGGCCTTCATGGCGTGATTGACAGGAGAGAGATTCTCAACATTTTTAAAACAATAATACCACTTTTGTTTTTCATTGATGGGAAGAATTCTCTGCATCTGATGAGCGGAGGGGGCCTGAGTAAGATGGCCAAAAATCACAGCCGTAAGTGGTAGCGTTTTATCTAAAATTAATAGTGCAAACAGGAAGTTGTCAAGTTTAGACAAACAACCACCTGCAGTGCCTTTTCACTCAACCGGGTACTTAAGGGCTCGTGGATGTCACGTAGTGGCACATACGAGTAACGGTAGGTACTCGTGAAATCCAGTAAAAACCCATGACGTTTTTTTCAACACTGTGAAAAATGTCCACGAGTAAAAAAATAACTCGTGATGAAAAAAATGGTTACTTTTTATTTGTACGAGCCCCTACGTACCCGCTACGTACAATGGGAGGTCAGGGGGGGGATGGTGAACACACGGCAGGGATGGGGGTTGGGGCCGGAGGAAGGCAGGTGAGTGGACGGAGGCCGAGGCGATGTCTGGTGGGGGTTGGTAGGTGGTCAGGGGGTAGTGGGGTATGAGGACTGTAGTGTGGGTGGGGAAGAGCTGGGGTCACATCGTTTGAGGGGAATTTGGAAGACCAAGTGGAAGGTTACCAGTATGGGGGGGGGGGGGGGGGGGGGCGGGGTGCTACCACTAGGACCCAGCGCAGTAAATTCAGGGGAGTTGGAGTCTGCAAAGTGGAAACAGCACCACCGATGGTGGGTTTTGTAACAATGGCACTCTGTCAAAAGTTTTATACACCTTGGTGGAGTGGGTCGAAGCCCCCCTAGATGTCGAGGCCCTAAGGTTAAGCTTGTCTAGCTTATACATAAATCCGGCCCTGCTTGGAGTATAGGGCTCTGAGGCTTATAGCATTATGATGGGCACAGACACTGCAGATAGTGACAGTCTCGCTCCCACGATAGGCGAGTCTAAAACTATAGGACTTCGCTTTACAATGAGATTCCCTTACATAGGTGTCTTGGTTGGCATGGACTAGTTGTGCTGAAGAGCTTGTTTCTCTGCTGCACAACTCCACGACTCTTGACGGCTACAATGAAAACTGCTTATTTACTTTGCTCCACACATTGCAAATCTTAAAAGACAACAGTAGGTGCTTGCATTAGGTACGTTACATGCCATGTTTGGAAGTGTGCACTTTCATCATTTCCCCAATACAACTGGAACCAGCAGAAAAGGTCCGGTCCCATTGTTCCCCATCTGCACCTGTGCTAGTCTGTAAGGTCCCCTTGAGTCATACGTTCACAAGGTCATAAGTGATAGGTGCAGAATTAGGCCACTCGGCCCATCAGGTCCACTCCTGGCTGATCATTCAATCATGGCTGATCTATCTTTATCTCTCAACCCCATTCTCCTCCCTTCTCCCCATAACCCCCGACACCCGTACTAATCAAGAAATCTATCTACCTCTACCTTAAAAATATCCATTGACTTGGCCTCCACAGCCCTCTGTGGCAAAGAATTCCCACACACACTGCTCAATCAGAAATGTGTTTACCATTGGAATGGCTGGCTATTTAACACACATCTCCAGTGTATCAACCCATTCCATTTCTCCATTTCTTATAATTTGACTCCACATGTGAACTCAAAGTTCTTTATCTCTACTTTGGAGCAAGTGAAACTAAATAGAAGTGTTCTAGAAGACATTGCAGAGATACAGCAGCAAAGTGACCAGGAATGTATTGTAAATAGTCCCAGATATTTTAGAAGAGAAAGGCAAGATGGAACCCCACAATGGAAATGAGGGTTGTACTTTAGTTCCGAAAATCAAGAAGTCAAATCAGTTTGGGTGGAGTTAAAGATAAAGTATTTTTCTTACAGAGAACAAGAAAACAGGCACCGGCCAATCAAATCCATGCCAGTTATGAAGCATTCATTTCCACTCGTCCCATTTTATTTTCCCCACATCCCCATCAGCTCCTCCAGATGCGACCACTCGCACACGCTGTTGGGGATATTTACAATGGCCAATTAACCGACCAACCTGCAACCTTTTTGTGATGTGGAGCCCCCGTGGGAAATCCATGCTGACAGTGGAAAATGTGTAAACTCCACACGGAACACTGGAGGTCAGGAGTGAGAGCTACCCTGGTTGTATAAGACTGTCACTGTTGTTCACAGTAAAATCAGAAAATTAAGGGGCGCAGCGGTAGAGTTGCTGCCTCACAGCGCTCGCAGCGCCAGAGACCCGGGGTTTCGATCCCGACTACGCGTGCTGTCTGTACGGAGTTTGTACGTTCTCCCTGTGACTGCGTGGGTGTTCTCCAAGATCTTTGATTTCCTCCCACATTCCAAAGATGTACAGGTATGTAGGTTAATTGGCTCGGTGTATGTGTAAATATTGTCCCCAGTGTGTGTAGGGTAGCGTTAATGTGTGGGGATCGCTGGTCGGTGCGGACTCAGTGGGCCAAAGGGCCTGCTCCTCGCTGTATCTCTAAACTAAAACTAACCTAAACTAGAGAAGCGTGTAAAAAAATAATAAAGTAATCATGTAGCACTTTAATCTACATTTAGACTGGGTAGATTAAATTAACAATAGCATGAAGGATGAATTCATTGTATAAGAAGTGTTTTTTTCTGAATCAGTATTTTAAGGTGCCAATGAGGGAGAAACCTATTTTGGAAGGTGAACGGTTTCACTGATGATCAGGTTGGTAAGAATCCTTTGGGCAAAAGATGGAATTTGATGTAAAGATTCAAAGTGATTGAGTTCAAAACAGAAATCATGTTCTAATTAAAACAAACTACAAAGGCAAGAGGCACAAGGAGGTTATGGTTAATTGGGAAATTATTTTAAAAGCTACCAGAGTAAGCAAGCAATGGGTAACTTTTAAAGAATGAATACATAGTTTACATCCCTTTAAGGCAAGAAAAAAACTCAAACAGGAAAATGGGCCAGCCATGGCGAGCAAGAGAAGTTAAAGATTGTATTAGATCAAAGGCAAGGGCTCAGAAAAATGCCATAAAAAGCAGTAGGCCTGAAGATTGGAAAAAAATTCTGAATTCAGCAAATGAAACCAAGCACTGATAAGAAAAATGAAAGCAAAATATGGAAGTCGGTTAATAATAAATATACCCAACAGAGATCTGTACCGAAGTTCCATTGTTACGTGAAAAGGACATTTATTAAGAGTCCCTTTGCAACTGAAAGCTTTTGGGGAATAAGGAAATGCAAAAAAGTAAACAGTTCTTTTGTGTTTGTCTTTGAATGATATTTTATTGAATAAAACTTTATTATCACGTGTGACATATCGCAGTGAGATTCTTTGTTTTGCACTCACAAAGTATGCAAAGGGTCACATGTACAGGGCGGCGTCCAGGTTACAGAGTATTCCATTTAGATCCCAGTGGTTCCCCTTTGTTCTGGGCGCCCCCCCCCCCCCACCCCCCCACCCCACGTCGAGTCCCAAACTTTGTTCCTGGTGGCACGTCCGACTTCCGGCACCTTCTGCCGGCCAGTCCTCCACCTTGTCTTTGTGAAAGATGACAGAAAATCTCCTGGGAATAAATCTCCTGGAAGCAGCACAGGTTTCAAGTTCAAGTTCGCGTTTATTGTCAACTTAACCAACTAAGGCACAGTGAAACTTGAGTTGGATATATTAATGCGACTGAGCTGCAATAAGTTTCCGTAAGCTGCTGGCTTGCAAGCCAAAGTTTCGATGGAGGAGACAATGCTTGCAGCACCTGCCATCTTCCAAAACTCCATCGATTCGGAAAAGGTTATTAACGACTGGATAGTAATCTCACTAAGTAAGAATGGAGTGAGAGAGAAAATAGACATAGAGTTTACAGTATGGAAACAGGCCCTTCAGCCCACTTTGCCCATGCCAACCAACATGCCCGATCCACAGCAGTCCCACCTGGCCACATATGGCCCATATCTCTCTAAGCCTATCCATGTACTTGATCAAATGTCTTTTAAAAGTTGTTACAGTATCTGCCTCAACTAATTTCTCTGGCAGCTTGTTCCATATACCCATCACCCTTGGTGTGAATCAGTTGCCCCTCAGGTTCCTATTAAATTCTTCCCCTCGTACTTTATGATGCATGATGTCCAACGTACAAAACCATGCTGACTATCCCTAATCAGCCCTTGTCCATCTAAATGCATGTTAAATTTGTCCCTCAGAATACTCTCTGGTAACTTTCCAATATTCGGCTCAATGGCCTGTGGTTCCCAGGCTTTTCCTTGCAGTGCTTCATAAGCAGAGGCACAACATGTGCCCCCATCCAGTCTTCCGGCATCTCACCCATATTTAATAATCTCATAAATCTCAGCCAGGCTCCTGTAATTTCATCTCTAGTTTTCCACAGTGTCCTTGGATATATCTGATCTGGCCAGGGAGATTTGACTACCTTTTTTATGCATCAGGACCTTCAGCACCTCCTCGACTGTAACACTGACTACCCTTGTGTCATTTCCATTAACTTCCCAAAGGTCCTGACCCTCATGTCTTTCGACATGGTGAAAACAAAGGAGAGAAACTCATTGAGGACCTTGCCCATCTCCTATGGCTCCATGCAGGGTTGACCACTTTAATTCCTGAGGGGTCCCGTTCTTCCTCTGGTTAGCTTTTTCCACTTAATTTACGTATAATATCTTTTGAGGCGATCCTTAATATCTGCCAAGCTATCTCCTGCCCCCTATTTGCCCTCCTGATTTCCATATTTTAGAGTGCTCCTCAGTTCCTAAAACACCTCCAAGGATACACTTGGTCCCAGCTGTCTGTGCCTGCCCCATGTCTTCCTTTTATTCTTGACCAATGCCTCAATTTCTCTTGTCATTCGAGCGTCTTTAAGCGCACCATTGCCCTTCGCTCTAACAGGAACGTGCATGTTCTGGACTCTTGGCAGCACACTTTTATAAACATCTCGCTTTCCCAATGTTCCTTTCCCTTCTAACAACCTACTCCAATCAACTTGAACGATTTCCTTTCTAATAGGTGTCTAGGTCAGTCTGACTGTCCTCCTGATTAAATTTTATCTTTGTATGCCTTGCTGTCAGCTTCCCCTAGCTAACAATAATCTATTCTACATTTTCCTTGAACTTCGTCCCCTTTGATCACATTTTCACACCTTACCCTTCCATATCTCTGTGTCTCCCTCTCCCCTGACTCAGTCTGAAGAAGGATCTCGACCCGAAATGTTACCCATTCCTTCTATTTAGAGATGCTGCCTGTCACGTTGTTAATTCAGCATTTTGTGTCTATCTTCGGTGTAGACCACAATCTGCATTTCCTTCCTACACTAATATCTTCAAAATTGGCCTTGCCCCAATTTAGAGTTTTAACACGTGGGCCATGCAGCCTCTATCCATAACTATACAGAGCTCATACGTTCTCCCCATGACCTGCGTGGGTTTTCTCCACGTACTCCGGTTTCCTCCCACATTCTAAATCCGTACAGGTTTGTAGGTTAATTGGCTTCAGCAAAATAGTAAGCTGTCCCTAGTGTGCGTAGGATAGTGTCAGTGTGCGGGCTTTGCTGGTCGGAGCGGACTCGGTGGGCCAAAGGGCTTGCTTCTGCGCTGTGTCTCTAAACTAAACTATATCTAAACTAAACTAAACAATCTTAAACCTAATAGAACTGAGGATGCTGGTCTCAAAAGGCTCGTCCATGAACACTTCATCCACTTCCAATTTCTTAAGACTAGGTCAAGCGTTGCCCTCTACATATTGACTGAGGAAACTTTCCTGAACGTCCCCATGATAGATCCGATTTACTGATGAGATGAAACTAAGTGATGGGTATTGGCACTGAGGAAGAATATGCGAGGGTGTGTGGGGTATATAGTCTTGGCTAGGTCAATGGGCAAAGATATGCGATGGAATAGGAAGATAGAGTTACTGCTCTAAGGGACGCAGGTGATAGAGATGCTGCTCACAACCCAGAGATCCAGGTTCAATCCTGATCTCGGGTGGCTGACTCTGTGGAGTTTGCACATTCTCCCTGTGAGGGTTTCCTCCGGGTGTTTCTGGTTTCCTGCCACAATCCCAAAGATGGACTGGTCTGTAGGTTAATTGGCCTCGGTTAAATTGTCCTGAGTGTGTTAGGAGTGGATGCGAATGTGGGCTAACGTAGAACTAGTGTGAACGGGTGATCAATGGTCGGAGTGGTCTCAGTGGGCCAAAGAGCTGTTTCCATGCCTTATCACTAAACTAAACTAAACTGACCTACTTGTTAAATGTGTGAGAGGTTGAAAGCTGTCACGGTGGCGCAGCAGAGTAGTGTTGCAGCGCCAAAGATGTGTGGGGGTTCGATCCCGACTACGGGTGCTTGTCTGTACGGAGTTTGTACATTTCGCCCTGTGACCCGCGCGGGTTTTCTCCGAGATCTTCGGTTTCCTCCACACTCCAAAGGCGTTACAGGTTTGTAGGTTAATTGCTTTGGTAAATGTAAAAACTTGTCCCTAGTTGGTGTAGGATGGGTGTCGGTTAGTGTTAATGGTGCGGGGATCGCTGGTCGGCCACAGGGCCTGTTTCCACACTGTGTACCTCTAAAAACTAAGCTAAACTAAATCTTATATACAGCAAATGTTCTGGTAGCAGTCATTAGAAAAGCTATTCAGAAATATATTCCTCGCTGAACGTTCCCTAATCCTTTGGCTGGGCCTGTTGGCAACAGAGGCGCCTTAGTTAGAACTGATGCTTTCAATAAAAATCACATTTGTCAATGCAGATCAGGAATGGACAAGCTTGTGCGTTCAGTGTCAATGATCCAAACTGGAATTTTGGGGCTTCTAAAATAATTATCTACAGCATTTCAAATGACAAGGATATCAGCCTTCCTTCAGTGGTTGGGAACTTCAATCTCAATCTGAAATGGCATCAAAGTGTTAGATTTGTACTATCAATAGCTATTGCAGTGATTAATATATCCAGCTCTTTGACCATCTATGGCATCATTTGCTGGAGAAGAATGAGTCAAACATGTCCAGGTTTTCTGAAGAAGGGTGTAGGCCCGAAATGTCACCCATTCCTTTTCTCCAGAGATGCTGTCTGACCCGCAGAGCATTTTGTGTCTATCCAGGTTTTCTGATGGCTTTCCTTCAGTGCTGTGAATCTAACAAAATGTTTACATTTTTATTTAGCTCGTGCTGGTTGGTTCTGACAGTAATTCTAAAGTAAGCGATCTGTTTTTGGTGGTTGGTTCAAAGTTCAAAGGACTCAAGTTCTTTTCAGCTGTACAAATGAAATGGGAGAATGAAATGTTCCAGCAGGAGTGGCGTGCTTCCTTCCACCTTTTCCCCGGGTCACGGGAAGCAGGCCGGGGTTAAAGAGGAGGTCACGTTACCAATGGCCTAAGTGGACCGCAGCGACTACCTTTTCCCTGTGGTCTTCCAGTTGGTCAGGCTAAGAGAGAGGATCACACAGCATTTAGTTTACACACCTCTAAACCCTGTTTACTGCTCTGTAAATCCCCATTTTGGGCAGTAGTTTGCAGCATATGGATGATTAAGCAGTTAGGTTTTTATTATAGAAAAACATTGTATTTCTTTGTCCCTTTGAACTAGCCTGTATTGACTGCATGCCTATTAGCTGTTTTATCAGGGAGGACAGAAAAATGATGCGCTGAAAATGTCTGCCCATGGTGCTACAGAACAACGTAGATGGAACTGAATTGGAGAATACTATTAACATGGTGAGCATTTTTTTCCTTTCTTAAATTACCACACTGGTGAACCTCTGTTGAACTCAATCAGGGGGAAAAAAAAAACAGGAAGGCATCTGCTTTGTTACTGCGGGTTTTTAAAGTAATTATATTTTATAAGGCTGTTACAGTGCATAAATAAGGCCTACTTTGTGCTTTGACTTTGACTATGAGGCAAAGTGCCTAATAAATATGGCAGCAAAAGGGATGTAAAAGGATCAGTAGCCGCGTTTAGACCTGATGTCATGCAGGGACCCGTTTAGAGCTACACTTCCAGCTGGCAGCAAACACAGGTCACTATAGCCATACAATGCGGTAGGCACAAAATCTTTATTAATCGTGATGTAGTGTTGCTAATTCCTTTAATCTGGCTCTAACTTAGTTTGCAAACCCAGAACCTTGGTATTGAAATTACCTTGATCAAAGCAAGAGCTTTGGTGTCTGTGTGGTGGGGGGGGGGGGGGGGGGGGGGGGGGGTTGAGGGCGTGCTAATGTAAGGACTGAGAACTTGGGTGTCTAACGTTTTGTTAGTACTGGAGAAAAAGAATGGAGAGACGTTAGTGTAATGTGGAAGGGGTGGATGCAGTGCGTTTTCCCCTCGTTCCTCCAGTTTCACCAAGCCATTGAAGTTCACGGCACAAAAACTTTTATTAGACGCTGAGGGGGAAGAAAGTCTCTCTGGATAGACGTGAAATGTCGAGGCTTTTTCTTACACACGGGTCGTCTAGGTGGCAAGGACCCACCATAAGGATTTACGATTACCCTCGATGTTGGTGGGCAAATGAAGCATTTTTGCAAATCCTGTGGTGATGGTGTGGTATAAAAAACCGAGGGAAATTTAAATTTGTAAAAGAGACATTTTTTTCCAGAAATGGTTCAAAAATTAACCTTCAACTTAATAATTCTCGCAGACCAAAAGTATTTCATCCTTACATTTAAATTACATTTTGGGCTGATTGAAAGCAGTGTGAGTCTCTGAATCAGTATTGGGTGCCGTGCTGTTTTAGCAGCCTCTCTCCAGTCTTTGCATTAGATATCTGATTGTGTTCTGGAAAACAGAGCAATAAAGGCAATTTACAATCTTTTAAATAATCTTTATGCCCAGTGCTGCAGTTTTGGGAGTCATCTGGCTGGAATTAGTCAGTAGAATTGCTGGAGTGACCGGGCTAAGAGCCTTCTCCTTTGTTGCACTAAGAATCTCGAAGAACGACTTACTTTTTACAGAGGTTGTAACTTCACTGAAGTTATATCTTCACTTTGGAGATTTATCATCAGGAAAATATACTTTTGCCACTTCTAAAGGGAGACTTATGTTTTGAGTAATTCTCTGCCTTAGATAAAATTATTTCAAAAGTATTTTTCTTAAAGCTGTCCAAATTTGAAGAGTGCCAAATCAGCTCCCTAGAATGCACAAGGGTTAAGGAAGTATAAATAAATGGAAGGTTATTGAAACATTAGGGAATAGGCCATTTTGTTCGTTCACATCAGCCCTACTTTTAGTTTAATTTAGGGTAGACACAAAATGCTGGAGTAACTCAGCGGGACAGGCAGCAGCTTTCTGGAGAGAAGGAAAAGGTGACATTTTGGGTCGAGACCCTTCTTCAGAAGGTTCAGTTTAGTTTAGAGATACAGAGTGTAAACAGGGCCCACCGGGTCTGCATCCGACCAGTGATCCTCGCACATTAACACTATCCTACAACACTAGGGACAATTTACACAAAACAAGCTATTTAACCTACAAACCTGTAAGTCTTTGGAGTGTGGGAGGAAAACCAAAGATCTGGGGAGAAGGTACAAACTTTCCGTACAGACAGCACCCATAGTCCCTGGATATACCCTCGTCTCTGGCACTGCGAGCGCTGTAAGGCAGCAACTCTACCACTGCGCTGCCCAGTAAGATTGTGTTTTGTTAAGATCGCAGTTGATCATTTATCTCAGCACTTTGCTGCACCAGCCCAATAGGCCTTACTTCCCTTAACATCTTCTCATCGATCAATGTCGACACAAGAGGCTGCAAATGCTGGATTATGGAGCATAAAAACAAATTGTTCGAGGAACCTGTCTGAAGAAGGGTCTCGACCCGAAACGTCGCCTATCTCCTTTGCTCCTTAGATGCTGCTGCACCGCTGAGTTTCTCCAGCCTTTTGTGTACTGTTCGAGGAACTCAGTGGGCCAGGCAGCATCTGTGGAGGCAAAGAGATAGTCAACATTTTGGGTTGTGATCCGGCGTCAGAAGCCACTGACTTGTATGTAGTCAGTGACTGAGCCTGTATACTGCGCCTAGACAGATAATCCAAAGATTCACAATCCTTTGGATGAAAGTATTTTCTTTCACCTCAGGACCTCAAAGGCTGACTTCTTATTTTAAGACTGTTCTCGGAACCGTAACCATGGGAAAACCCAGCAAAGATCTGGTCAAGTCCTGTAGCAATTTTGTATGTTCCAATTAATTTCCATCTTATCAACTTCTAAACTCTGGAGAGCCTAGGCAGACGCTGGTTTAAACTGAAGAGAGACGCAAAAAAGCTGGAGTAACGAGGAGTAGTGTGACAAGCAGCATCTCTGGAGAGGAAAGAATAGGTGACGTTTCGGGTTAAGACCCTTCTTCAGACTGGTTCGGGATAATGGGAAACGAGAGATATCGGACGGTGATGAGGAGATATAAAGAACAATGAATGAAAGATATATCAAAAAAAGTAATTACGATAAGGAAACAGGCCCCCATTGTTAGCGCTGTTTGTGGGGAAACCAGAAGCTAGTGCGACTTGGGTGGGGGGGATATGAGAGAGAGAGGGAATGCCGGGCTACCTGAAGTTGGTGAAAACAATATTGATACCACTGGGCTGTAAGCAGCCCAAGGCGAAATATGAGATTGCTGTTCATCCAATTACGTTTAGCCTCAACTGCCATGGAGGAGATATGGTAGATAGATATTAATGGTGGCCCGTGGATATCAGATGTGCCAGAATGAGGTTCATTCTCAACCTATTGCCTGGGTGTTAATAAGCTAAACCGTTCAGGTCAGGTGCCTCTCGCATGCTGCTGCTTTGTGTCAATGGCAAACTAGTACCTACCAATTGTTTCCAAGTAAGTGAAATGTCCGATTCCAACAGCTCAGATGGTAATATTGGCACCGGACCGGCAATGTCAAACCTGGCACATGAACGTGATGCATTGTCAGTACGTACAATGGAAGCTTTCAATTTTTAATAGCAGAGGAGAAGCTAGGCTGGGTGTGTGTTCGAATTAGATTAATATCTTTGTTAAATAATGAGCACAAACCAACGTAAACAAGGAGCTAAATATATTTGTTAATCTTTTAATGTGTGAGCCTTGCAGAGCAGGCAAGTGTATAGACTTATCATCTTTCTGATTTAATCCCATGATCCTAAATCCCAAGGGCGGCATAGT
The DNA here is from genome assembly GCA_035221665.1 of Okamejei kenojei. Taxonomy (NCBI): domain Eukaryota; kingdom Metazoa; phylum Chordata; class Chondrichthyes; order Rajiformes; family Rajidae; genus Okamejei; species Okamejei kenojei. The sequence continues at coordinate 8,825,922 of CM069155.1, forward strand.
GGCGCAGCGGTAGAGTTGCTGCCCTTGCGGCGCTTGCAGCTCCGGGTTTGATCCTGACTACGGTGCTGTCTGTACGGAGTTTGGCACGTTCGCCCTGTGACCCGCGTGGGTATTCTCAGAGATCTTCGGTTTCATCCCACACTCCAAAGACGTACTCCAAAGGTTTGTAGGTGAATTGGCTGGGTGTAAATGAAAAATGTCCCTAGTTTTGTGTAGGGTAGTGTTAATGTGCGGGGGATCGCTGGTGAGTATGGACCCGGTGGGCCGAAGGGTCTGTTTCCGCGCTGTATCTCTGAGATTTCCCAATTCCCAGGAGCTGCTTCTCTGTGCAGTCCACCCATCTTTATGCCTCGGAATCAGGAAGAGGGATAAGCTGGACAACCAATACTCCAGCACTCGGTTTGCATTGGAGTCCAACATAGAGTGTAGATCCACACAAATTCACGTACACAAGTTTGTAGGATTAGAATTGAAGCCTTCGACCCATCAAGTCCACTCTGCCATTCAATTATGGTTGATCTCTGCCTCCTAATTCCATTTTCCTGCCTTCTCCCCATAACCCTTGACACATGTTCTAATCAATAATTTGTCTCTCTGCCTTAAAAATATCCACTGACTTGGCATCCACAGCCCTCAGTGGCAATGAGTTCCACAGATTAACTACCCTCTGACTAAAGAAGTTCCTCCTCACCTCCTTTCTAAAAGAGCACCCTTTAATTCTGGAGCTATGACCTCTGGTCCTAGACTCTCCTACCAGTGAAACAATCCTTTCCACAACCACTCTATCTATGCCTTTCATTATTCCTGTAAGTTTCAATGAGATCCACCTCAACCTTCTAAACTCCAGCGAGTAGAGGCCCAGTGCCGTCAAACGCTCATCTTATGCTAACCCAGTCATTCCTCTGACACATGAACTCAATGCATTGTCTGTACATACAGTGGACTGTACATACATCCACTGTGTGGGGGGCTGGATGTTACTCTGCATCCTGCCCCCTAGTTTACAACAGTGCTGGCCGGTCTATTCAATGGGGCACCAAGCCTGTGGGATAAAGGAAGTGAATATATTGTTAAGGAAGGAACTGCAGATTTTTAGTTTAGTTTAGAGATACATCGCGTAAACAGGCCACCGGGTATGCACCGAACAGCGATCCCCGCATATCAACACAATACTACGCACACTAGGGCCAATTTTGACATTTATGAATTTAATTAACCTACGTGCAGGTGTGTCTTTGGAGTGTGGGAGGAAACCAAAGATCTCGTAGAAAACCCAGGCGGTCATGGGGAGAACGTACACACTCCATACAGACAGCGCCCGTAGTCGGGATCGAACCCAGGTCTCTGGCGCTGCAAGCGCTGTAAGGCCTAACTCTACCGCTGCGCCACCATGCCACCCAGTACCAGATGATGGTATAAACTGAAGATAGACACAATGAATATTGATTTCTCTACCTTCAAGTAACCCTTGCATTCCCTCGCTCTCCATCCCTGCCCCACCCCAGTCTTACAGCTTCAAAATATTCTTGTTGAGTCTCATTGTCTGTACTCATTCTCACCAAACACACAGTTAACAACGGCCTGTTTCATTTATCATCGTTACTTCTTTGCACATCTTTCATTCATTTGTTCTATGTCTCTCTACATCACCGTCTATATCTCTCGTTTCCCTTTCCTCTGACACTCAGTCTGAAGAAGGGTCTAGACCCGAAACGTCCCCTATTCCTTGCCCCCGGAGATGCTGCCTGACCTGCTGAGTTACTCCAGGAGTTCTACTTGCTGGAGTTCAGAAGGATGAGGGGGGACCTTACCGAAGCTTATTGAATGGTGAAAGGCTTGGAAAGAATGGATGTGGAGAGGATGTTTCCACCAGTGGGAGAATTTAGGACCAGAGATCACAGCCTCAGAATTAAAGGATGTTCCTTTAGGAAGGAGATGAGGAGGAATTTCTTTAGTCCGAGGGTGGTGAATCTGTGGGATTCTTTACCACAGAAGGCTGTGGAGGCCGTCAATGGATATATTTAAAGCAGATTTAGACAGATTATTGATTAGTACGGGTGTCAAGGATTATGGGGAGAAGGCAGGAGAATGAGGTTAGGAAGGAGAGATAGATCAACCATGATTGAATGGCGGAGTAGACTTGATGGGCCAAATGACCAAATTCTGCTCCTATCATATAACCATATGACTTATGACCTTACCAATAGTCCTTATTCATTCAATCACAACATTTTGAACACTTGTTTTAAGTCCCACTTTCTTTTAATCCACATTCATATGCTGCAATTCACAACATTATATGTTTTCCAGCAAAGTGTTTAACTGAAATGCGGGCGAGATGGGTTATTTTTGTGGGATAATATTTTGTACGTAGGTTAAAAAATCAAACACTGGTATAAGGTAATGTATATATAATGGACCTCAGATCACTACCTGAAAAAATGCCAGATCCAAATAGTCATTGTCCTGTCCCATACACAGTACATACTGCAATGGACAGCTGCAGGCACCAAGGAAACTCTGGCCCCTGTATCTCAATGTAACTACTTGGCATAATGAAGGTTATTAAGAACTTTCCACTATTCTCTGTCCTAACAGAATGTGTTGGCTGATAATATTCCCAATTATTGATATAAACATGGTGAAATCAATATAAATCAACTAGTGAAATGTGCCTACATTAAATTCCATTTATCTTACATTGGTCCAAAAAATTAATGCCATTATTAGGGAAGGTTACGCACTCACTGAAGATAGACACAAATGCTGGAGTAACTCAGCAGGACAGGCAGCATCTCTGGAGAGAAGGAATGGGTGACATTTCCGGTTGAGACCCTTCTTCAGACTGGTTTCGACCCAAAACGTCACCCGTTCCTTCTCCAGAGATGTTGCCTGTCCCGCTGAGTTACTCCGGCATATTGTGTCTATCTTTGGTGTAAACCAGCATCTGCCGTTTCTTCCAACACATTACACATTCACTGTTGTACATGTATAAATTCTGCAGCAGGTTCAGGTGAGAGCAGACACCACCCACAGGGGACCACATGAGAGGTGCGGGTACTTGGTATAAGGATAGTTAGCAAGCACTGCTGAATATAACGCTAATGAATGTATCGATGCTGAGAATCTCGGAAGCGTTTTTTGCACTGTTCTTGTTTTGTATATTTTTTTATTCTGAATAATGGTTATTTTTGGGGAAATAAATGGCGTATTAAACCTAGGAGTAAAATAGTTGCTCTGGCTGCGTACTACAGAGATAATGCGGTAGAGCTACTGAGCGCCAGAGATCCGGGTTCGATCCTGACTACGGTTGCTGTTTGTTACGGGTTTGTATATGCTCCCTGTGACCTGCGTGGGGTTTCCTCCGAAATCTTGGTCTGCTCCCACGCTCTAAAGACATACAGGTTTGTAGATTAATTGGCTTGGTATAAATGTAAAATTGTCCCTAATATGTTGTCGGGTAGTGTTAATGTTTGGGGATCGCTGGTCGGTGCGGGCTCGCTGGGCCAAAGGGCCTGTTTCCGCTCTGTACCTCTAAACTAAACTAAACTAAACTAAAAATTCCACTTTGCTGCTTAATTTCCAGTTCTGTGGCGATGAGAATTAATCGTAACCTGCTGATGTCTGTGTGTGAAGTCATGTTCAGGTTCACCTGGTGACTATTGTAAAATGTCAAAGATACATTACAAGACTTTTTGCATTTCCTTCTGACTTTATCTTGTCTATTCTTCTTTCTTTCCATATAATGAGTGGAATTTCTCATTTGTGAGGTGTTGGCCAAAAATCAGTAAAGGGCCTGTCCCACTTGGCCGTCATTTACGCGACAGGCCGGTAGTGACTGACGCGCGACCGTCGAGTGCGTCATCATGCGCCCGCACAGCCGTCTGGAGCGCGTGACGTCATTTGAAGATAGACACAAAATGCAGGAGTAACTCAGCGGGACCCGGCAGCATCTCTGGAGAGAAGGATGGATGACGTTTCGGGTCGAGACTTCTTCAGTTTGAAGAAGGGTCTCGACCCGAAACGTCACCCATTGCTTCTCTCCAGAGATGCTGCCAGTCCCCACCTGAGTTACTCCTGCATTCGGTGTCTATCTCCAATCGTCTTGGCCCCGCTCTGGGAGTAGGAGTGGGGGCGGATCCGGATCCGCAACGGCCATGAGCCCCAGGCCGAGCACGCCGATCGCTTCCCTGCTTCTGCTGCTGTTGGAGGTGAAACGTCGCGCCGCGCCAGCGTGTTCCACTTGGCTGTCATTTATGCGACAGGCCGTTGGCGCGCGAACATTTTGTGCAGAATGATATCCTGGGAGCACTGTGCGATACCGCGCGCAACTCCACACCCCTCTGCGCCACTCCATGCGCCTGTCCCGCACTACCCACACCCCTACCAGGTCGCGTAAATGGCGCGCAAATGTCAGCCAAGTGGGGATAGGCCCTTAACGGGGTTGCAGGGAAATAACTTTAATTTAGTTTAGAGATACAACATGGATACAGGTCCTTCGGCCGCAGGGAACAAAGGGAGACCTTTGGGGACAGAATGGAATACTTTGTCACTTTGTCAACGCCCCTATGTGGCGACTCTTTGCACACCGGTACACTTAAAACAAAAGAAACTCACTGTGACTGGTCACATGTAATAATAACATATCATTCAGTATAGATGGACTTAAAGGGGGGCATGGAAACGATGGGCTGACAGGCCTGGTTCAGTGCTGTATGACTCTATGACTCTGGTTCTCAGAGATAAATGCACCTCCCCTGTTGCCTGCCGTTTAGCCCAGCCATGATAACATTCTATATCTCAGTTTCCGTCCTGATTTGGGTTGAACAGTGTGGGGGTGATGCATGTGGTTAGTTTCGATAGTATTTGAAGTCACATTGGAAACTCTGCACTTGGTGGATTTTGCTCTCGTAGCAGAGGAGACAGAACATTGAGCGAGGAGAGCCAAAGTCAATGGAGTGCTGCTGGATATTGTGCTGGCAAGGTCAGGGTCCGCAGAGGAAGGGACATTGCAGCTATAGCCATGCCAGCTGCTGGCAGTATGTGGTCACAGCCGCAGTTTTGCCCAAGAGGCTGGGAGCAGGAGCGCAAAGCGGGGAAATAGAGTGGGCAGACCTGCCCCCACCCTCTCCCCCCTCACCCCCCCCACCCTCCCCCAACCCCTTCTCATTCCCGGCCCCTGCCCCATCTCCAGATCCTGCACCCAGCGCCGCCACCCTCGTATTCCCCTCCTTCACTGGGCTACACCTGTCTGCGAGCCACTTCCTCCTCCACTACACCCACCTGGTGGTCATGGCTAAAGGGCCTGTCCCACTTGGGCGTCATTTGCGCATCACGCAAAGATTTTTGTGAATCCCAAAATCCTGGGGCGCCGCGCGGGACCACGCTTCACTGCCTACGTCACCACGCACCATGCGCACGTATTGCACATCGCGTCGTGTGTCGTAAATGACGCGTAAATTACGCCCCCAGTGGGACAGGCCTTAAGGGAGGAATGAACATTTTGTCATTGCTCAAGTGAATACTATTGGCATTTACATAATATTGGAGGGTTAACATCTGAATCCTTATACCATTTAACAGAAGAACTGAGTAAAATTAATACCTCAAAGGAATGAGAGGGAAGTGAAATTAGAATTATATAAATCCCAATTTATTCCACTCTATAGTCCCACCTATTTTCCCCAGTTCAACACTAACCTGCACACTAGGAACAATTTGCAATGGTCATATAACCTACTAACCCTCACTAGACATGGACATAGACTGTGATCACCGTAGTTTAGACACAAAAAGCTGGAGTAACTCAGCGGACAGGCAGCATCTCTGGCGAGAAGGAATGGTGATGTTTTCAGGGTCAAACCCTCTTCAGACTGCATAGGTACAAGGGAAACGAGAGACATCGTCGATGATGTAGAGAGATCATTAGGATGACCATCAGACGTCAGGAGCACTGGTTCCTCCCTCATCAGAAGGAGACCCATGCAGTCACAGGGAGAGCATGCAAACTGTATATGACTGTAGGGCAGGATTGAACCTGGGTTGCTGGAGCTGGGCCACACTAACTCCTCTGCGTCCCGGGGGGGGGGGGGGGGAAGATTTAATAGATACCTGAGGGGCAGCTTATTTTACACAAAGTGTAAGATGTATGGAACAAGCTGCCGGAGGAGGTAGTTGAGGCAGGTTCTATTGAAATGTTTAGGAAACATTTAGACAGGTACATGGATAGGATAGGTTTTGAGGCATACTAGACCAAGTGGTACCCGTTGGGTCCCGGTCCCCGACGCAATATTCCAGCACTCACCCATAGCCCCCGAGGGGGGCCTGGTCCAATCATGGAGGCCTCTCCCACGGTGCAGGATGGGATGTGGTCAGTGCAAAACCAGTGGGTGCATTGCTGGCTGGAAGCGTTCATTATTGAAAGAGAGACACAAAATGTTGGAGTAACGCAGCGGGACAGGCAGCATCTCTGGAGAGAAATGGTTAGATCCTTATCCCTAACCAGTCTGTAGAAGGGTCTCGACCCGAAATGTCACCCATTCCTTCTCTCCAGAGATGCTGCCAATCCCGCTGCGTTACTCCAGCTTTTTGTGTCTATCTTCGGTTGAAACCAGCATCTTCTTTCGTGTGGCGTGCACAGCCTAAAGTTGTTGGACAACTTGTTCTATTTGATCTTCCGTTTGTGCACGTCGAGTTGATTGCATTAGTCGAAACAGGGCGGACCACGTGAAGGTTGCAATCTTCCACCCCAACCAGCAGTTCCTTCTAACACGTTCTAGAGGGGAGTCTCTTAAGTCTGGACCAGTCTGCTTCGAGGTGGACTGCTGCATGTGGAAGGCAAGTTCCCACGTTCCCGGGCAAGAAGATGTTATTGCTGTTGCTGTGAACCAGCTCACTTCTAGGCTTCTGGAAATCCACTGAGCGCTGCACATATCCAGATGATGAGATTGTGCATGTGTGTGGGTGGGAAGCCAGTCATAGTCATCGGCCAAGTACTTGGTCATTCTCAGAGGTTTCATGGGTGGAAAAGCATGCCAGGACTGCCACGCTTGGAAAACAAGGATTATTTCCCTGCCTTGTGCAGCTGTATGCCACCAACTTTGAAATCTCTGATGCAATGTTATTGTTCAATGCTAGGAGTATTGAATGCAAAAAGAGTGATGTTGGACCTCAGTTATACGGGCACTGCTGAGAACCTATCTGCAGTACTGTGTACAGTATTAGTCCCTGATTTAAGGAAGTTCATGAGAAGGAAGCAGTTCAGAGAGGGGTTTACTGGATGTATATCTGGAATGGGAGGATTATCTAATGAGGAAAGGCTGGGCAGACTGGGCTTGTATCTGCTGGAGCATAAAATGGTGAATGGGGACTTCATAGAGATCTTGACAGGATGGAAGTGGAGAGGATGTTTCCTGTTATTGGGGAACTTGGAGCTAGGGGTCACTGTTCATAAACAAGCATTTGCCAATGAAGACAGATGAAGTGATATTTGCCTTCTCTCTTTCAGAGTTACGAGCCTTTGGAACTCTTTAATGTGTGGGAGAAGCAGGACTTTTGAATAGTTTGACGATAAATAGACTTTTCACAAGGGATATAAGGTCATCAAGAGTGGAGGGAAGTGTGGAGCTAGGATTGCATTCAGAATGTGGGGCAGCACAATCTTACATCACTGGTGGCCATGGACTCGATGGGCCGAAGGGCCTGTTTACACTCTGTATATCTAAACTAAACTATGTCAGGGTTTAGCAGGTTAGCTCTTGGTGCATCTTCGGTAAATTAGACCCTATATGGAGCTCTCAAGAAAGCAGCCGTGACGTTCCAGCGATAAAAGATTCACCTCAGGTTTTTCAGCTTTTATCCTTGCTGCTGTGCTCTCAATTTACTCTCGTTGGCGAGTTCCAGGAAAGCCCAAGATCCATTTGCAAACCCATATTAGCATCACTTGAACTCAATTTGGTAACCCGCCTCAATTAGACACAAGTCTAATGAGTTCTAAACTCATCCCATTTACTTATAATTCGAAATATCATAATATTATAATTTCGGATCATGCTCCCTTAACATTCATGATCAAACTAAGTGGTATGACCGACAAGCAGACACAATGGAGACTTAATCCTCAAATTTTAAATGATAAAGTATGCTATGAATATCTTATCAAACAGATAAATATGTTTTTTGAGGCAAATGACTGCCCTAAAATCTCTGCCTCCCTTCTTTGGGAAACATTTAAAGCATTTATGCGAGGTGCGTTAATCTCCGCACAAGCCTTTCGTAATAAAGAGAACCGCACCAAACAACTGGTATTGGAAATGGAAATAAGGCAATTAGATATGGAAAATGCAATCGTGCCTTCTATAATAATACATAATAAAATTGCTGCACTCAAATACAAGTTAAACCAAATATATTCGGACCAATTCATAAAACTTTACCAAAAGACTAAACAATTACTGAATTTGGAGATAAACCACAAAAATTATTGGCACGCCAGCTCCTGAAACAGGAAGGGGAAAAAACAATATATAAAATTAAATCAGATATGTGAGAAATATTAACATTACCCAAGGATATTAATGATAGATTCTCTCAATAATATCAAACACTTTATTCAACCAAAATGGCAGGGGGCTCAGTAGGAATGGAATTATTTTTACAGAATTGTAACCTTACTGGTTTAGATTTGAAAGAGAGGGAATTATTAGGGGCCGAAATATCAGTAAAAGATATTGAGGAATCTATTAATTCTTTAAAAAATGGAAAGGCCGCTGGACCAGATGGTTTAAATAGTGAATTTTATAAAAGATTTCATGATGTGATCTCGCCACGCCTACAGACATTATATACGCAAGCATTCATGCAACAGAAACTCCCAGAAACTTTAAATGAATCTACTATAATACTTATTCCAAAAACGGATAAGGACCTTGAAGACCCAGGTTCATATAGAGCAATTGCTCTATTAAACATCGATCAGAAAATTTTAACCAAAATTTTAGCACACAGATTAAGCTTAGTGATTTATAAATTAATACACCCCGATCAAACTGGCTTTATTCCAAAACGTTATTCATATTATAATTTGAGACGATTATTCAACATTATATACTCAAATCGAATAGCTAATGAAGACTTAGCAGTCATCTCGCTAGACGCTGAGAAAGCATTCAATCAAATTGAATGGCCCTATTTATTTTCAGTGATGGAAAAAATTTCAATTAGGTGAGAAGTTTTGTACATGGGTTAAGCTTTTTATATACCAATCCAACAGCCAGAATAATGACAAATCAAATGTTATCAAAAAAAAATTGATTTATCTAAAGGTTGTAGACAAGGATGTCCGTTATCACCGTTACTATTTGCTCTTGTTATAGAGCCACTAGCAGAAAGAATTCGAGCTCATCCAGAAATATATGGGTATAATACTAAAAATACAGTTTAATAAAATTTCTCTATATGCAGATGATGTATTACTATATATTACAAAGCCAGAAATTAGTATCCCTAATCTGTTAAATCTTATAACTCAATTTGGTTTATTTTCGGGATATAGAATTAACTGGAAGAAGAGTGAGATTATGCCAATAATGGAACCTAATGTATACATATTGCAACAATCACACCTTTTAAAATAGTGAATGAAAAATTTAAATACTTAGGAATCTATGTGACCAAGAAATATACTTCTTTATTTAAATCAAATTTCATGCCTTTACTTAATAAATTGCATAAGAATATTCAATACTGGAAAACGCTTCCTATTTCAATGCTCGGTAAAATTAATGCAATTAAAATGATTTTCCTTCCTCAACTTCTATACCTCTTCCAATCAATTCCAATATACCTACCTAAAAATTTCTTTTAAAAAATTGACTCTATTGTAACAAGTTTTATTTGGAATTATAAGAATCACAGAATAAGTAAAAAACACTTATGTAAATCTAAGACGAACGGAGGATTAGTCTTACCAAATTTCTTATTTTATTTCTGGGCAGTCAATGTCAAAAACTTAAATTTCTGGTTGGAAGATATGGATCAACGACCAGATTGGTTAAAGATGGAAAAGGAGGACTGTCTGCCATTTGAAATTGGTCCGATTCTCCTATCCCCTACAAAATTGAACAAAAAAGATCTATAGTGAAAATCCAATAATACACAGCGGTATTTGAATTGGAAACAAATTAAAAAAACATTAAAATTGGAATAATTTATCACTTTCGCTCCCTATTGCAAATAACCCTTCATTTAAGCCTTCGGTATTGGATAAAGGCTTCACACAATGGAAAAACTATGGAATTAAAAAGATGGGACATCTTTATAGAAATGGTATGTTCCTCTCGTTTCTGGAGGTACAACAGAATTATGGATTACATTCAAATAATTTTTTTAGATATTTACAATTGAAAGATTATGTTAAATCACATACACAAGAATACAGAATTAGAGAACCAGAGATTCTAGATGATAGTTTGAATAAACATCCCAATACAGTCAAATTAATGTCATATATTTACAATATTCTGTCAGATAGTGAGAATCCGTCGACGGAATCACATAGACAAGCATGGGAAAATGAATTAGTTCAACCCATAACGAAAGATATTTGTGATGAAAGCCTACAACATATACATCAATGTTCGTTAAACGGCAGACATTCTTTAATACCATTTAAAATATTACACAGATTGTATTATTCTAATACAAAATTAAACAGAATTTTTCCTAATAACTCTCCTATCTGCGATACATGTCAATACTCTGAGGCTAATTTAACCCATACTTTTGTAAATTGCATAAAAATCAAACATTTTGGGTGGTTTTTATTTTTTTAAATTATTTCCGTAGTTGTTAATATTCAACTGGATCCCGATCCTAAATTAATAATATTGGGCATATCTGAACAATACCTAAAACTGACAATAAACCAAAGAAATTTCCTGGATTGTAGTATAATAACTGGGAAAAAAACGAATATTAAAATTTTGGAAAAACCCTGCATCCCCTACAATTATAATGTGGATTATGGAGATGTCGGAGACCTTAAATCTGGAAAAAATTAGATTTGTCTTAATCGACAAACCTGAATTATTTATTAGAATATGGTCCCCGTTCATAGATTATTTGAAGGGGTAGAATGGGCCAGCGCTGAGACGGAAGCTTGAACCCAGGACTAGACGAATAGTTTTGTTTTCTGTACCTACGGATCTATCTCCTAAGTTGTATTATAAAATTTAAAAAATAAAATTAAAAAAACAAAAAACAAATAAAACTGAAGCAAATAAAGGCAAACAGAAGAACCAACCTTGGAGGGGAGTGAGAGAGATGGGAAAAACATACTAAATAACGTGAGTGACCGTGAGGTACTTATGTGCAAGCCAGCCAGGAAACCCGTTCGACCGGAGGCCTTAATGACCTGACCCGTTTAAATCCGATACCCGTTTAAATCTTTACCATCCACCAATACATCCAATTAGCTCAAATGGTAACTGTGCCCGTATCAAACAGCTTTAAGAAATTCTCCGTGAATACCTTCAGTAATATTTGAAGGTCAAAACACTATCATCTAGAATCTCTGGTTCTCTAATTCTGTATTCTTGTGTATGTGATTTAACATAATCTTTCAATTGTAAGGGGGTGACGCATCATGTTAATACGATGTTAATGGAGAACAGGCGCTTCACAATGACACCCCCACTGTCTCGCGGAAAGCGGAGATTTTAATAGTTCTTTTTCCACTGAATACAAAACATGGGGGGGGGATTGTCTCTCACCTCTCAAAACATGGGGAGGTAGGGCATACGATCCATTCTTTCATCATATGTCAATCCTGTCATCCCAGGAATTAACCTGCTGAACCTACGCTGCACTGCCTCAATAGTAAGAATGTCCTTCCTCAAATTAGGAGATCAAAACTGCACACAATAATCCAGATGTGGTCTCACCAGGGCCCTGTACAACTGCAGTAGGACCTTCTTGCTCCTATACTCAAATCCTCTCACTATGTTAGTCCTCTCACTTTGTCAACTGTTGCCATACCTGCACACCCCTCCTCTGCTCTAGTGGAGAGAGGGTGGTGTCCCTCAAGATGTGCATAGTGTCAACATCATCACCCTGTATTAGAACAATGGAGATTGCTGTGATTGCAGCAACTACTGAGACAACTCAAATACTATGTTCCTGCTCTATTCCCATGATTCCTCTTACATTGAAAATGTCTTCGATCTCTGTTTCAATGTATACATAGAAAGTAGAAACATAGAAAATAGGTGCAGGAGGAGGCCATTTGGCCCTTCGAGCCTGCACCGCCATCCATTGTGATCATGGATAATTATCCACAATCAGTGATCTGTGCCTGCCTTCTCCCCATATCCTGTGATTCCTCTAGCCCCTAGAGCTCTATCTAACTCTCTTTTAAATTAATCTATTGAATTGGCCTCTACTGCCTTCTGTAGCAGAGAATTCCACAAATTCACAACTCTCTGGGTAATACCTGATGGAGCCGCCATAATTCTCAATGGCAGAGATTCCAAAGTTTCACCAGCTATTGGGAGAATAAAACTCACCTCATTTCAGTCCTAAATGGCCGACCTTTATTTCAACTCCACACAGCTCGGGGAAATATTCTCCCCACATCTACCATTGACGTAGCATCATAGATTCGCACAGAGTGGAACCACTCTCGTCCCACCTGCCTGCATTTGGTCCATATGTAAAAGAACATGTGATTCTGTTCCATTCTGTTTGTAGCTTGTTTGGTTGTTTGTTTGTTTGTTTTTTTGCACAAAGTCCGCGAGCATTGCCACTTTTCATTTCACTGCACATCTCGTATGTGCATGTGACGAATAAACTTGACTTGACTTGACTTGACTTGATATCCCTCTAAACCTGTCCTATCCATGTCTAAATGTTTCTTAAACTGCCGAGTCCTTGAAGACGTTGCACATTTGAATGAGATAACATCCCAAACTTGTAAAGTCCAAGTAGAGACATAGCTGACCCAAGCTCTTGTCATATGATGGACTGCCATTTCAGGAACCTGCATGGGTGAATCTTACTTCACTCTCTTTGTAATAAACATATCCTTTTTTTAAAGTATTGAGACAAAAATTGTATATAATACTCCGTTCAGGATAACCGAGGCCCAATGTGATTGTAGGAAGATGTCTTTATGCTTGTACTTACAAAAATCAAGCAATAAGGATGAGTGTAGTATTGGCCTTGCTGATGAGCTGCTACTCTGGCAGACTTTGAATGGGTCTGAAGAAGGGATTCAACCTGAAACGTTGCTTATTTCCTTCGCTCCATAGATGTTGCCTCAGCCGCTGAGTTTCCCCAGCATCTTTATCTACCTGCTACTCTGGCATGTTAGGTTTGTAGTAGGACATCAACCTTTCCTTGCATAATTACATTTCTCAATATCTTATTAAAAAAACTCAGTCCTTCTGATTTTTCTCCCACTGAAGTAGATGGCCACATTGTAATCCACCCCCCAAAATATTGCTGCCTATTAACTCAATTGCTCTGCATCCTCTTGAAGCTTTTTACATTCCCATCACCACTCACTCTCGTGCTTATCAAATTTGGAACCAATATACAGCTCAGCTGCCTCATTGGTTTTAGGTTGTATTTCAGTTTTTGTGGATACAGCATAGAAATTGTCCCTTCAGCCCACTGAGTCCACATCAAACATTGATCACCCGCTCAAGCTGTTCTATGTTATCCCATTTTCCCATCCACTCCGTACACACTCGGGGCAATTTGCAAAGGCCAATTAAGCCACAAACTTGCAGGACTTTGGGATGTGGGAGGAAACCGGAGCATGTGGAGGAAACCTACGTGGTCAGAATGAATGTACAAACTTTACATAGGCAGCCCCCTGAGATCAAGATTGAAGCCGGGTCTCAGGCCGTGAGGCAGCAACTCTACCAGTTGAGCTAATGTATTTGATTGATGTATGTGAAAAGATGGTGTACCATAATGTCATAAGTGGCAGGAGCAGAATTAGACCATTCGGCCCATCAAGTCCACTGCACCATTTAATCATGGCTGATCTATCTCTCCCTCCTAACCTCATTCTCCTGCCTTCTCCTCTTAACCCCTGACACCCGTACTAATCCAGAATCTGTCTATCACTGCCTTAAAAATATCTATTAACTTGTCCTCCATGGCCTTCTGTGGCAAAGGCCAAATGCAATCCCTACAGCAGCCCACAAAGTCTACCAATCTGAGGCAGACCCACTCCTTGTTTCCGATCTGCCAAACAGTTCTTAATCCAAATACACATACAATAAGTTGCGAACAAAAGAATAGATAGGTTAACAAAGATGGATTGTCTTCAAAGACCTAATGAGTGAACAGTGAAACACATTCATACATTTTTTAACATTAACATTTAACTCATTTAACTGTAGGTGCAGTGTTATTTGTTGTAAATACCAGAGTCATAGAGACATACAGCACTGAACACATCCATTCTGACCAGCAAGTCCCATCTAAGCTGGCCCAATATACCCACATTTGGCCCTTCTCCCTCTAAACCTTTCCTATCCATGTACCTGTCTAAGTATTTTTAAATGCTGTTATAGGACCTGCTTCAACTACCTCCTCTGACAGTTCGTTCCATATACCCACCATCCTCTGAGTCAAAAGGTTGCTCCTTAGATTCCTATTAAATTTTGCACCTCTCACCTTAAACCTATGTCCATTGGTTCTTGATTTTCCTTCTCTGGGTAAAATAATATATGCAATCACCATATCTATTCTTCTCATGATTTTATACACCTCTATAAGATCACCCCTCAGCCTCCTGGACTATAGGGAAAACTTGGGCAAACTAGGAATAGAGTCCTAGTTTGCCCAAGCTTTCCCTATAGTCCAGGCCCTTGAATTCTGGTGACATTCTCTTTCCACACTCTGCACTCTTTCCAACTTAATGACATGACCTAGATGTTTCTCTTCTTTTACTTTTTTACCAGCATTTCCCATTTGCTTACCTGCTACTTTGATAGCAAATTGACAAATTATTTAAATATTGCATTCTGCTTGCTTCAATTGTTGTCAGAATTATTTCCCTCTGAGTTTTTTCTCAGTCCCATCAAGCACCGTGAATTGTGAATTCACAATTTGCAACTCTTCTATGTTTTGTCTCACACCTGCTGCTTTCTCTTCTCTGGCCTTTGTAAAACCATCTTCAGATCAACCCACCTTCCGCTCGCTTGTGTTCAGTTATTACATACCATGTTTGTCCTGCCCTCTCCTTTCTTCCAGCTATTTTTCCCACCCATTACAGTCAGTCTGAAGAAGGGCCCCAACCTGAAACAACACCTGTCCATGTTCTCCAGGGATGCTGCCTGACCCGCTTTGTGTCCTTCTTTGTAAATCAACATCTGTATTTGCTTATTTCCACACAGTGAATGGCCAGGCTTGCTGCTCAGGGCCTGTCCCACTTGGGCGTAGTTTGCGCGTCACGCATATGGAGCGTGCAGATTTTGTACATACCAAACTCCTGGGGCGCCGCGCGCGACGGCACGATACTGCCTATGTCACCACGCAACGTGCTCGCGTGATGCGAATCATGCGTGCATCACATGCGCGGCGCAACGCTCACGTCGTGAGTTGTGACACGTAAATGATGACGCGTAAATTACGCGCAAATGACGCCCAAGCGGGACAGGCCCTTTAATCACTTTAAACATGCCAGACATTGGAGGGGATGCTCTGGGCTAAGAAGTTTTACCCTGGTTTATTTTTACATGAGACATCTTTAGTTCTGTTAACCCAGGAGATTCAAGGCTTCAATGAAAAACGTCTTTAGTAATAGTTTGGCATAAAAAGAATCAATTTCATGAATATTGTTGACCATTTCCCTGCAGAATTTTAAACATTTTATTCTCTAATCCTTTGGAACTGACCTTCAGGTAAAATAATACAGAAGGTATTTAAATATAGACAACTTAATTGTCAAGGTTATTCATGTTTATAAAACACACCTTTTAAAACAGTTTTGGGTTATAAGCCTTATATTACACTTTGGGAAATTAGTCACAAAGTCATGCAGTGCAGAAACAGAGCCTTCTGCCGAACCTATCCAAGCCCACCAGCATGCCTCTTCTAAGCTAGTCCCATTTGGCCACGTTTCGCCCCATATCCTTCAAAACCTTTTCTTATCCAAGTTTCTCATAGATGTTGATAGTGATAAAAATGGCAACCAAAGTATTGCTTTTAATTTGCCCTTGTTTACATCAAAAGCATTACATGATTGATTGTTCATGATTGCTTTGTGTTCAATAGTGTTTCAATTATACTTTTCTACACACTTTCATTCTGAATGACTATTTTTTGACTTTGAGCCAATATTTTGTAACTAAAGTCTGTTAAAAGTTTAAAAGTTTCACTCGGGCGAATGCATGAAGTTAGAAGACAATGCAATGATATCTATCTACCATATAAGTGCAGTAGTAGTTATGTTATTAAATTATATTCAATTTGATTAATTTTCTTTGCTGCACGTAACAGAACCATTTCCTCTGTCTACGTGATAAAAATGTTGTTGGACATATTTATGATTTTCTTTTAACTTGCTTGCTGGAGTGGAGGAAAACCATCCCTTGTCCAACTGGTAGATTGATGGCAGACCATAACCGCCTGCTATATTTCTGACTAAGGTCGAGAGATTTCGGGCCATCTCCTGACATTTCTGCTGCGTGTTCAACATCCACATTTGAAACTGTCAGTTTGCCGTCGGCTTAGCAAATTATACTGGACTTTGATGAGTTGCTGAACAATCAACCTTTTGGAAGAGAAGGGAAGGAACGTTTAAAAACATAACTTTCTTTCAATCTGCCAAGCAGGGAGGATCTTAGGTTATGTCCATTGCTAGTTAGCCGAGAAACACTGAGGCAGAAAACACTCCCGCAAGAGCAATCGTGCTCCACCTCACTGGATGTTTAGTTCCCAAAAAGTAAAAAAAATGAAGATATTGCAAAGTTGCACGTCACGATTGTACATAAAGCAAATTGATTTGGCCTATTTCATGAGAATTCAGTCACACGATGGCAGAAAAGCAGATTGCTATTTATTGAGACTCCAAACCCACCTGTTGAGGTTTAACAATTAGCCAGTGATTTAGTAAACTGTTCATTCGTGATCACGATACACAATAACAGATTCGATCCTGTTCTCGGGTGCTATCTGTGTGGAGTTGGCATGTTCTTTCTGTGACCGTGCGGATTTCCTATGGGTGTTCCACTTTCCTGGAACGTCTGAGAGTAATTTTATAGTTAATTCATGCAAAAATCACAATAATCAACAATAATTAAATGTAGGAAGGAATTGCAGATGCTGGTTTACACTGAAGATAGACACAAAATGCTAAATTTAACAGGAAAGGCAGCAGCATCTCTGGAGAGAAGCAATGAGGTGATGTTTTGGGTTGAAAGGTGTCTGAAGAATGGTCTCGACCCAAAACGTCACCCATTCCTTCTCTCCCGAGATGCTACCTGTCCTGCTGAGTTACTCCAGTGTTTTGTGCTATCATTGGTGTACATGGATCGAACATGATTTTTACAGCACACACCTAGCCAGAGATTTATTCGAGTGCATTGCTTTTCTCTTGTGTCCCAAAGCCACGCCGTCGAGTATGGCTGCCCTGCCTGCAGCTGTTTGTCCTTTCACCTTTTTTTTCTATTTTTAGTGTGTTGAAAGTTTTTGTTTTGGAGGTCTAGTCATTTTATGTGGGGGGTGGGGTCGGAGATGCGGCTTTCCTCCGAGCCGCATCTTCACCCCTTCCTCACGGTCTACCAATGCGATTGGAACGGCGTTTCCTGCCGGACCGGCCAGAACCTCAGCTTCGGCGGGGGCGCAGCACGGAAGCACCATCGCAGAGCGGGCGATGCCTTACCCGGGTCGCCGTGTGGTGAGTGCTGAGACCGGCGACTCCTACATCGTGGAGCTGTGGTCGCGGAGTGTCCAGCTGCGGGTGGCGCTGGGTTTAAACGCTGCGGAGCCTGGGATCTCTCGCCGAGATCGCCAGTGTCTTGGTAGGCTCTATGCACAGACAAGGGCAATCTGTCACAATGAATAGCAAGGGGGAATATTCCCAGTTTCTCTCTTTTCCTAAAATAGCTGCATCATTCAGCCGGGATTGAAGACAGGATGGGAATGACCATACTGCCCCTCCTACTGCATGACCGTGGCTGGCAGGGAAGGGTGAAGCCTCATGTGGATGTGTAAAGTGTAATTAAAGCTGATCTTACAAGGGCAGAGCAGTGATAGCAGCAGAAATCATTGCTCAGAATTCAGAGGAGCAAATACTTAGGTGTTAAGTTCCACTTACTAGTTAACACTTCTCACTCATCACCTCAAGGCATCCGGTAACATTTGATAATTGCTCGTATCTAAGCTTCCCCCCCTCCTCCCCCGGTCTCGTTTCAGTAAAAACACCAAATCAAGCGCTTGAAACAACTAAATTTTAGTTTACCAAAAGTATGTCACAGATCACACACTGTACCTATCCCACCGCGGGTTCGATCCTCGCGTCTGCCTGTTCCAAGCCCTCTAGGCCTCACTCAGACAGAGGCACACCAGAAGGTTACGCGGTCCCGAACGCTCTTCCAGAAGATCGACGCTGAGCCTCGTGGTCACAAACTTTTATATGTCCCGGGACCTCGAGGGGCTGAACCACACGGGGGTGATCTCTTAATAACCCAATTACAGATATCGATTAACCCCATACATAACAGTCATTTCCCTAACCCAATGATACAACAGTTCATACATTGTATAAGAAAGAAAGCGCTCGAAGGAAGCTAACAAGAACAAACATCGCAACATGTGCATCTCCAAGGAGCAACAGTTCAACCAATCATCAATTAACAGGATGGCCATCTTGCAACATTATGCATACTGTTTACAATGCTTTTGCAGCGGCCCAATAGAAATGATGCATTTAAGGTCAGTTTTCAAAACCACAATACATGTTATCAATTGAAGAGAAACATGGAGAATACCTGGACCCCTTACCATCCTGCATATCAGTCTGAGCCTAGACTGGCTGGCGCCAATCAAAGCCGGTAAAGTTCAGCTGACAAGGGTTAAGCGATTTTGACAAGTGCAGGGATCCTCCATTTTATGGTGTATTTATTTTAGCCAATATTAACACATTAACACTGGCAACTAAGACATTTGGGAAGATATATGAGGGGGCAAGGTATAGAGGGACAGACATATAGGGCTCAGTCTGAAGAAGGACCCGAAACATCACCCATTCCTTCTATACAGAGATGCTGCCTGTCCTACTGAGTTACTCCAGCATTTTGTATCTATCTTCAATGTAAGCCAGCATCTGCAGTTCCTTCCTACACCAGGTATAGAGGGGAATGTGTCAATGCAGGCAAATGGGACTAGCATAGATAGGCAGCTTCATCATGGACAAGTTGGTCTGCAGTGCCTGGTTCTGTGCTGTATGACTCTATGATATACACATAGAGCATGTAACATAGAACAAGTACAGCACGGGAACAGGCCCTTTAGCTCACAATATCTATGCTGAACACAAAGACAAGATAAACTAGCGCCCTCTGCTTACACATGATCCATCTCCCTCCATTCCCTCAATATCCACATCCAATGACTCCAAGGACCGTATTAACCATATAACCATATAACAGTTACAGCACGGACACAGGCCCTCTCGGCCCTTCCAGTCCGTGCCGACCATTTGTTTTCCCCTAGTCCCATCTACCTGCACTCAGACCATACCCCTCCATTCCCTTCACGTCCATATACCTATCCACTTTACTTTTAAATGTTAAAATTGATCCTGCCTCCACCACTTCTGCTGGAAGCTCATTCCACACAGCCACCACCCTCTGAGTAAAGAAGTCCCCCCTCACGTTACCCCTAAACTTCTGTCCCTTAATTCTCATGTCATGCCCTCTTGTTTGAATCTTCCCTACCCTCAATGGGAAAAGCTTATCCACGTCAACTCTGTCTATCCCTTTCATCATTTTAAAGACCTCAATCAAGTCACCCCTTAACCTTCTGCGCTCCAAAGAATAAAGACCTAACTTGTTCAACCTTTCTCTGTAACATAGTTGCTGGAACCCTGGCAACATTCTAGTAAATCTCCTCTGTACTCTCTCTATTTTGTTGACATCCTTCCTATAACTAGGCGACCAAAATTGTACACCATACTCCAGAATTGGTCTTACCAATGCCTTGTACAATTTTAACATTACTTCCCTACTCCTATATTCAATGCTCTGATTTATAAAGGCCAGCACACCAAAGGCTTTCTTTACCACCCTATCTACATGCGATTCCACCTTCAGGGAACTATGCACAGTTATTCCTAGATCCCTCTGTTCCACAGCATTCCTCAATTCCCTACCATTTACCATGTACGTCCTATTTTGGTTTGTCCTGCCAAGATGTAGCACTTCACACTTATCAGCATTAAACTCCATCTGCCATCTTTCAGCCCACTTTTCCAAATGGCCCAAATCTCTCTGTAGACTTTGAGAATCTACTTCATTATCCACAATACCACCTATCTTAGTATCATCTGCATACTTACTTATCCAATTTTCCACCCCATCATCCAGATCATTGATGTACATGACTCCAGATCATTGATGTACATGTATTGTTATTAGGATGGGGATTAGTTTTAGATGCGTGGTGAATCCAAATAACTCCGTACATGCTACAGCTAGATGAAGCGACAGGTGTGATGTATTTTGATGGTCTTAGCCCCCATCCTCTCCATGTCTCTTCACACTCCACACAAATCAATCCTCAAATAACATATTGCAGGGAGTTGCAGAAAGGACTATGAGAAGGAACTGTTTGCATCTTAGCCATCGCCCAGCATTGCACTCTGACCACCCTTCTCATCATTTGAAAAGAGAGAACCAGCCCTCTTAACTCTGACTGCAATAAATCTTCAAACTAAAATCTACAACTTTAAGAATAAGGCCATTGAGGTCTGAGATGAGGAAAACCTTTTTCACCCAGAGAGTTGTGAATCTGTGGAATTCTCTGCCACAGAAGGCAGCGGAGGCCAATTCACTGGATGTATTCAAGAGAGAGTTGGACATAGCTCTTAGGGTGAACGGAATCAAGGGATATCGGGAGAAAGCAAGAACAGGGTCCTAATTCTAGATGATCAGCTGTGATCATATTGAATGGTGGTGCTGGCTCGAAGGGCCAAATAGCCTACTCCTGCACCTATTTTTAATGTTTCTATGTTTAAACACAGTATCAACCTCAGATACAAAGAGAATGATTAGCCACTAAAATAAAAAAAAATGATTAAAACAATTTTTGAAACTCTATTAATGCATAATGTTACATTTGCACTTCAGGTTCAGGTGGTGCAGTGGTAGAGTTGCTGCCTTACAGCGCCAGAGACCTAGGTTTAATTCTGACTACGGGTACTGTCTGCATGGAGTTTGTACGTTCTTCCCGTGACCTGTTTTCTCCAGGATCACCAGTTTCCTCCCACACTACAAAGACGTACGGGTTTGTAGGCCAATTGGCTTGGTATAAATGTAAATTCTCCCTTGCGTGTTGGGTAGTATTAATGTAAGGGGATTAATTTTCGGCGTGGATTTGTTGGACTGAAGGGCCTGTTTCCGCACTGCTTCTCTAAACTAGCTAAGGAAAATGCTGATACAAATAAACATCTGTATCATTCATTCACATTTACTACCATGTCTTAGTCAGGAAGGTTTGTCTATATCCATTTTAGTCATGCCTAGTTTGTGATTCTTTCCCTATCTTGTGTAAACCAAGTTATTTTGCAGGATCGCCAGTGCCTGGCATAAAAATTGGGTGTTATTTTTCACAAAATTGTATTGAAGAATCTTAAAGATATGCTTTTAGAAATAAAATCTTTTATTTAATTTTGAAATGCTGGAAACAACTTCTTGAAGAACTTCTTGGATCATGACCCAAAACGTCACCTAACCATGTCCTCCTGAGATGCTGCCTGACCTGCTGAGTTACTCCAGCAGTCTGTGTCTTTTCTTGTGAACCAGCATCTGCAGTTACTTGTTTCTGCACTTATTGTCTTCAACTTATTGTCATCAACTCTAGATTTGTCCATTACTATGAACCTCTATCTTTTCTCCAATGTCACTCTTAGGAGACACTTAAGGGCCTGTCCCACTTACGCGACTTTTCCGGCGACTGCCGGCACCCATCATAGGTCGTTACAGGTCGCCAAAAATTTTCAACATGTTGAAAATCCAGCGGCGACCAGAACAAGGTACGACTCTTTGGGTGACTACTCACGAACATACAGGCTTCACCCCGCGACATGTCGCCAGGTTGTCGCCTGTATGGTCGTGAGTAGGATCCTAGTCACCCAAAGAGTCGTAGCGTCTTTCTGGTCGCCACTGAATTTCCAACATGTTGAAAATCTTCGGCGACCTATGACGGGTACCGACAGTCACCGTAAATGTTGCGTAAGTGGGACAGGCCCTTTAGGGTCTCTTCACCACTGGGTTCAGTTGTCAATAGTCAATCCATATAATCATCAGATGACATATCAGCATTTTCTCTCTCTCTCTCACACTCACGTCTCTCAGTCATTGATCTTTTTCCAGTTTTCAATGGAGATAAAACGCAACGTTGATTGCTGCTGTCCAAGCTTTGAATATAGAGCAGCACGATGGTACAGTGGTAGAGCTGCCAGAGACTATAGACAATAGACAATAGGTGCAGGAGTAGGCCAGTCGGCCCTTTGAGCCAGCACCGCCATTCAATGTGATCATGGCTGATCATTCACAATCAGTACCCCGTTCCTGCCATCTCCCCATATCCCCTGACTCCGCTATCTTTAAGAGAGCTAAAGCTCTCTCTTGAAAGTATCCAAAGTATTCAACTCCACCGTCCTCTGAGGCAGAGAATTCCACAGACTCACAACTCTCTGTGTGAAAAAGTGTTTCCTCATCTCCGTTCTAAATGGTTTATCCCTTATTCTTAAACTGTAGCCCCTGGTTCTGGACTCCCCCAACATCGGGTGCATGTTTCCTGCCTCTAGGGTGTCCAAACCCTTAATAATCTTATATGTTTCAATAAAATCTCCTCTCATCCTTCTAAATTCCAGAGTGTACAAGCCCAGCCGCTTCATTCTCTCAGCATAAGACAGTCCCGCCATCCCGGGAATTTACCTTGTGAACCTACGCTGCACTCCCTCATGAGTAAGAATGTCCTTCCTCAAAACTGGAGATCAAAACTGCACACAATACTCCAGGTGTGGTCTCACTAGGACCCTGTACAACTGCAGAAGGACTTCTTTGCTCCTATACTCAACTCCTCTTGTTATGAAGACCCGGATTCAATCTTGACTGCAGGTGCTGTCTGTTCGGAGTTTGTACGTTCTCCCTGTGACCACGTGTGTTTTCTCCGGGTATAGGTTAGTTGGTTTTGGTAAAGATTGTAAGTTGTCCCTAGTATGTAGGACAGTGTTTGTGTCACTGCTCGCCACATATTTGATGGGCCGAAGGTCCTGTTTCTACACTGTATCTATAAACTAAATGTGTGTCGGGTGAAACTTTATTGAGCTGAATTTATTGTTGAAATATATAACCTATATATCATGAATAATTGCATACCAGTACAATAGACTGCTGTCTCCTCATTTTCTATGTATATAATAAAAAGCAAAAATATAATATTTTACACAAAAGAATATTGATCTATTTTTATTTGTCACATCGATCATAGATGTATTTATTACCGTTTTTTACGATCATTCAACCTAACGTTTTAGGTGGAATTTCCTTTGCATTGTTTCAATTGCCGCATTCCTGTTTCCTTTCCTTTCCTTTCACTCTAAGGGCGAGGTGAGCGTAAGGAAGCTTGGGAGGATGGCGAGGAAAATTGTGGCTCTGGTCCAGAGTACGAAGGAGGCATGGGGCAGCTATAAGCAGCTGGCATAAAGTGTATCTCTGGAAGAGTTTCGGGAACAGAGGAGCAAGCTAAAAAAGAAAATCAGGTTGGCAGAAAGGGGACTGGATATAGTTCCAGCAGATATCATTAAGGATAATCCCAAGAGATTTTATGGAGGGGATAAGGGTAACCAGATAGAGATTGGGCCCCTTCAGGAATCAAAGTGGCCTACTCTGTGTGGAGCCACGGGAAATGGGAAAGGTCCTCACTGAGTATTTCTGCTCTGTTTTTACTGTAGAGAAAGACAAGAGGACCAGGGACTTTGGGGAGTCGGCGGAAGTGTCTCGCGGGCAGTCAGTATTACGGTTGAGGATGTGCTGAAGATCCTGACACATATGAAGGTAGACAAATCTCCTGGGCCTAATCGGATATATCTGAGGACACTGTAGGAGATCATCAAAAACTTCAAATTCCTGGGCGTGCATATTTCCGAAGATCTTTCCTGGACCCACTCTGATGCAATTATAAAGAAGGCACATCAGCGACTCTACTTCCTGAGAAGATTACGGAGATTCGGCATGTCAAACAGGATTCGCTTGAACTTCTACAGGTGCACGGTAGAGAGCATTCTGACTGGTTGCATCGTGGCCTGGTTCGGCAACTTGAGCATCCAGGAGCGGAAAAGACTACAGAAAGTTGTGACCACTGCCCAGTCCATCACTGGCTTTGATCTCCCCACCATCGAAGGGATCTATCGAAGTCGCTGCCTCAAAAAGGCAGCCAACATTATCAAGGACCTACACCATCCTGGCCACACACTCATTTCACCATTGACATCGGGAAGAAGGTTCAGGAGCCTGAAAACTGTAACATCCAGGTTCAGGAACTGCTTCTTCCCTACAGCCTTCAGGCTATTAAACACAACAACAAAAATCTGTGAACTATAATAGACTATCATTATTATTGCACTATGTTTGTTTATTTATGAAGTATGTGTGCATGTGTATATAGACACACTGAATATTTTTTCTCCCGTTATGTACCATGTTTACATATTCTGTTGTGCTGCAGCAAGCAAGAATTTAATTCTCCTATCTGGGACACATGACAATAAAACACTCTTGACTTGAAATCACAGGTGCCCTGGTTGAGGTTTATGGAGTCGTCATTAAATACGGACAAGGTGCCAGATGACTGGAGTGTGGCAAATGGTGTGCCTCTATTCATGGAGAGCTGTGGGGAAAAGCCTCACAGATGACAGTTCCGCCATCCCGGAATTAACCTTGTAAACCTACGCTGCACTCCCTCAATAGCAAGAATGTCCTTCCTCGAATTAGGGGACCAAACCTGCACACAATACTCCAGGGGTGGTCTCACTAGGGCTCTGTCCAACTGCAGAAGGACCCCTTTGCTCCTATACTCGACTCCTCTTGTTATGAAGGCCAACATGCCATTCACTTTCTTCACTGCCTGTTGTACCTGCATGCTTACTTTCATAGACTGATGAACAAGACCCCTAGATCCCGTTGCACTTCCCCTTTTCCCATCTTGACGCCATTTAGATAGTAATCTCTTGGTTAAAGTAAGTATGTGGTGGGGAAGATAGTCACAAAATGATGGAGTAACTCTGCGGGACAAGCAGCGTTTCTGGATAGAAAGAATGGGTGATGTTTCAGGTCGAGGCCCTTCTTCAGAGCCAGCTTCTGCAGTTCCTTCCTTCGCATGTGGTGTGGAAGGCCATTTCAGCAAGAATATCAAAGCAGATGAGGGTACACAAAAAGCTGGAGAAACTCAGCGGGTGCAGCAGCATCTAAGGAGCGAAGGAGATAGGCGACGTTTCGGGCCGAGACCCTTCTTCAGACTGGTCAGGGATCAGGGAAACGAGAGATATAGACGGTGATGTGGAGAGATAAGGAACAATGAGTGAAAGATATGCAAAAAAGTATCGGTGATCAAAGCAGATGACACTGGATGCCCATGCTGATGAAAATGCCCAATCTACACTAGTCCCACCTGCCTGCATTTGGCCCATATTCCTCTAGACATATCCAATTCCTCTCTAAATGTTTCTTAAATGTTTCAAATAAAATAAGAAGATGATACTGGATGTTTTTGTACTTTTATACAAGACCGTTTTATTGTGGTGTAGGTAATGGCATATTGAAATCAGTTTGGAGCTTTGGCAGAGTAAAGGTTAAAGGTTAAAGGTTATTTTATTGGTCACATACACCAATTGGTGAAGTGAAATGTTTCTTGCCAATGCAGCACATAAAAAAAGAATACAGACATAACACTAATAAAGAGATTTTAAACATTAAAAAAAATCCCCCCACAATGGTTCCCATTATGAGGGAAGGCACTGTGTCCAGTCCCCATCCCATGTCCACCCATAGTCGGGCCTATTGAGGCCTCCGCAGTCGCCTTCTGGTGATGGTGATGGTGCTCCGGCATCGGGAGAATCCTCTCAGCGGCTTGGGACACCTGGAACGGCCGCTTCCTTACCGGCGTCCGCGGCTTCCGAAGCCAACAAGGCCGCGCTGGATGGAGCTCCCCCATTGGCTCCCGATGTTGAAGTTCAGCGCCGCCGCCCGCAGCCGGCCGCTACACAGACCCGCAGCTCTGCAATGTTTCTCTCTGCGGTCCCAGCTCACCGGAGTTCCAGCACGGCCACCCAGGCAGGGCATCGCCCGCTCTGCGATGGCACTCCAGCGCTGCGCCGCTGCCGAAGCCGAGGTTCTGGGCGGTCTCCTCAGGAAACGCCGCTCGAGGCCTGCTGGTAGGCCGCGAGGACGGGTCGTAAGTGCAGCCCGGAGAATTCCTACTGCTATAAAATAAAATTATAGAAGTACAAATAAGATTGATTGTAAATTTTAAAAATATTAAGAATGTATGTGACGATAATATTTTCTTTTGTTTTAATTGGATTTCATATTTCTTCTTAATATGTAATTACTTCTAATAAAAATATTTTACAAAAAAAAAAAAAAAGAAAAACTGCCTCTCCGACCAGGTAGGGACCCTGAAAAGTAGTTTCCCACTTCCCCCACGCCCCCCACCATAAAAAAGAATAGAACTCCAAAAACAAAACACTTTAACTCACTAAAAATAAAGAAAATAGTGAAAAACAAACAGCTGCAGGCTGGGCAGCCATACCATACAGGATGGCGCCCCTTATCGAGTATAGAAGAGGAGTCCTGGTTAAATAGATTCCACATGTGAAACATTAGTGATGGCAAAGACATATTCAGCAGTACATATATACAGCCTCATTTGAAAAGAATAATTTAACCTGACCAATGACAAAACAGGGAAACATTAGTATGTTTTTAAAAACTTTTAAACTTTTAAAACAATATTATATTTTTCCCTCAAACTGAAATGCCGACATTTACAAAGGCTGAAGATTTTGGCTGCATTGCGTTAGAAGATACAGTGAATATTACAGTGATCTGCAGTGTGCTGGGCTTTCAAACAAACTACTTGTTAATGCAATGGCACTGGGGCCTATGTGTTGCACAGTGGCATAGCTGGTAGTGCGGCTGCCTTGCAGCACTAGAGAGACAGGTTCGATCCTGACCACGGATGCTGTCTGTTTTCCACGATTCTTCTACGACAGGAAAGCAAATGTTATGCTAGCATTTATGTCAAGAGGACTGGAATACAAAAACAGAGATGTAATGCTGAGGCTCCATAAGGCGCTATCAGGCCGTATTTTGAGTACTGTGAGCAAATCTGGGCCCCATACCTGAGGAAGGATGTGCTGGCTCTGGAGAGGGTCCAGAGGAGGTTTACAAGAATGATTGCAGGAATGAGTGGGTTAGCATATGATGAGTGTTTGACAGCACTGGGCCTCTGCTCGCTGGAGTTTAGAAGGTTGAGGGGCAACCTCATTGAAACTACAGAATAATGAAAGGCATACATAGAGTGGATGTGGAGAGGATGTTTCCACTGGTGGGAGAGTCTAGGACCAGAGGTCATAGCTTCAGAATTAAAGGGCACTCTTTTAGAAAAGAGGTGAGGGGGAACTTCTTAGACAGTGGAACTCATTGCCACAGAGGGCTATGGAGACCAAGTCAGTGGATATTTTTTAGGAGAGATAGACAAATTCTTGATTAGAATGGGTGTCAAGGGTTATGGGGAGAAGGCAGGAAAATGGGATTGGGAAGAAGAGATCAACCGTAATTGAATGGCGGAGTAGACAAGTCAAGTCAGGTTTATTCGTCACATACGCATATGAGATGTGCAGTGAAATGAAAGGTGGCAATGCTCGCCGATTGTGCAAAAAAAAACTACAAAACAGAATGGAACAGAATCAGAATCAGACTCGATGGATCGAATGGCCTAATTGTACTCCTATAACGTGTGAGCATGTGTTTCCTCCCACATGCTAAAGACATGTGGATTTGTAGTAACCTACAGATTGGCCTCTGTAAAATTGCCCCTAATGTGTTGGTAGCGGATGAGGAAGTGTGATACCAAAGAACTAGTGTCAACAGGTGATCGATGGTCGGCAGGGATTCAGTGGGTTGACAGGCCTGTTTTCATGTTGTATCTCTGAATTAAATTCAATGCCTGGGAAACAAAATATGATTATGCAGGTTTGTGTTTTCATAAAATCAGGTCATAATAGAGGTCATAAAGAGCAGAATTAGGCCAGTCGACCCATCAAGTCTACTCCGCCATTCAATCATGGCCGATCCATCTCTCGCTCCTAACCCCATTCTCCTGCCTTCTCCCCATAAACTCTGACACCCGTATTAATCAAGAATCTATTTAACTCTGCCTTAAAATGATCCACTGACTTGGCCTCCACAGCCTTCTGTGGCAAAGAATTCCACAGATTCACCACCCTCTGACTAAAGAAATTCGTCCTCATCTCCTTCCTAAAGAAATGTCCTTTAATTCTGAGGCTGTGATCTCTAGTCCCTAGACTCATCCACTAGTGGAAACATCCGCTCCACATCCACTCTATCCAAGACTTTCACATTTCAATGAGGTTTCCCCTCATCCTTCTAAACTCCAGTGAGTAGAGGCCCAGTGCCGTCAAATGCCCAGAGTTTTTTCAAAAATAAAATCTGGGTGACTTTGCACAGAATGTTTGGTTTGAGGGGGTGGTTTGGAGATATGTGAAGAATCACATAAGGAGAAGTTTCAGGGAAGGTGCCCTTGCTGTCTAGCTCTACTAGGTGGCACTGTTGATGCATCACATTAGCCAAAGATCATCTGCTTCTCTGATACAAAGTCTACTCAATCAGCAGCCCTTCCTTTCAGTTTTACTTCATCAGCAGCTGACAAACGGGATCTGAAAGCTTACTCCTTGACATTATCAGCAGAATTTATTTGCTGTTTAGTGGGCTGAAGTTTTTACTGATGAACCCCAAGGCCCTTTTCATAGGGTTTCTATCTGAGCTGCTCCTGGGGTCAAAGTTCAGTTCGTCTGGATATCGGCTCGCGACAGCTGGAAAACATTAAGGTGGCATTTACTGGTTTAAAGAAAAATAAGATTAAAACAAGGGGCAGTTACCAGGGCGAGTGAACACATCAAATCACTAAAGGGGTTAGGCCAGGCCTGAAGGAAAGTGAATGCAAAAATGTATTTTCAGAAACTGGTGCTGAACATGGAGTATCTGTACTATAAAGAGTCACAATGTTTCTTGCAGGAAATGTTTCACAGAAATATGTAGACGTAAGAATCACAAATTGCAATTTCAGGATATCTAACGGCGGAGGCTAGGTAGGTAGCTACAGTTTAAATCAATCCGTTTAAAACAATTTCTATATAAATGCAACTGCGCAATCTTGCAGTTTCAAATACCACATAATCCATCAGTTATTGTCCTAAAGGCTTTGCTTTACATTTTCAACTGGCTACAGAAGACACAGAAAATCGCAAAAACGTATTCGGTAGGAAAACAACAGACGTTAGCTCAGTCACATACTGTATAGGAGTAACAAGTGAACTGTAGAGGGATTTAAGGGTTACAAGTAGAGCCACGATGTTTAGATGCTAAAAAAAACTCTGAAATAGGCAGGCAAAAAGGCATAATACAATTACAACAAAGGCACGAAAAAGGCATTTATTGACAAAAAAGGCATAAAAAGGCATGAATTTCCACCACCAAAATATGGTTAAAAATGATAATATAAAGGTATTCTACATTAAAAATGACCAAGCATTATTTCAAATTATCGGGTGTTAAACTATACCATCAGTCAGACAGAATACGCTTCAGTGGTGAAAACCTACTTTCTACCTCAGCTGAGGTCACTGGTGCATACCCAAAACAAGCTACAGACTCTATATTCATGTCGATATTTTGTGCATTACAACTACCTTTGAGAACTTTAGCTATGTTTTGTATTTCTTCAAGATCTTTGTTAGCTAAAATCACTCTCTCACATTTTCCTTGTATATCTTTACCTACATCACCAGGAATTTTACAGATATCGTCAGTTACTTTGTTAAAAACCTGCAAGTTATTCACTAATGTTTCGCCGCGTTTCTCAAGGGAAGTGACAGCTTGTGGAAAGTTTCCAAAATTGGAAGCAATAAACACAAGATCACGGTGGAAGGACTTTTTCTGCAGGATTTCACTGACGATCCTGATAGGTTCCTCTGTGTATTTCTCTAAAAAACCTCTGAGAGATTTGTTTTCCAATTTCCACAGTGGAATTCCAGCATCAATGAATGCCTTGCTCGAAAACTCAGCGACTGGGGCCAGCAGTAAATGTAGTGAGGAGACAAACTTGGATATTTCACTTGGGTAGTCTACACCCCAGCGGTATCAGCATTGACTTCTCTAATTTTAGATATTTAGATTGTCTTCTCCCTCCTCCCCCTTCTAGTCCTTCTGTCTCCGCCTCTTCCTTTCTTTATCCCGCCCCCCCCACATCAGTCTGAAGAAGGGTCTCGACCCGAAACGTTGCCTATTCCTTCTCTCCATAGATGCTGCCACACTCACTGAGTTTCTCCAGCATTTATATCTACCTTCGATTTTTCCAGCATCTGCAGTTCTTTCTTAAATAGATCGTGGAGAAGGCTGAAACAGCGGGCAGCGGCAATAACGCATGGACGACCGACGGTGGCGCCCCCGGTTTTGCCCCAGTGGTGGAAATGTTCTTGTAAATTATACTATGTCAACACATTAATAATAACATTAATATTAACATGTTAACATAGAAAACATCATTGTAATCACGGTACAACTAGAGAAAATAGCACGACCTTTTAGCAAAACGGCAAAAAAAAAAGGCTGATTTAGGCACTCGATTGTGAAAAAGGCGTTTCTTGGTGAAATCATTAAAAAAGGTATGGAAAGGCACGTGGCATTTATGGCAAAATCCTGGCTCTAGTTATAAGATGGAGTTTGCAAAAAAATTTGTAACAACCATTTAGTTACTAATGAAACCATTTTCCTCCCATGCATCCACAGTAATTTTATCACAGAAAAATATCTGTCTTTATTGGTGTTTGTTTATTATTTTTACAGCTCAAATCAAAAGTGCATCTGATTAAAATTAAACATCAATACACCTTCAGAGAATGTGGACAAAGTACTTATTTTGGTTTTCTTAACATATTTTCTCAAGTTTTTGTAACTGTAAGGGATCCAGCAATGGGGCTGTGACTGTCAGCTGGGCGATCATTGACTTTGAAGTGAAGTGATGAGGAATAGAAGTCATCAGAGTCAAGGAATCTCAGAGATAATTTATACGATAGGAATTAGCTTTTATTTTAGTCCATTGAAGGCTTTAGCTGTTTGAAACTTACACCAAGAAAAATTGCAATTGATTGCAGTTTAAAGGATAAGTTTTTGTGTTTTTTTAATATTTAATACAGAGTAATTTGGGAGTAAGGTATGGCAGTAGAGATTGGCCCCGTGGTTTGTTCAGCCTGCAACACGTGGGAGATCAGGGAGATGGTCGGTGTCCCTGGTGACTACGTTTGCAGGAAGTGTGTCCAGCTGCAGCTCCTGGCAGACCGCATTGAACGATTGGAACTGCGGCTGGATTCATACTGGAGCATCCATGATGCGGAGAAAGTCGTGGATAGCACGTACAGTGAGTTGGTCACACCGCAGGCAAAAGGTAAGAGGACAAGAAGGGAACGGGTGGCCAATAGCCAGCAAAGCAGTAGGCAGGTAGTGCAGGAGTCCCCTGCGGTCATCTCCCTCCTAAACAGGTATACCATTTTGGATACTGTTGAGGGAGATGGCTCATCAGGGGAATGCAGCAGCAGCCAAGTTCATGGCACCATGGGTGGCTCTGCAGCACATGAGGGGGGGAAAAAAGAGGGGAAGGGCAATAGTAATAGGGGATTCAATTGTCAGGGGAATAGATAGGCGTTTCTGCGGCCGCAAACGAGACTCCAGGATGGTATGTTGCCTCCCTGGTGCAAAGGTCAGGGATGTCACTGAACGGCTGCAGAACATTCTGGAGGGGGAGGGTGAACAGCCAGTTGTCGTGGTACATGTTGGCACCAACGATATAGGTAAAAAAAGGGATGAGGTCCTACAAGGTGAATTTAGGGAGCGAGGAGATAAACTTAAAAGTAGGACCTCAAAGGTAGTAATCTCCGGATTACTACCAGTACCACGGGCCAGTCAGAGTAGAAATAGGAGGATATTGCAAATGAATACGTGGCTTGAAAAGTGGTGCAAGGGGGAGGGATTCAAATTTTTAGGGCACTGGGACCAGTTCTGGGGGAGGTGGGACCGGTACAAACAGGACGGTTTGCACCTGGAATGGAATGGAACCAATGTTCTTGGGGGAGTGTTTGCTAGTGCTGTCGGGGAGGATTTAAACTAATGTGGCAGGGGGATGGTACAAGAGCAGAGAGGCAGGTGGGTGTAAAATGAGGGTAGAAGCAATAGGTAGCAAGGTGAAAAGTAAAAGTGGCAGGCAGACAAAACCAGGGCAAAAATCAAAAAGGGCCACTTTTCAGCAAAATTGTATAAGGGGTAAGTGCGTTGTAAAGACAAGCCTGAAGGCTTTGTGTCTCAATGCAAGGAGTATTCGTAATAAGGTGGACGAGTTGAACGTGCAGATAGATATTAATGATTATGATATAGTTGGGATCACGGAGACATGGCTCCAGGGAGACGTAGGCTGGGAGCTGAACATCCAGGGATATTCAATATTCAGGAGGGATAGAGAGAAAGGAAAAGGAGGTGGGGTAGCGTTGCTGGTTAGAGAGGAGATTAACGCAATGGAAAGGAAGGACATTAGCTTGGAGGATGTGGAATCGGTATGGGTAGAGCTACAAAACACTAAGGGGCAGAAAACGCTGGTGGGTGTTGTGTACAGGCCACCTAACAGTAGCAGAGAAGTTGGGGATGGTATCAAACAGGAAATTAGAAATGCGTGCGACAAAGGCAAAACAGTTATAATGGGTGACTTCAATCTACAAAAAGATTGGGTTAATCAAATTGGCAGGGGTGCTGAGGAAGAGGATTTTTTGGAATGTATGCGGGATAGTTATCTAAATCAACATGTAGAGGAACCAACGAGAGAGCAGGCTATTTTAGACTGGGGTTTGAGTAATGAGGAAGGGGTAGTTAGCTGTCTTGTTGTACGTGCCCCCTTGGGCAAGAGTGACCATAATATGGTTGAGTTCTTCATTAGGATGGAGAGTGACATTGTTAATTCAGAAACAATGGTTCTGAACTTAAAGAAAGGTAACTTTGAGGGTATGAGACGTGAATTGGCCAAGATTGACTGGCAATTAATTCTAAAAGGGTTGACGGTGGATATACAATGGAAGACATTTAAAGACTACATGGATGAACTACAAAAATTGTTCATCCCAGTTTGGCAAAAGAATAAATCGGGGAAGGTAGTGCATCCGTGGATAACAAGGGAAATCAGGGATAGTATCAAAGCAAAGGATGATGCGTACAAAGTAGCCAGAAAAAAGCAGCATACCAGAGGACTGGGAGAAATTCAGAGACCAGCAGAGGAGGACAAAGGGCTTAATTAGGAAAGGAAAAAGAGATTATGAAAGAAAACTGGCAGGGAACATAAAAACTGACTGCAAAAGTTTTTATAGATATGTGAAGAGAAAGAGGTTAGTTAAAACAAATGTAGGTCCCTTGCAGTCAGAAACAGGTGAGTTGATCATGGGGAACAAGGATATGGCGGACCAATTGAATAACTACTTTGGTTCCGTCTTCACTAAGGAAGACATAAATAATCTGCCGGAAATAGCAGGGGACTGTGGGTCAAAGGAGGAATTGAGTGAAATCCAGGTCAGTCGGGAAGTGGTGTTGGGTAAATTGAATAGATTAAAGGCCGATAAATCCCCAGGGCCAGATAGGCTGCATCCCAGAGTACTTAAGGAAGTAGCTCAGGAAATAGTGGATGCATTAGTGATAATCTTTCAAAACTCTTTAGATTCTGGAGTAGTTCCTGAGGATTGGCAGGTAGCAAATGTAACCCCTCTTTTTAAGAAGGGAGGGAGAGAGAAAACGGGGAATTACAGACCAGTTAGTCTAACATCGGTAGTGGGGAAACTGCTAGAGTCAGTTATTAAAGATGGGATAGCAGCACATTTGGAAAGTGGTGAAATCATTGGACAAAGTCAGCATGGATTTACGAAAGGTAAATCATGTCTGACAAATCTTGTGGAATTTTTCGAGGATGTAACTAGTAGCGTGGATAAGGGAGAACCAGTGGATGTGGTATATCTGGACTTCCAGAAGGCTTTCGACAAGGTCCCACATAAGAGATTAGTATACAAACTTAAAGCATACGGTATTAGGGGTTCAGTATTGATGTGGATAGAGAACTGGCTGGCAAACAGGAAGCAAAGAGTAGGAGTAAACGGGTCCTTTTCACAATGGCAGGCAGTAACTAGTGGGGTACCGCAGGGCTCAGTGCTGGGACCCCAGCTATTTACAATATATATTAATGATCTGGATGAGGGAATTGAAGGCAATATCTCCAAGTTTGCGGATGACACTAAGCTGGGGGGCAGTGTTAGCTGTGAGGAGGATGCTAGGAGACTGCAAGGTGACTTGGATAGGCTGGGTGAGTGGGCAAATGTTTGGCAGATGCAGTATAATGTGGATAAATGTGAGGTTATCCACTTTGGTGGCAAAAACAGGAAAGCAGACTATTATTTAAATGGTGGCCGATTAGGAAAAGGGGAGATGCAGCGAGACCTGGGTGTCATGGTACACCAGTCATTGAAAGTAGGCATGCAGGTGCAGCAGGCAGTGAAAAAAGCGAATGGTATGTTAGCTTTCATAGCAAAAGGATTTGAGTACAGGAGCAGGGAGGTTCTACTTCAGTTGTACAGGGTCTTGGTGAGACCACACCTGGAGTATTGCGTACAGTTTTGGTCTCCAAATCTGAGGAAGGACATTATTGCCATAGAGGGAGTGCAGAGAAGGTTCACCAGACTGATTCCTGGGATGTCAGGACTGTCTTATGAAGAAAGACTGGATAGACTCGGTTTATACTCTCTGGAATTTAGGAGATTGAGAGGGGATCTTATAGAAACTTACAAAATTCTTAAGGGGTTGGACAGGCTAGATGCAGGAAGATTGTTCCCGATGTTGGGGAAGTCCAGGACAAGGGGTCACAGCTTAAGGATAAGGGGGAAATCCTTTAAGACCGAGATGAGAAAGACTTTTTTCACACAGAGTGGTGAGTCTCTGGAACTCTCTGCCACAGAGGGTAGTTGAGGCCAGTTCATTGGCTATATTTAAGAGTGAGTTGGATGTGGCCCTTGTGGCTAAGGGGATCAGAGGGTATGGACAGAAGGCAGGTACGGGATACTGAGTTGGATGATCAGCCATGATCATATTGAATGGCGGTGCAGGCTCGAAGGGCTGAATGGCCTACTCCTGCATCTAATTTCTATGTTTCTATGTTTCTATCTGTGGATAATCTGTTAGCAGATTGTAAAACAGAATTTGTGTGTCTTGGGTATAGCTTTAGCCATCAACCGGGCAACAAGGTGGCGCAGTGGTAGAGTTGCTGCCTTACAGCGCCAGAGACCCTGGTTCGACCCTGACTATGGGCGTTGTCTGTACGGATCTTGTACATTCTCCCTGTGACCATACGGGTTTTCTCCGAAATCTTCTGTTTCCTCCCACATTCCAAAATTACAGGTTTGTAGGTTAATTGGCTTGGTGTAATCGGTAAAATGATCCCTAGTGTGCATAGGGTAGTGTTAATGTGTGGGGAACACTGGTCGGTGCAGGCTCGGTGGGTCAAAGGGCCTGTTTCCACGCTGTATCTCTAAACTAAACTAAACTAAACAAAACTCGGGCCCTGGCATTCCCTCTATCTCTATCTCCCTCCCCCACCCTAGTCGCACTAGCTTCTCATTTTCACACCACAAACAGCTTACAATGGCTTGTTCCCTTTATCATCGATACTTTTTTGCATATCTTTCATTCATTGTTCTTTATCTCTCCACATCACTGTCTATATCTCTCGTTTCCCTGATCCCTGACCCGTCTGAAGAAGGGTCTCGACCCGAAACGTCGCCTATCTCCTTCGCCTCTTAGATGCTGCTGCACCCGCTGAGTTTCTCCAGCTTTTTGTGTAACCCTCGATTCTCCAGCATCTGCAGTTTCTTCGTTAAAACAACAAAGGGTCTCCCACAAAAACTTTCTTTCTCTTCCCACTGATGTGGCCTGACCTGCTGAGTTCTTCCAGTATTTTCTGTTTTAATATTACATGCTAAAAAAGGGCTCACTCAAAATGTCTCCAATCTTAATATACACAGGGGTTACACAAAAAGCTGGAGAAACTCAGGGGGTGCTGAGTTAATATACACATCTCAACTTTATTCAGGCCTTTTCTGAATGTTTTTACAGTTCACATAAGCAACATATCTCTTAACTATGGCATATGAAGCAATGCCATCTCTATTTCAGTACACATTCAAACACACAGAACTAGTTATTGTCCAAAATGTTCGGAATTAATGTTGTGCGGATGGTGGTACAGCGGTAGAGTTGCTGCATTTCAGCGCCAGAGTCCCATGTTGAATCTTGACTACTGGTGCTGTCTGTACTGAGTTAGTATGTTCTCCCCGTGACTTGCATGGGTTTTCTCCGGGTGCTTCAGTTTCCTCCCACACCCCAAAGATGCACAGGTTTGTAGGTTAATTAGCTTCTGTAAATTGTCCCTAGTGTGTGTAGGATAGTGTTAGTGTGCGGGGATCACTGGTCGGTACGGACTCGATGGGTGGAAGGGCCTGTTTCCGCGCTGTATCTCTAAACTAAATGAATGTAACTATATTTATGTACGTTTGTAGCACCAATGATCTTCATCTAAGAAACAGAATAATCCTCCCTCTATTCACAATGATTACAGATTTTGGCAGATTTAATATAACAGGGGTTAAAGAAGGAACTGCAGATGCTGGAGAATCGATGGTACACAAAAGGCTGGAGAAACTCAGCGGGTGCAGCAGCATCTAAGGAGCGAAGGAGATAGGCGACGTTTCGGGTCGAGACCCTTCTTCAGACTGGTCAGGGTTCAGGGAAACGAGAGATATAGACAGCGATGTGGAGAGATAAAGAACAATGAATGAAAGATATGCAAAAGAGTATCAACGATAAAGGGAACAAGCCATTGTAAGCTGTTTGTGGTGTGAAAATGGGAAGCTGGTGCGACTAGGGTGGGGGAGGGAGAGGGAATGCCAGGGCCCGAGGGCTGAGGGAGAGGTGGGAAGGGGATAACAGGGGTTATTGTTATTTGGATCACAAGGACACATCATACTTTGAGATAAATTTTCGTATCTTGCAGTAAATACAGTTGGGAAATTTTTCAACTTACTGCCTGGGTATAAATACAGCCAAGCATTCTGTAAATGGAAATAAAATTGGGATGGATTGTATCCCCACCGCCTAAGTAACAGGTTGAATACAATCCTGATATACCCAGTAGAATTGATTAAAGCAGTTTAGATCTATTTTAATTCTGATGTATTTTGGACAGGAAAACCCAATCATGTCCTGGACATTCCATGCACGTGACTCATGGTGGGGCCCATGCTGAAGGATTAACAATAGTTTTGTAAGAGGCAATCTCCAACTGGCTGCCAGAGCATTACTGTAAGCAGGCCCGTACGAAGCTTTCCAAAAAGGGGGGTGGCATGACAGGATTACAAAAAATTTAATGTGAAATAATGTGCGCGCTGCGTGAAGTCCCTCGATGCCGGGGTCCAGGGCCCTGGAAGCTCTGGGGTTTTAGATGCTCTCTGATGCATTCTGAGCCTTATTTTGGAGCATTTCTGCACCAAATTTCTGACCAATATTTCCAAAGTTAACAGGAAACTGAGAGGTAGCTTTTTCACACTGGGTGCTGGGTGTATGGAACGAGCTGCCAGAGAGGTAGTTAAGGCTGGGACTATCCTAATGTTTAAGAGACATTTGCACAAGTACATGGATAGGACAGATTTAGATGGATATAGGCCAAACGTGTGTGAATGGGACTAGTTTAGATGGGACATGTTGGTCGGTGTGGGCAAGTTGGGCTGAAGGGCCTGTTTCCACGCTGCATCAGTCTATGACTAAAAAGTTAAGAAGAAAAATGCATGTAGATAAGTAGAGCAGATTTAGAAGAGGAGTGAAATGTAAAGGCAGAGAGAGGTTTATGGGTGGAAAGGAACATAGGAAAGGAGGGGGGAGAGTGGGCTTGGGCAGATGGGTGAATGGAAAATAGACACAAAGTGCTGGAGTAACTCAGTGGGTCAGGCAGCATCTGCGGAGAATATGAATAGGCGACGTTTCACAGGGTGCTGGAGTGAGTCAGGCAGCATCTCTGGAGAACATGGATAGATGACATGTCACAGAGTGCTGGAGTGAGTCAGGCAGCATCTCTGGAGAAAAGGTATAGATTATATTTCGGGTCAAGACCATTCTTCAGTAATATTCATGATGTGACATACGTAGACATTCCTGAATGTTACCCAAACCATCGTGAGCTACTTTCTTACAGTTCTTGCCCTCTCCTATAACGTGTCTGCTGCCTTGGGTGATGCAGGACAGGACACAAGCTTTGGGACATGGTGTGAAGCTGTTGCCGTCTGTCCCAGCCTGGCGAAAAATCTGGATGGAGGGGATGTGGAGGGGATGTTTCCAATAGTGGGAGAGTCTAGGACCAGTGGCCACAGCCTCGGAATTAAAATACATTCCTTTAGGAAGGAGGTGAGCAGGAATTTCTTACGTCAGAGAGTGGTGAACTGTGGAATTAATTGCCACAGACAGTTGTGGAGGTCAAGTCAATGGACATTTTTCAGGAGGAGATTGATAGATTCTTGATTGATAGGGGTGTCAGAGGTAATGGGGAGAAGGCAGGAGAATGGGTTTGAGAGGGAAAGATAGATAGAGTCATAGAGTGATACAGTGTGGAAACAGGCCCAGCATGTCCCATCTGCACTAGCCCCACCTGCCCACGTTTGATCCATGTCTCTCCGAACCTGTCCTATCCATGTACCTGTCTAACTGTTTCTTAAATGTTGCGATAGTCCCCTCCTCAACTACCTCCTCTGGCAGCTTGTTCCATATATCTACCACCCTTTGTGTGAAAAACATACCCCTCAGATTCCTATTAAATCTTTTGCCCTTCACCTTAAACTTATGTCCTCTGCTCCTCGATTCACCTACTCTGGGCAAAAGACTCAACCATATCTATTCAAATCATTATTTTATACACCTCTATTAGATCATCCCTCATCCTCCTGTGCTCCATGAAATAGATTCCCAGCCTACTCAACCTCTGGCCCTCTAGTCCTGGCAACATCCTCGTAAATCTTCATTGTACCCTTTCCAGTTTGATGACATCTTTCTTATAATATGGTGCCCAGAACTGAACACAATACTCTGAATGCGGCCTTGCCATCTCCTTATGCAACTGCAACATGACCTTCCAACCTCCATACTCAGCCTGACCTGCTGAGTTACTCCAGCACTCTGTGAAACGTCACAGAACAGGGCAAGATTAGCAAGTTTGCTGATGATACAGAAGTGAGTGGGTTTGCATATAGTGAAGATGGTTGTGAAAGATTGCAGCAGGATCTGGATCAATTAGCCAGGTGGGCAGAGGATGGTTGATGGTTGCATGGTTCCTTGAAGGTCGTGTCGCAGGTATATCAGGTGGTCAAAACGTATTTTGGCACTTTGGCCTTCATCAGTCAGAGTATTGAGTATAGAAGTTGGGAGGTCATGTTGCAGTTGTATAAGACGTTGGTGAGACCGCATTTAGAATATTGTGTTCAGTTCTGGGCCCCATGTTATAGGAAAGATGTCAAACTGAAAAGAGTACAGAGATCCCCATCCTGGATCAGTCCAATCAGGGTTGTGTCGTCCGCAAACTTGAGAAGCTTGACAGAGGCGTCTGTGGAGGTGCAGTCTTTGGTGTGGCGAGAGTAGAGGAGAGGGGAGAGTACGCAACCTTGCGGTGCTCCTATGCTGAGCATTTGTGGGTCTGAGATATGCTGTCCCGTCTCACATGTTGCTTCCTGTCTGTCAGAAAGCTGGTGATCCACCGACAGAGGGGTTCAGGCACAGTCAATCAGAAAGTTTGGAGTGTAGTACTGGCGGTCTGGGTGCTGGAGGATGAAGTGCAGGCCCAGATTGACTGCGTCATCCACAGATCTATTGGCCCGATATGCAAAATGCAGAGGGTCCAGCAGAGGGATTGTGATATTTTTCAGCTTGGCCAGCACAAGCCTTGCAACGGTCTTCATGACTACAGCGGTCAGTGCGACAAGCCTGTAGTCATTAAGACCAGTAATCCTTACCTTTGTGGGTACAGGGACAATGGTGGAGACTTCGTAGCAGGCAGGGACAGTGCATCTTTGCAGGGACTGGTTAAAAATGAGTAATTGGGTGTGGAGTGTTGGTTGGGGTGGGAAAGGTTCCACTCTTTTCATACTGGAATCTTGCCTTAAGTAGGTGTGAAGTGGTGAATGTGAAGGAGAGGGTGCAGGGTCCATTCTTTGCAGACTGGTGTCTGGCTGTGTTTGTTGGAGAGGGGGTACCAGGGTTACTTTCTGATTTTCAAACCTGCAGTAAAACTCATTCAGGCTGTTCGTCAGCTGACGATTGTCCAAAGAGCGGGGGGCTTTCCTCTTATAGCTGGTGATTTCTTGCCTGCCCTTCCTTGCTGAAGAAGAGTCACTAGCTGAGACCTTGCTCCTCAACTTCTCAGAGTACCTTTCCTTGGCAGCTCGGATTCCTCTTCTCAGCTCTTTATCAATTAGGCTATCTTTTAACTCTTTAACGATTAGGCTATCGGCTTGACACATATTTGTCCCCCCCTCGATCTCGAAATGGAAATGTTACATCTGAATTCCCATTAAAATGTATATTTATATCACAAACTATGGAATTCATATTTTTCAGTATTGTTATCGAGGAAAAGACAGCAGTTCCACTAGTTTAAAATTATTCATATGGAGGAGAAAATGTAATAATAGCTCTAAAACCTACATTAATTTTGCTATCTCACTAAAGATAATCCCCCTTTTCCTCTTCCCTCCCTCATCTCTCTCTCCCCTCCCCCTAACTCTCTCACCTCCCTTCCCCTCTCTCTCCCCCTCTCCTACACCCCCCTCCCTCTTTCTGGCGGGGGTGGGGGGGCAAAGATGAAGGTGGCGCAGGCCCAGCTGGGGCCCAGCGGTCGGGGGGCGATCAAGGTGGCGTGGGCCCAGCGGGGGTGGTGTGGGGGGAAGATGGCTTGGGCCCCGGTGGCGGGGGGAGGCGAGGGGAGCAGGCCCCGCCACAGCGGCGTCTGGTGTTGGGGTTACAGCCGCTGGGTTCAGATTCAGCCACTCCCGCCCGGCGACGGGAGAACGGTCTCCTGGTCGCCAGGCTGGCCGTTGGTGAGGCTCCGACACCACGGATGGAGAACCTGGACCGGGCGGGTAGACACCGCACCCCGCACCCCCCCCCCACCCCGGAGAAATGGGCACTCTCTTATCTCGCGGGCCAGATTAGACCCCCTCATGGGTTGTTTGAGCCGAGGATAAAAGACAAACTCCCCCTCCTCCAATGCAATATTCCACTACTGACCTGGAGTAGACAACTCCAGGCATCGAACTCAATGTGTGGAGTGCAAAGGGCAGTCTGATCCCGCCCGGGCCCACTGCGCACGTGCGGAGAGACGGCGCCATTTTGCGTCGCTTCCCCAAATGCGCAGGCGCGGATGGTCGCATTTTTTTCTCCCAAATCATCCGGCGGCCGGAACCAGAATTTTGGGCGCTTTTCCGACAAAGTGGAAACGCTGATTTATTTTTCCGATATATATTTCTTTGCAAATTTTTTTTTTTCCAGATTTTTTTTCGGGATTTTTTCTTACGCTGGGGAAAAAAAGGGGGGTGCGATCGCACCCAACACTCCCCCCCTTCGGACGGCCATGCTGTAAGCAAGTCATTGCACAGTAACCTGACACTCAGCATTGTGCATAGGAAGGAACTGCGGATGCTGGTTTAAACCGAAGATAGACACAAAATGCTGGAGTACCCCAGTGGGACAGGCAGCATCTTTGGAGAGAAAGAATGGGTAACAAGTAAAGTTTGAGACCTTTCTTCAGACATCATGCACTATTTCGGTAACTCAGCGGGTCCAACAGCATCCCTGGAGAAAAGGAATCTGAGACATTATCTCCAGAGACGCTGCCCGACTCGCTGAGTTACTCCACTTTTTTGTGTCTATCTCCGGTTTAATCTGCAGTTCCTTCCAACATGTCATGCACTGTTTTGCTATCTCCAAATAAAGCTTCGTACAACCCCAGGCTAAATATCACACAAGGGGTTGTGTACTGGAGCACATTTATAGGTCTAAGTTAAAGGGTTGCTTACTTATTTGATTAATTGCTTCTTTGAAGCTGTTGGTCACATTGGCACTAATCGTCTTTTGGAAAATCGCTGTTTTCAGTTAAGGTGCTCAGCGGAAAATAACTGATATTCCTGAGAATACAATATAGTAAAATAATATTATTTTTTCCTAATTTTGCCCATGCATGGCAGTGTAGCTGTTTATTGCTATCAACTAAGTTCATACTCACCCTTCTGTGCATGATGAAGAGATGGCGGAGAAGGTGTTAGTCAGTTTGCACTGGATTTTATTCTTTGTGTTATGGTCACGACCGATGCCTCCTGCAGCTCGCACACTCGATAAACTGAGCAGAGGGACTAATGATTGCACTGTAAACGTTGCCAGTGTATTGAATAATCATCTGCAGTTCATTTGCAGGAAACCACACAATTCTATCAAGTGGAGATGAAGTCATTGCCACAACAGCTGCATGTAAAGCTCTAGGATGTAATCCCATAGTGTTAAACCAGGCTGAACAAGGGGAGCAGACACAGGTAACTTGATCTGGTAATGAAAGTAGGATAAAGTGCTCAAAAACTGTTTCATGGTACAGGGGGAAAGATGTGGAGACATTATCTGATTATTTTATGAAAAGACGCAAGCAAATAAGTTA
The DNA here is from genome assembly GCA_035221665.1 of Okamejei kenojei. Taxonomy (NCBI): domain Eukaryota; kingdom Metazoa; phylum Chordata; class Chondrichthyes; order Rajiformes; family Rajidae; genus Okamejei; species Okamejei kenojei. The sequence goes on from CM069155.1 coordinate 8,869,275, forward strand.
CTTTGTCTTTGGGAATTGTCTGCATTTTCATTGCTGCAATTCTCATTTAGGTTTTGATCTTGAAGAGTAGTTTTGGTTGTTAACCGGGGAAACAAGTTAGAGAATTCTGTTGAACATGCAGAATACTTTATACGTGGATGTGCTCTAATGAGGAAACAGGATAGAAGAATCGCAGTTCTCTTGAATTTAAATTTTGTTGCCTGTTATGCGATGAACAACCATTAATCCACTGATTATGTAGGAAGGACCTGCAGAAGTTGGTTTACACCGAAGATAGACACAAAATGCTGGAGTGACTCAGCGGCAACATCTCTGGAGAGAAGGAACGATACGATACGGCACGATAGAACTTTATTTATCCCATGTTCAGTAGACGGCCTGGACCCAAAAGGTCATCCATTCCTTCTCTCCAGAGATGCTGCCTGTCCTGCTGAGTTACTCCAGCATTTTGTGTCTATCTTCGGAAAGCCCTGTCCATTCCAAGAGCTCTCCCGAGTTTAAAAAAAATCAAACTTTTGGTAAGTACGGAGAATGAACGTAGCGGGTACGTCGGAGCTCGGGGACGTCTCTTAGCGTCTCGTAACGCTAACAGCAGGTACTCAGGAAGACTCGCTAACGGCAGGTAAGCACGGGAAGACTCGTGAAGATTTTTCAACATGTTGAACAATGTCCACGAGAGCCCCGAGTACCGACGAGTGGCCATTACCGTAAATCAGGGCAAACTCGGGAGAGCTCTTGGAATGAACTCGTACCGTGGGACAGGACAAACTGACTGTTTGTCAGTGCCATGCAAATATCGTCACTTAATTTAAATCTCCTAATGCTACTTGTTTTATTCATGTTATGCGTGCACTCATTATTAAGGTTGGAACTAAAGATACCTCTTGCAGAACTCTGACTTTACAAGAATCACCCAGTCATGGTTAGTCAGCAAGAGCTAATTTCATGTTGCAGTGGATACATTCTTGCTGCAGCAAAGAACTGTATGGCCAGGCAAGGAGAGCATTGATCAGAGAAGCAGCCAAGAGGCCCATGGTCACTCTGGAGGAGCTGCAGAGATCTACAGCTCAGGTGGGAGAATCTGTCCACAGGACAACTATTAGTCGTGCACTCCACAAATCGAGCCTTTATGGAAGAGTGGCAAGAAGAAAGCCATTGTTGAAACAAAGCCATAAGAAGTCCCGTTTGCAGTTTGCCACAAGCCATGTGGGGGACACAGCAAACATGTGGAGGAAGGTGCTCTGGTCTGATGAGACCAAAATTGAAGTTTTTGGCATAAATGCAAAACACTATGTGTGGCGGAAAACTAACACTGCACATCACCCAGAACACACCATCCCCACTGTGAAACATGGTGGTGGCAGCATCATGCTGTGGGATGCTTTTCTTCAGCAGGGTCAGGGAAGCTGGTCAGAGTTGATGGGAAGATGGATGGAGCCAAATACAGGGCAATCTTGGAAGAAAACCTATTAGAGTCTGCAAAAGACTTGAGACTGGGGCGGAGGTTCACCTTCCAGCAGGACAACGACCCTAAACATACAGCCAGAGCTACAATGGAATGGTTTAGATCAAAGCATATTCATGCGTTAGAATGGCCCAGTCAATGTCCAGACCTAAATCCAATTGAGAATCTCTGGCAAGACTTGAAAATTGCTGTTCACAGACACTCTCCATCCAATCTGACTGAGCTTGAGCTATTTTGCAAAGAAAAATGGGCAAAAATTTCAGTCTCTAGATGTGCAAAGCTGGTAGAGACATACCCCAAAAGAGTTGCAGCTGTAATTGCAGCAAGAGGTGGTTCTACAAAGTATTGACTCAGGGGGACTGAATACTTTTGCACGCCACACTTTTCAGTTGTTTATTTGTAATAAAATTTGGAAACCATGTATCATTTCCCTTCCACTTCACAATTATGCACCACTTTGTGTTGGTCTATCACATAAAATCCCAATAAAATACATTTACGTTTGTGATTGTAACGTGACAATATGTGGAAAAGTTCAAGGGGTATGAATACTTTTGCAAGCCACTGTATATGTCTTGGAATTGGTTATACTTATTAGCTCCCTGATAAAATATGTGTCAATGGATGGTAAATTTCAGCCCCCACCATTCTTTCCTTCCTCAGCTGGAAGATGCCGTTTCTGTTTCGACATTCAGTTATCGTGTACAGTCACAGGCAAGATGAGCATAAAGGCCTTCTCCCAAATTGTGTGATGGCTAGCTTTGTAGTTTTGTTTTGTGTTTACACAGTGCTGTCTGCAGTGCAACACTTAGTGTTTACTCTCAGCAAGAAATCCATCACACACCAAATACAATCAACATGAAATCTACACCTCAAAGAAATCCAGAATATTTCCCACTTTAAAGTAGGATAATATGTCCAGAAATTTGCAGTGAGCGAGGGATAATTATATATAAATTATGTCCATAAGCTCAATCACATCCATTTAAATGTACTGAAGTCACCAACCTTCATTGACCTCCAATTTCAGGTAGTCCTTGCTTTCGCCCTCCTTTTCCTCCCTTCCCAGCTCTCCCACAAGCCTACTGTCTCCGCCTCTTCCTTTCTTTTTCCGCCCCCCCCCCCCGACATCAGTCTCGACCCGAAATGTCGCCTATTCCTTCCCTCCATAGATGCTGCCTCACCCGCTGAGTTTCTCCAGCATTTTGTCAACTTTCATTGATCGGCGAGTTTAGTATCGTTTAGACATACAATAGACAATAGACAATAGATAATAGGTGCAGAAGTACGCCATTCGGCCCTTCGAGCCAGCACCGCCATTCAATGTGATCATCGCTGATCATCCCTAATCAGTACCCCGTTCCTGCCTTCTCCCCATATTCCCTGACTCCGCTATCTTTAAGAGCCCTATCTAGCTCTGTCTTGAAAGTATCCAGAGAACCGGCCTCCACCGCCCTCTGAGGCAGAGAATTCTACAGACTCATAAGTCTCTGTGAGAAAAAGTGTTTTCTCATCTCCGTTCTAAATGCCTTACCCCTTATTCTTAAACTGTGCCCCCTGGTTCTAGCTTGTCAAAACCATGAGCAATCTTATATGTTTCAATAAGATCCCCTCTCATCCTTCTAAACTCCAGAGTGTACAAGCCCAGCTGCTCCATTCTCTCAGCATATGACAGTCCCGCCATCCCGGGAATTAACCTTGTAAACCTACGCTGCATTCCCTCAAAACAAGAATGTCCTTCCTCGAATTCGGGGACCATAACTGCACACAATACTCCAGGTGTGGTCTCACTAGGGCCGTGTACAACTGCAGAAGACCTCTTTGCTCCTATACTCGACTCCTCTTGTTATAAAGGCCAGCATGCCTTTCGCTTTCTTCACTGCCTGTTGTACCCGCATGCTTGCTTTCAGCGTGGAAAGAGACCCTTTGGCCCACCGAGTCTGCACGAACCAGTGATTACCCCTACTGTGTTATCACAATTTCGCATCCAACACACGTGGGGCAATTTACAGAAGCCAATTCTGCAGGTCTTTGGAATGTGGGAGGAAACCGGAGCACCCGGAGAAAACCCATGCAGTCACAGGGAGAATGTCCAAACTCTGCATAGACAACATCTGTATTCAGGATCAAACTCGGGGCTCTGGCGCTGTAGGGCAGCAACTCTACCACTGTGCCACTCTGCAGCCCAAGTCACTCAATTATCAGTTTGCCTATCTATAGTTTTCTCATCACATGTAATCTTTATTTGTAGTTAATACCAAGTGCATATAAAGAAGGATATATAAAACCATTTCTCTTTATGGGAAGAAGGTTTGAAGATGACCTCTTGTTTATATATGGTGTTTTTACTGCCTTCAGAATATGACTAAACATTAGATTCATTCAAATCACTCTATAAATAGATTATTTATGCATTACATTTTGTAAAAGTTTAATATATTTATTAAAGGGAGGGAGATTTGCAAAGATTGCACTCTATAAATAGATTATTTATGCATTACATTTTGTAAAAGTTTAATATATTTATTAAAGGCAGGGAGATTTGCAAAGGCTACTGGGGAGACTTTAAACTAGAAAGGCTAGGGGGAGGGACTCAGGTAGAGGGGGCTAGGGGACAGGGTGTGGGGCAAGAGGCAGGGAAGGGAAGCACTCGGACCCAAAATGTAGGCGAGAAAGAGGAAAAAGATAATAGACAGAGAATAAGGGATGGTGGGTTTATAAAATGTGTATATTTTAATGTTAGGAGCATTGTAAGAAAGGTGGATGAACTTAGAGCCTGGATTGACACCTGGAAATATGATGTTGTGGCAATCAGTGAAACATGGTTGCAGGACGGCTGTGATTGGAAACTAAATATTCCAGGATTTCGTTGCTTCAGGTGTGATAGAATTGGAGGGACCAGAGGTGGAGGTGTTGCATTGCTTGTCAGAGAGGATATTACAGCAGTGCTTTGGCAGGATAGATTAGAGGGCTCATCTAGGGAGGCTATTTGGGTGGAACTGAGAAGTGGGAACGGTGTAGCAACATTTTAGGGGTGTATTATAGACCGCCAAATGGGGAGCGAGAATTGGAAGAGCAAATATGTAAGGAGATGTTAGATATTAGTGGTAAGCACAAGGTAGTGATTGTGGGAGATTTCAATTTTCCAAAAATAGACTGGGAAACACATTCTGTAAATGGGCTGGATGGTTTGGAGTTTGTAAAATGTGTGCAGGATAGTTTTTTGCAGCAGTACATAGAGGTATCGATCAGAGAAGGGGCAGTGCTGGACCTCCTGTTAGGAAATGAGGCAGGTCAGGTGACGGAGGTATGCGTTGGTGAGCACTTCGGGACCAGTGATCACAATACCATTAGTTTCAATATAATTATGGAGAGAGTCAGAACTGGACCTAGGGTGGAGATTTCTGATTGGAGAAAGGCTAACTTTGAGGGAATGCGTAAGGATTTAAAAGGAGTGAATTGGGACACTCTGTTTTATGGGAAGGATGTAGAAGAGAAATGGAGGACATTTAAAGGGGAAATTGTAAGAGTACAGAATCTTTATGTCCCTGGTAGGGTGAAAGGAAATAGTAAAAATTGGAAAGAGCCATGGTTTTCAAGGGAAATTGGACACTTGTTTCGAAAAAAGAGAAATATCTACAATAATTATAGGAGATATGGAGTAAATGAGGTGCTAGAGGAGTATAAAGAATGTAAAAAGAATCTTAAGAAAGAAATTAGGAAGGCTAAAAGATATGAGGTTGCTTTGGCAAGAAAGGTGAAAGTAAATCCAAAGGGTTTCTACAGCTATATTAATAGCAAAAGGATAACGAGGGATAAAATTGGACCATTAGAGAGACAGAATGGACAGCTATCTGCAGAGCCAAAAGAGATGGGGGAGATATTGAACAATTTCTTTTCTTCGGTATTCACCAAGGAGAAGGATATTGAACTATGTAAAGTAAGGAAAAAAATTGGAGTAGCTATGGAAACTATGAGATTCAAAGAGGAGGAAGTACTGACACTTTTGAAAAATATAAAAGTGGATAAATCTCCAGGTCCTGATAGGGTATTCCCTAGGAAGTTAGTGTAGGAATAGCAGGAGTTATGACAGAAATATTTCAAATGTCATTAGAAATGGGAATAGTGCCGGAGGATTGGCGTACTGCGCATGTTGTTCCATTGGTTAAAAAGGGTTCAAAGAATAAACCTAGCAATTATAGACCTATTAGTTTGAAGTCAGTTGTGGGTAAATTAATGGAAAGGATACTTAGAGATAATATATATAAGCATCTGGATAAACAGGGTCTGATCAGGAACAGTCAACATGGATTTGTGCCTGGAAGGTCATGTTTGACAAACCTTCTTGAATTTTTTGAAGCGGTTACTAGGGAAATTGATGAGGGTAAAGCAGTGGATATTGTCTATATGGATTTCAGTAAGGCCTTTGACAAGGTTCCCCATGGAAGGTTGGTTAAGAAAGTTCAATCTTTGGGTGTTAATGCTGGAGTAGCAAGATGGATTCAACAGTGGCTGAATGGGAGATGTCAGAGAGTAATGGTGGATGGCTGTTTGTCAGGTTGGAAGCCGGTGACCAGTGGGGTGCCTCAAGGATCTGTGTTGGGTCCACTGTTGTTTGTCATGTACATCAATGATCTGGATGATGGGGTTGAAAATTGGATAAGTAAGTATGCAGATGATACTAAGATAGGTGGTGTTGTGGATAATGAAGTAGATTTTCAAAGTCTACAGAGAGATTTGGGCCATATGGAAAAGTGGGCTGAAAGATGGCAGATGGAGTTTAATGCTGATAATGTGAAGTGCTACATCTTGGCAGGACAAATCAAAATAGGACGTACATGGTAAATGGTAGGGAATTGAGGAATGTTGTGGAACAGAGAGATCTAGGAATAACTGTGCATAGTTCCCTGAAGGTGGAATCGCATGTAGATGGGGTGGTAAAGAAAGCCTTTGGTGTGCTGGCCTTTATAAATCAGAGCATTGAACATAGGAGCAGGGAAGTAATGTTAAAATTGTACAAGGCATTGGTGAGACCAATTCTGGAGTATGGTGTACAATTTTGGTCGCCTAATTATAGGAAGGATGTCAACAAAATAGAGAGAGTACAGAGGAGATTTACTAGAATATTGCCTGGGATCCAGCAACTATGTTACAGAGAAAGGTTGAACAAGTTAGGTCTTTATTCTTTGGAGCGCAGAAGGTTAAGGGGGGACTTGATTGAGGTCTTTAAAATGATGAAAGGGATAGACAGAGTTGACGTGGATAAGCTTTTCCCATTAAGGGTAGGGAAGATTCAAACAAGAGGGCATGACATGCGAATTAAGGGACGGAAGTTTAGGGGTAACGTGAGGGGGAACTTCTTTACTCAGAGGGTGGTGGCTGTGTGGAATGAGCTTCCAGCAGAAGTGGTGGAGGCAGGATCGATTTTAACATTTAAAAGTAAAGTGGATAGGTATATGGACGGGAAGGGAATGGAGGGGTATGGTCTGAGTGCAGGTAGATGGGACTAGGGGAAAACAAATGGTCGGCACGGACTGGAAGGGCCGAGAGGGCCTGTTTCTGTGCTGTTATTGTTATATGGTTATATGGTTATATGGTTATATGGTTATATCAGCATGTTCAATTGAACTTTGTTGGTAAAGATTGGTAAAAACCAGTGACCTTCCCCTGTTCTACATTCACAGAGGGAATGATCAAGAAGTGCTTGCACTGTATGTATTGAGGGAGATCTACACTCTGTGAGCAAATCACTTTATCCCCACGGAAAATAAAGTTTATTACCGAGGAGATTTTTCTGTTTTGATTACAGAGAATGTCAGTTTAAATTTTAAAGAGGTGTAGGTTAAAACAAAACATTCGGATCGGAGACATTAGAAGAATGAATGTACTGGTATGATACAATATACAGGTACATCCTTAGCAACCACATAGTGTGCCCTTTTGGTTCCTGTACCGTGGCAATGGCCAGTGTAAAATACACAGCTTTGTATCACAATGTTCAAACAAAGACCGAGCTGAAAAGTTGGAAATATTTAATTTATAGGATTGTAATAGATAATGTAACAAAGGTGTTCAAAATGATATGTGAATAGGAGAAGGTCAAGATAGCCAAACTGGACTTCCGGTGGCGCCATGTTATCTTAACAGATGCTGCACAAAGCTCCACTCCCTAAAATTCGCGATTTTTCGCGTTAAAATCGGATCTACAGGTCGGGACCAATTTAAAAGACTTATCGGAGTCTCTGCTCGACTTGCTGATAACATTATCAGTAACAGTTGTGAATTTAACAGAGGCTTAAAGCATGTTAAATGAAAAATTCTTCCCTGGGTATGAGCACTCAGAGGACAGTTACAAAACTCTCCTGGAGAAGCCAGACAAAGCCTACAGATTTATTTTTGAAGTGGCTTCCGAAGAAAAGGTGCTTTTCGATATGGCTGCAAGACTCAAAGCAGACTTGGCCAAGGACAAAGAATTTGAAGAATTAAAGCTTTCGGTAAGTGAACTGAAAGATGTAAAGGTGGATGGAAAAAGGATGGAACACATGTTGGGGGTGATGATGGAAAAGATAGAAAAGCTGACACTAAATATGACTTCTTGTAATCAGAATGTTATTGAGTCTGTGAAGGATTCGATTGGCACTATTAATAAAAGAATTGACGATGTGAGAGATGAACTATCGGAGAGAATTGATAAGGGTGAAGAAGACACCACGAAGAAGTTTGGCGCTGTGCTGGACACTGTATCAACCTGTATGTTAACAATGCACGAGATGGAGGATGAGATGGCAAGAATGGTTGTGGAGATGAAGAAGGTGAGGTCAGAATAAGTCCTTGCTACACGACGGATGGCGACTCAGCTGGCTAAAGTTTCAGACAAATGTCTGGACCTCGAGGCTCGTCCGAGACGTCATAACCTAAGATTAGTTGGCGTACCAGAGGGAGCCGAGAGAGATAACACTTGCGTGTTCGTTGCGGGATTAATTAAAGAGGCTCTTAAGCTCCCTAACTTACCAAAAATTGAAGCAGCACACCGGGTTCCCAGATTCAAACACAAATCTCAGGATGGCTCAGAACGTACACGACAGATTATTGTGAAATTCCGGGACATTGCTGACGTGGAAGAGGTTATGAGGAGTATTAAATATGGCGTGCCACTGATGTATGGTGTAACTAATTTTAATATCTTCAGAGACTACCCTAAGGAAATTATGCAAAAACAAAATCAATTCTCCAAGGCAAAGCAGGGTCTCCAAGGATATAAGGAGGTCAGATATGGTGTTTACTACCCTGCTAGAATACGCATTTCCTACAAGGAACAGCAAAAATCGTTCACAAATCCCGAGGAGGCGTACAAATATGCTCTAACCATCGTGGAACAGAAGGACTAGCTGGAAAGGTTGGACATTTTGGACACTCTCTCTCTTTACTATTGCACCCAGAATGGTGGCACACTGCCCAAAGAAGGAACTTTGTTTAGACATCTTATCGGCGGAATGTTAGCTCAAGGACACACTCTGTTCCAAGAGAAGCTGGAAAAAGATAATCAACGAAAGCAGAGCTCATCAACAGACTATATGAGATTGAATGAATAACCTAAATGATATAGCATTAACTTCCTTAACAATATTAACATAGAATATTAACATAGAAATAGTAATGAATGCTAATCAGAAATGCAGAAATGGGGATTTTCAAATTAAAACTCTAATTTAACCTAATAATTCTTAAGTAGATTTATAACCGGGGCGTGAGGGGATGAGGCGAGCTACTGGCTTAGTTCCAGAGCCAGAAATAGGTTAACCCCTTCATCTAATAGTCGATGATCTTTGAGGTTAAAATATACGCTTAACACTCAGTGGACAAAAATTATAGTTATATCCGGAAATACCTAGGAAATGGACATATATTCTGTAAATGGGTACTATACATTTGATTTTTTTTAAACTGGTCCCGTTCCAATATGTTATGATTAATTGAGGGAGCGGAGCTATTTGTTTGTTTTATATCGACACGGAAGTCAATAAAATGTTTTTTTCCCACCTACAGGTGGGTCACTTGTTACAGTGCCGACAAGCTCGGACACTGTATTCTCACTTGTATTAGTTTTTTTTAAATTATTTTCACAATTAATCACATGTGTGTTTTTTTAATTCAAGGACTATCGCAAAGGGAATCTACTAACTGAACATTGCAGGGTAAATGATCCCCCTATATCCAAAGACCTGAGGTACGAATGCACTGCAAGACACAAAGGTATTAAATCTATTCAAAATGCAAGACGATAACCAAAATAAACCAGGAGGAATCTCATTTTGTAGTTGGAACATTAGGGGTGTTAACAAACGTATTAAAAGGGGTAAGATTCTAGCGCAGCTGAAAGCATACAACACAGATATTGCCTTTTTACAAGAGACGCATCTTAAACTTCAAGACCAAGCTAGATTGAGGGCAAACTGGATAGGACAAACTTTTCACTTGTCATATACGTCGAAATCTAGAGGAACGTCTATTATTATTCGCAAAGGCATTCCATTTAAACCCAAAAATACCTTAACAGATAAGGATGGGAAATATTTGATAGTTACCGGGGAGATCCATGCTGCCCCAATTACCTTGGTAAATATATATGCGCCCAACTTTGACAACCCGCACTTTTTCAATAAAATCTTGAATATAATTGCAGAATATAAATACCAAAATGTCATAATCGGCGGAGACTTTAACTGTGTCTTAGACACTTACTTAGATAAATCCAATCAAAAACAAAGAGGTATTACGAAATCCAAAATGAGCGAACTTCTAAACACATACATAAAAAACAGAAACATAACAGATGTCTGGAGGATTGCAAATCCGACCGGCAGGGATTACTCATTCTATTCTATGGTACACAAGACATATTCACGAATAGATTATTTTTTGGTGGATACAAAACTAATACCCCACAATTCTAAACCAAAACACCACACAAATATGATCTCAGATCACTCCCCAATAACTTTATTTTGTTTTAAATGGAAGGAATGACTAAGAACAAACCGTACATATTTAAAAGAGCAAATCACCTTTTCTTTGAAGTAAACGACACGACAGACATATCACCTACATTATTATAGGAATCTTTTAAAGCATTTATTCGAGGCATGATAATTTCATATCAAGCTTTTCAAAATAAGAAAAATAAGAATGAACAAAGACAACTAGAAGAACAAATTAGACAACTGGACATAGCAAACGCTAAAGACCCCACTATGGATAAACACAATAGAATAATAATACTGAAATTCAAATTAAATAAATTATTATCAGTGAAAATCATAAGATTATTACAAATTACAAGACATCAACACTTTGAATTTGGGGATAAGTCCCATAAACATTTGGCACGTCAGTTAAAAAAACGAGAAAAGGATCGCACAATTTTAAAGATTAAATCAGACAAAGGGGAAATATTGACCTTGCCGAGTGATATTAATAAAAGATTTGCACAATTTTACGAGAATCTGTATACATCTAAAACGATAATGGACACCAACAAAGTTACAGAGTTCTTGGATAATTGTAACCTTCCTAAATTAGAGTTGCAGGAACAAGAGGAATTGGGAGCACAAATCTCAAATAAGGAAATAGAAGAAACAATAATCTCATTAAAAAATGGAAAAACACCAGGTCCCGACGGATTTAGTAACGAATTCTATAAAAGTTTTTATGACATATTTACCCCCCCCCCCCCCCCCCCCCCCCCCGCCTACAGAAAATGTATACTTATGCCTTCAACGCACAAATACTACCTGAAACACTAGCAGACTCCACGATCACACTAATACCTAAGAAAGATAAAGATGTGGAAGAACCTGGATCATACAGAGCTATTGTGTTGCTAAATACAGATAAAAAAATATTAGCAAAAATACTAGCTAGAAGACTAAGTAAATATGCTAGTAAATTAATACATCCAGATCAAACGGGGTTTATCCCTAAGAGACAATCATTTAATAATTTGAGACATCTGTTCAATATAATGCATTCACACCAAACTGAAGATCAAAAACTATCAATCATATCGTTGGATGCAGAGAAAGCATTCGATCAGGTTGAATGGGATTATATGCTCAGGGTATTGCAAGAATTTCAACTGGGAGAGAATTTTATTCTATGGATTAAATTACTATATAATAAGCCAACGGGCAGAATATTAATGAACAATAATTTATCTACGAAATTTCATTTGTCAAGGGGAAACAGACAAGGATGTTCATTATCACCATTGTTATTTGCCCTCATAATTGAACCCCTAGCAGAAAGAATCAGAACTCATCCGAATATTCAATGGATATAAAACAAAATCCTCCAATAATAAATATCACTATATGCTGATGACGTACTATTGTACATCACAAAACCTCATATTACTATACCAAATATTTGAAAATTAATAGAGGACTTCGGATCATTTTCAGGATATAGAATAAATTGGAATAAAAGTGAAATCATGTCAATAAAACCAAAAGACTCTATGCATCTTTTACAGTTTCCTTTCAAAATAGCTACGGAAAAATTTAAATACTTGGGCATCGAAATATCAAGATATGTTTGACGAAAATTATAACCCTCTACTTAAGAAACAATGTAACTTGATTAAATTTTGGAAAATGCTTCCTTAAGGCCGAATAAATGCCATAAAAATGATTTTTTACCACAAATTTTATACCTGTTCCAATCTATCCCAATATATTTACCCAAAAAATTAAAAAAAAAAAACACTGGACTCAGATATCACAAATTTATTTGGGATTATAAATCCCACAGAATACGAAGAGCTCATCTGAATAAACCCAAAGAGTAGTGGGATTAGCACTCCCCAACTTTATGTATTACTACTGGTCTGTAAATATCAGAAACATGACTCAATTGCTGGATAACTCTCCCCAACAATCGGATTGGACAATTATGGAGAGAGAGGATTGCTCTCCTTATAATATTGGAGCAATCCTTCTCTCTCCAATATCGATGAATAATATAAATTACAATTAATCCAATTATATACAGTACAATCAGAATTTGGAAACAAATAAAACACAATCTCAAATTAAGAAATGTATCTCTCTTACCTCCTATCGGTAAAAACCCCTCATTTAAACCTTCAACTATAGATAAAGCATTTATACAATGGGAAAGAGCTGGAATTAAAATCTTCAGAGATGTGTATGAATCGGGGAAAACTATTAACATTTAAACAAATACAACTAAAATACAATTTGGGAAACAATCAGTATTTTTAAATATTTCCAAATCTGTGACTATCTGAAAAAATACGCACAAGATTATCACAATATGTCTCCAGATTTACTGGAAGAGGTAATGAATACAAAGGCAGTATCAGTAAACCTAATATCATATATATATAATGTCATTCTAAATGCAGAAATACCAACAACAGATGGTATCAGGAGAGACTGGGAAAAAGAATTAAGTATAAAAATTCCCAAAGAAAGGTGGAAGAATATTTATTAAACATGCATAAGTGTTCAATTAATGTAAGACACACCTTAATATAATTTAAAATCCTACACAGATTATACTATTCAAAAACTAAAATAAGTAAACTTTTTCCCAACATCTCACCTATATGTGATAATGTCAATGTCAAGAAGCTAATATAGCACACTCATTTGTCTTTTGTACAAAAATTCAAACATTTTGGACTGAAATTTTTGAAATTTTCACAAAAATATTAAAAATAAAACTGACCCCGGAAGCAGACTGGATAATCTTCGGGATATCGGAAGATTGCCCCGAATTAAATGTGTTTCAAAAGACTCTACTTGAATATGGCTTAATAACTGGAAAAAAGCTAATCTTAAAATTCTGGAAAAATTCTCCGGTACCTACAGTCACTATGTGGATCTCAACTATGTTCGAAACACTACACTTGGAAGATATGAAACTCCGACTAGCAGGAAAATCAGACTGTTTTTATAAGATGTGGTCTGCATTTATAAATCTATTACAAGGATAAGGTGCAAGGATACCTCAAAAAAGTACCGGTGTCGGGTCTTCGTAAAGGGGGAAGAAAAACTGTCGAGTTGGTGGATTCCTTTTGCGAGATGTTTATAATAAAGTAATGGACATGTCTTTTTTCTTTCTCTATTTTTCCCTTTTTCTTTTTTCTTCTTGTTTTTCCTCTCCAGGGTCTATCTCTTAATTCCTGTTTCTAACTCTTCAAGGGTTTCCTTTCCCTCTGTCATGCTTTTGCACTTTCACATCTCTTTTTCACTTTTCTACTTTCTATGCTGCTATTTTTCTCTCTATTCTCTCTTTTCTGAAGCCTTAAAATAAAAAATAAAAATTAAGGGGTACAATGACTGTAATACAATACAAGGGATAGAAACATAGAAACATAGAAATTAGGTGCAGGAGTAGGCCATTCAGCCCTTCGAGCCTGCACCGCCATTCAATATGATCATGGCTGATCATCGTATCCCGTACCTGCCTTCTCTCCATACCCTCTGATCCCCTTAGCCACAAGGGCCACATCCAATTCACTCTTAAATATAGCCAATGAACGGCCTCAACTACCCTCTGTGGCAGAGAGTTCCAGAGACTACTCTCTGTGTGAAAAAAGTCTTTCTCATCTCGGTCTTAAAGGATTTCCCCCTTATCCTTAAGCTGTGACCCTTGTCCTGGACTTCCCCAACATCGGGAACAATCTTCCTGCATCTAGCCTGTCCAACCCCTTAAGAATTTGTAAGTTTCTATAAGATCCCCTCTTAATCTCCTAAATTCCAGAGAGTATAAACCGAGTCTATCCAGTCTTTCTTCATAAGACAGTCCTGACATCCCAGGAATCAGTCTGGTGAACCTTCTCTGCACTCCCTCTATGGCAATAATGTCCTTCCTCAGATTTGGAGACCAAAACTGCACGCAATACTCCAGGTGTGGTCTCACCAAGACCCTGTACAACTGAAGTAGAACCTCCCTGCTCCTGTACTCAAATCCTTTTGCTATGAAAGCTAACATACCATTCGCTTTTTTCACTGCCTGCTGCACCTGCATGCCTTACTTTCAATGACTGGTGTACCATGACACCCAGGTCTCGCTGCATCTCCCCTTTTCCTAATCGGCCACCATTTAAATAATAGTCTGCTTTCCTGTTTTTGCCACCAAAGTGGATAACCTCACATTTATCCACATTATACTGCATCTGCCAAACATTTGCCCACTCACCCAGCCTATCCAAGTCACCTTGCAGTCTCCTAGCATCCTCCTCACAGCGAACACTGCCCCCCAGCTTAGTGTCATCCGCACCGATGTACACTGATGTAACTTACAGTACTGCTAATAAATAAAGATATTAAAAATAATAATAATAATAAAAAGAAAGATAGCCAAACTGAAGAATGACAATAGGGGTCATGGACATACAATGAGGTATAGAGAGCAGAGACCCAGGAAACTATCCAAACACAGAAGGCTGTGAGGCACAGAAATGCATAAATAAAGTTTTATGATCAAAGCAGAGAATTAGTTTAGTTTAGTGTAGCAAGGAACTGCAGATGCTGGTTTAAACTGAAGATAGACGCAAAATGCTGGAGTAACTCAGCGAGACAGGCAGCATCTCTGGAGACGGAATGGGTGACATTTTGGGTCAAGACCCTTCTAGTCTCCAGCATTACTCCAGTTGCTCATGCATTTCGTGTCTATCTTTAGTTCAGTTTAGTTTAGAGATACAGTGCGGAAACAGGCCCTTTGGCCCACCAAGTCTGCACCGACCAGTGATCCCCGCACACTAACACTATCCTACACACAGTAGGGATAATTTGCACTTATGCCTTGCCAATTAACCTACAAAGCTGTACGTCTTTGGAGTGTGGGAGGAAACCGGAGCTCCCGGAGATCGCGGGGAAAACTCCGTACACACAGAACCCATAGTCGGAATCAAGCCCGGGTCTCTGGCGCTGTAAGGCAGCAACTCTACCACTGCACCACTAGAGGTGGTGGCAACGTTTAAAATGAGTTGCAATCATTGGTGAGAAGGAAGAAATAAAAGGGTGTTGGAGAATCAGGGGAGTGGGATCAGAATTGTCTCTTCTGGAGAGTAAAACAGGTCAGATTAGTTGGGCTGAATGGTCTGTTGGCAAAATGGGGTTGCATGAATCCCTCTTCATTTCATGTGAATATTCAAGCTTGGCTTTACCGTTTTTGGATCCTCTTTTATGAGTTTGCCTTTATAGTTGTTTATTAAAAACATGTGAGTTTGGCGATTTGGACCGCAGCGGGTCAAGGGGATATTGCGTTCAATTAAAGAATAACTGAATGATTATCTTCTGGGAAATTCCCATTCGCTGCCTGTCATGTGTGTACCATTGGCAGTAAAGACTCCGTCTGGGCAACTATCCAGCCATTTTGCTGAATTCATTTTGAAATTAGGATCACAAGCTCTGATCTTTCTGAAGGAGTGTGAGTGTAATGATTTGTGAGCAGGGGAGTACTGTAATTGTAATAGGGCAAAGTTGCTGGCAGTAGTATAAAGCCTTAATAGGAAGCCTCCACGGTGACATATGGCAGTCAGAAGTGCGTTATTTATGTTCAAGTTGTTGGTAACAAAAAGCAACTTTGTGCAGAACACCACATGTGGGCCTTGCTTAAAGTGTCGAATTGCTATCAGAGCTAAGATAGACACAAAAAACTGGAGTTACTCAGCGGGCCAGACAGCATCTCTGGAGAGAAGGAATAAGTGATGTTTCCAGCCGAGACCCTTCTTCAGACCCGAAACGTCACCTAGTCCTTCTCTCCAGAGATGCTGTCCGACCCTCTGGGATACCCCAGCATTTTGTGTCTATCTTCGGTTTAAACCAGCATCTGCAGTTCCTTCCTACGCATTTTGTCTGCAATTAGAGCGATTTTCTTATCTTCCCTCAGATGTGTGGCTTGCAGTCCGTTGCCTATGGCGTAGAGGCGAGGTCAAGCTGAGAACATTGTCCAGGAGGTCCCGTTGCTGGGATCTGCTGCGGACGTGATCACCACATATTGCACTTCAGAAAAGCAACTGGAATTCCAAACCATAGCTGGCAGTGGGTTCTGCAGGATGGCCGGTTTCAAAGTTATGATTTTGATGCAATTCTTTGGCAGCAGGAACACTGAATCAGTTGCTCCCTCCCTCATGAGAGGCGGAGTAGACATTAAATTTGTTAGTTTCAACATGAAATCTACACATTTCTCCTTCCTGAGCAGATATATTGTTCCGGTGAGGGTAGAAGTGTCATCACTGTGGCATCAATGGCATCAATGGTAGACTGGAGTAACTCAGCGGGACAGGCTGCATCTCTGGGGATAAAGGATAGGTGACGTTTTAGGTTGGGACCCATCTTCAGACTGTAAGTAGGAGATGCCGGAGTAGGGGGGAGGAGGGGGTGAAGAGCAGGAGGCGGGAAAAGACCAGGACCGATCAGGGCTGGCAACAAGTGGCCCCAGGCAGGGGGGTGGTGTCCTGATGGGCACATTGTTGGCTGGGGAAGGTGTGATCTCAAGGGGAATATATTGTGGTGAACTTTGGAACATTAAATTACTAGGGTGGAGGAAGTGCGCAATTGGGTGGGGGGGGGGGGGGGGGGTCGGGGTTTTATAGCTAGAAGTTATTAAGAAAGGAAAACCATCAATCAGGATTTAAAGTGTTTTAAAGTGCACATTTTGACTTGAATAGTCCTTCAGACAATTCCAATGGTTCTACAAATAGATAAATACAGTTTAAGAATTTGCTTTTCAGCTAGGACAGAGTAGGAAAAGATTTAATAGGAATCTGAGGGGTAACTTTTTGAGACAAAGGGTGGTGGGTGTAGGGAACAAGCTGAGAGAGGAGGTAGTTGAGGCTGGGACTATCCCAACATTTAAGAAAAAGTTAGACAGGTACATGGATAGGACAGGTTTGGAGGGATATGGACCAATCGCGGGCAGGTGGGACTAGTGTGCCTGTGACATGTTGGCCAGTGTGGGCAAGTTGGGCCGAAGGGCCTGTTACTACGCTGTACACTCGATGACTCCAGGACTTGACATGGCCAACTCCTTCGTCAAATCTTTCTGATAATTGGCGTTGAGTCCAAAGAGTTGGAAAACCTGCATATAAATAATTAAATGAATTATATAATCACATAAATTGTGGATTTATATCAGTCGCATTTTTACAGAAGAGAGTGCATGGTTATGGTCGCTGCAAATGGAAAACAAGAGCAGTCAACATTGTCCCTCGCTTCTCACATGCTCCTAAAGAAACTATCGACTCAAGGATTAGTGTTGCGGCCACAAATGCATTGCCATTTTTATGGGGCTGTCCCACTGTACGAGCTAATTCAAGAGTTCTCCCGAATTTCCCCTGATTTGAACTCGGAGAATTACGGTAATAGCCGCTCGTAGGTACTCGGGGCTCTCGTGGACATTTTTCTACATGTTGAAAAATCTTCACGAGTCTTCACGAGCTTACCGCGTTTCCCGAGTACCTGCCGTTAGTGTAACGAGCCGCTAAGAGACGTCCCAAGCTCCGACGTACCCGCGACGTACATTCTACATACTTACCATGACTCGGGAGTGCTCTTGAATTACCTCGTACAGTGGGACAGGCCCAACTTGTCTTCAGGTTTACATCATTATCCACTTTCTTGGCCAAAGTTACAGTCAGCTGCATGCCATCTTACCTTGCGGGAGATGCGATTGTTTTCCGGATCGTATCTCCGGTCGCTCTGCGGCCTAACATCATGGAGCTGGAGGCCCAGCTCGGGACTGACTTTGAGCCCCACCGCGGGGACGTGGACTTACCTTTGGAGCCGATCCCTTGCTTTGGATCGACGCTCTAACCGCAGGAGGTCGCAATCTTGGGTAGAGACAGATGTCAGGAGTTCCAAATGCCGCAGACGGTTGACCAGCCCTGACCCGGGGTCAGATCGTCCGGCACGGGGGAGCTGTGATTTCCCCCACCCGATGCAGGAGCTTAATCGCCCCGATGCGAGGGCCCAAACGCCGCCGACTACGGGAGCCAAGATTGCCCCGTCAACGGAACAAAGAAGGGAGAGATTTAACTCCCCCAACATCGGGAACATGTTTCTTGCCTCTAACGTGTCTTATATGTTTCAATAAGATCCCCTCTCATCCTTCTAAACTCCAGAGTGTACAAGCCCAGCCGCTCCATTCTCTGAGCATATGACTGTCCCGCCATCCTGGGAATAACAAGAATGTCCTTCCTCAAATTAGGGGACCAAAACTGTACACAACACTCCAGGTGTGGGGCCCTGTACAGCTGCAGAAGCACCTCTTTGCTCCTATACTCAACTCCTCTAGTTATGAAGGCCAACATGCCATTCGATTTCTTCACTGCCTGCTGTACCTGCATGCTTACTTTCTATACTACTTTTAGCCTCCACCAAAATCCATGCTCACTTCCCCCATCATGTCAACACCCTCCACTCACTTGCACACCAGAGACAATTTACAGTGACTAATTCACTTACCAGCCTGCGCATCTTTGGGACGTGAGGGGAAACCAGGGCACCCAGCAAAACGCAAGCATTCACACGGAGAGCGAGCAAACTCCACACCGGTTTGAACTTGGATCACTGACGTTGTAAGGCAGCAGTTCCAGTGTGCCATCACAACATTTTAATGGCCGTAGCTCGTTTTAAAATATTTGGCCTTTTGTCCAAAAATCTTTAAACACAGCTTTAACCAACACGATTTTAATTTGACATTTTTACCAAGTATATGCAGAGGGGGAACAGGAAAGGCAATTAACAGATGAAATCAGGCTTAATTAACATCACCTTTCCTTGGGTTTCTGATGTCTACGTGCTTAGAAAGAAATTAGTGACCTGAAGCCTCAGTGACCATATAAGTGCTCCATTTTCTAACCCCACTCAATTGCCAAATAAACTGAGCCAGACTTCCAAACTATACCCAGTGGAGTGACTCCATACATGAAAAACGTAAAAGTTCTTGACTGGCCTTTTTCTGTGTATACTAAATGCTTACACTTAGAGCAAGTATCAAGGGGATAATAAGCTTTTGTGTGCGGAAATCCATTTGAAAGCCAGAGTTTGTTCAGAGTGTTATTAAAAAGCAAAAGCAGACACCCCTGTAAAATGCTTTTTATGGCGGCTCTGAAAGGGGGCAACAAAACGAACATGATAGCAATTACTTTTGAGTGGAGATCCACACTTTGAAGGATATTTGATTACAGAGTTGTTGAGGGTAATTAAAGAACCAGGCTTCCTTCCCCTCTTTAGAAAATCGTGCCCAAATCTTACGTCATTTTGTTCAGTACAGCTTAGCGCGAGTTGAATGAATGCAGCAGATCCATTTTGTAGGCAACATTGAGTCCATGCAGTTTATCAAGCACTCAATCAGCAGCAGCCAACCTGGCACGAGCCCCTCTTTCATCTGTCATGAAAGCTTTGGTGCGTCTCCGGCTTCCATGTCTGATGGATGAAGAATTGGTATGTAACGCTCTTCAGTGCATTCATTGTGAGCCATTGCAGAATCTCATCTTCCCCCATTCCCCCAACATTTGACTGAACTATCCTTGATCGGACTTTGCTGGCTTTACCTTGCACTAAATGTTATTCCCTTATCATGTATCAATACACTATAAATGGCTCAATTGTAATTGTAATCATGTATTGTCTTTCTGCTGACTGGTTGGCATGCAACAAAACGCTTTTCACTGTACCTCGGTACACGTGACAATGAACTGAACTAAACTATGGTTCACATTATGGTTAGTATTCCATGCATTATAAACACATCAATTCGATGCCAGAAATGGTAGATAACTTAACCTCACTTCTTCAAGTTACTAATCATTATGAGAGACTTATTTTTTAGTGTTTAGTTATTTATTGCATGTTTCATTTGTTACCTGTGGATTATTCAAAAAGGATTTCTATAAATAATTGACCTTAAATGGCTGACAGAATCTTTCCAAAGGTAGGAATTTTAGTTTAGCTCAGAGACACAGTGCAGAAACAGGCCCACCGAGTCCGCACTGACCAGCGATTCCCGCACACTTAAGGTCCTGTCCCACCAGCAAACGTGGTCGCTTGAGGCGTACGGCCTCGCGAGGCCGGTACCCACCATCAGCGGAGGCGTATGGAGTTGTGCGGGGCTGGTCCCGGCATCGCGCAGGGCTCCAAAAATCTTGCACTGTCCGAAAATCCCGCCCGCCCACGGCCTGTCGGCCCGCAGGCTTATTGAGGGCGTACGCAGCGTCTCGACGTCGTACGGCGTGTCTTGACAGCAAATGCCTAGCGCGTGGTGCGATGACGTCACCGCCCGCCATGCCGTTCCGTGATGATGTCACCGGCCGACGCCGTGCGACGTCCAAATTCAGTCAACCCGCCTCCTGCCCAGCTGATTGGTGAGTATGCTGTCGGGACCAGCCCCCACAACTCCATACGCCTCCGAGGTTCGAAGAGGGACCGGCCGTACACCTCAAGCGACCACGTTTGGTTGCGCTAGACGCATGCAATCGCATGCTGGTGGGACAGGCCCTTTACACTATCCTACACACACACTAGGGACAATTTTTCATTTATACCAAGCCAATTCACCTACAAACCTGTAAGTTTTTTGAGTGTGGGATGAAACTGAAGATCTTGGAGAAAACCCACGCAGGTCACGGGGAGAACGTACAAATTCTGTACAGACATGAGCAAGCCCGGGTCTCTGGTGCTGTAAGGCTGTCGCTCTACTGCTACGCCACCATGCTGCCCTTAAGTTCTTAATTATAATCATACTTTATTAGCCAAGTATATTTTGCAACATACGAAGAATTTGATTTGCCATACAGTCATACCAATAAATATCAACAGAACACACAAAATACATTTTAACATCCACCACAATGACTCCTACACGCCCAGCGGCGGCACAGCGCTGGGACACCAACACGGAGCGGGCGATGCCTTACCGGGTCGCCGTGCGGTAAGCTCCGGAGTGACCGCCGACTCCAACATCTGAGGAGCTGTGACTGCGGGCGTACAGCCGCAGGCGGGCGGCGCTGGATTTAAAACACCTGGGATCCGAGATCGCCAGAGTCGGAGCTCCAACCAGCGCGGCCTGAGGACTACGGGCGCCGCAGTCTCCGGGGAGGGAGCGGCCGCTTCAGACATTCCAAGCTGCGGAGGAGTCTTCACCCGACGCCGGAGTTCCAGCTTCCCGGCAAGAGGGCCTGAAAACATCGGACTGGCTGCGGAGGCCACAAGTAGGCCCTGACCTCGGGTAGACTATGAGGAGGAGGAGGACTGGACATTTTGGTGCCTCACAGTGGATTCTGCTGTGGGGTGACGATTCATGTTGATTCCTATAGTGTACTGTGTCTTTTATTTTTTATTTTATATGGATGTATGGAAACCTAATTTTTTTCTCTGTAACTTTGGCTTCAATGTGATTTGATTTAAAAGTGCTATATAAATAAAAATTACTTACTACTTACTTACATTCCTCACTGTGATGGAAGGGGAAAAAAAAGTTCAATCTCTCCCTTCTTAGTCCTCCAGTGGTCGGGGGCCTCTAACCATCCGTTGGCGGGACGATCTTACTCCCGTAGCCGGCGGCGTGCCTCCTCGTATTATAGTTATAATAAGGTTCTTAAGTTATAATTTTCAGGAGTGTCCTGGAAGGTCCTGCTCAGGTGTCCTCCCTAGTAGCTTATGAATAATTGATCATGGTTCATGGGTTCCTCAGAGTGCTTGCATGGAATGGCCAGGAGCAAGTTCACATTTTGCAGGGGGGAAACCACAAAATCAAGTCTGAAAACTATTTATGCATGTTAAAGATATACCAGCCGCTCTTATTAATCCAGGACAAGTTTTTATGTTTATTGATATAAAATTCCCAGCTTGTTTTTAAACTTCTCACACATTTCATTATGCATTATGCCTGTTTAATATATGCTCCATAGGTAAAATACATCGGATGACATCAAAATGAAATACCAATTTTATTTTTTATCTTATTTTATTACCTGAAGGCATAAACCTTTAA
The DNA here is from genome assembly GCA_035221665.1 of Okamejei kenojei. NCBI lineage: Eukaryota > Metazoa > Chordata > Chondrichthyes > Rajiformes > Rajidae > Okamejei > Okamejei kenojei. The sequence continues at coordinate 8,891,767 of CM069155.1, forward strand.
AAGAATCCTCGGTACTGACCGCGTGTTTACATTTCATTGGAAATTGGAAATGGACAGCATTATTAACATTGAAGAATGCACCATTCTCTTTTTCTCATATTTCCACTGTGATTATAAAAGTCTTCTGCCAATCCTCACTTGCACATGCAGTGGTGTTTTCCAAATTACTTGCATCAGAAATACTGGAATTTTTTAATGCTATCTAGGTTAGTTTAGTTTAGTTTAGTTCAGAGATACAATGCAGAAACAAGCCTTTCGTCCCACCAAGTCCATTCTGACCAGCGATCCCCGTACACTACCAATATCCTACACACTTGGGACAATTTTACAATTTTACCAATGAACCTGCAAAACTGTACGTCTTTAGAGTGTGGGAGGAAACAGGAGCGCTCGGGGAAAACCCACGTGGTCACAGGGAGACCATGCAAACTTCATACAGACAGCTCCTGTAGTCGGGATCAAACCCAGATTTCTGCCGCTGCGATGCAGCAACCCTACCGCTGCGCCACCGTGCCGCCCTTGTTACAGATTTATAAAAGATCTTATTAATCTGCAGTAAAGTTTTAGCTGCAACTGACCAGCCATGACCAGAGCAGTGTACAAATGGGACGCAACAATGTTAAAATGTCATTTAGGGGTCACCCTTCGAGTTTAGTCCCACGGTTTACCGATGCAAGTGGAACGTGCTGCTGTGAAAATAATCTGTTGGCATCAGCAGAGGAAATATTAATATCTGAATTAATGTGCACTTGGGAAAACTTATTTTCAGTTTGCCTGAGGGGAAACTATGAGAACTATTGTTATAACCCATCCTGAATTTTCACCACTGACGGAGAAGTGAGAGTTATATTTTTAGAACCATCATTGGGAGTATCGTTTTAAGCTATTATGATCATTAATTATGAGAGAAGTGAAACGTATAGGGGAATTTCTATCAAGATAAAATACTTGTCTCAACTGACATTTTTTTTTAAAAAGTTGAGATATTTCTTGAATATGAAATGCTATCAATTTATCTTTTAATTCCTGGCTGTTTAGCCTTCTTAGCTACTTTCTATTTAATCCACTTGAATACCAGTATTTCCATTTTAATTGATGGACTGCTAAACAGTCAAGCTGGAAAGTTGTCAAGCTGGAAAGGGTAGAGAGATGATTTATGAGGATGTTGCCAGGACTAGAGGGGTCTGAGCTATAGGGAGAGGTTGAGGATGGAGGATGAGGGGTGATCTTATTGGGGTGTATAAAATCGGCGCGCTGGAGGATGAGGGGTGATCTTATTGGGGTGTATAAAATCATGACAGGAATAGATCGGGTAGATGCACAGAGTAGACAGACAGAACCTTTTTCCCAGGCCTGAAATGTCCATCATAAGGTGTCCAACATGAGAGGAATAGATCGGGTAGATGCACAGCGTCCCTTGCCCAGAGTAGGTGAATCGAGGACCTGAGGACACACAGTAGGTTTAAGATGATAGGGAAAAGATTTAATAGGAATCTGAGGGGTAACATTTTCACACAAAGGGTGGTGGGAACAGGTTGTTGAGGCAGGGACTATACCAACGTTTAAGAAACAGTTAGACAGGTACATGGAATGGACAGGTTTGGAGGGATATGGACCAAATGCAGGCAGGTATAGCTGGGGCATATTGGCCCATGTGGGCAAGTTGGGCTGAAGGACCTGTTTCCACACTATATGGCTCTTAAGAGGCAAAGCCCCGTGTGTGCCCCTCCAAAAGCACCAGTGGGGAGAGGAGGCCCCAATGCTGCGGTGCCTGCTGCCTTTCTGATCAAATTGGTCAGGTAACCGTGATGAATGAGTGGGTTAACATATGATGAACATTTGACAGAACTGGGCCTGTACTCGCTGGAGTTTAGAAGGGTGAGGGGAGACCACATTGAAACTTACCGAATAGTGAAAGGCTTGGATGGAGTGAATGTGGAGGGGATGTTTCCAATGGTGGGAGAGTCTAGGAACAGAGGCCTTAGACTCAGATTTAAATAACCTATCTTTAGAAAGGAGATGAGGAGAAATTTATTTAGTCCGAATCTGCAGAATTCATTGCCACAGACTGCTGTGGCGGCCAAGTCAATGGAGATTAAGCCGGAGATTGACAGATTCTTGATTAGTCAGGGTTTCAGGGGTTATGGGGAGAAGGAGAGAGAATGTGCTTGAGAGCGAAAGATAGATTAGCCATGATTGAATGGCAGTGTAGGCTTGATGGGCCAAATTGCCTAATTCTGCTCCTAGAACATGAACATGAACATATAATGAGCTAAAGAACCAGTTCCTCGTATAATAAGCATGCGTTGAGAAAAATCTCTATTTGAGAAAATGAGGAGTGGGGCCAGGGTTTCTTTACAGGGTCTGGAACTGGACCCTTACTCCTCTTGATCTAACAGGAAACTAAAACACGTTTAAGATCGTCCCTTATTGGAGCTATTTTTGCCATGGTCCCTGCTCTCGTCAAACTTTCATGGGGTGGTCAATATAGCTCCATAGTAATAGGGCCCGTAGTGGCGACTGCAGAGGCCTCAAATAAGGCCCGACCACAGGTGAACAGAGAGAAGAGGACTGAACTTTGTTGCCTTCCCTCACAGTGGGAAACGTTGATTCCACTGTAGGGGGATGTTTTTTATATTTTATGTTAAATTCTAAAGTGTTGTGTTTATCTTATTTGTGTCCTGTATGGTAACTCAAATTTCACTGTACCAATTGGTGTATGTGACAATAAATCTCCTTTGTCCTTTTGTCCTTTGTAGTTCAGAGACTGCATGGTATCATTGGGACACGCTGCTAGCATCTGGATGGGCTTTTGATGGGTTTCCACGCCAGCTAATTTAAAATTGTATTTGACCCAATCGGGTGGATATAGTGTCCCCTCCATTTTTGCTCTCGTGCTCCTGATGTCCTCCAGGCAATGAGATTTAAAACTGACATCAAGCAATGAGTCTTGATGTCAATGACTCTTCTCCATATGGCTCAAGATCTTTATTGCCTTCATGTTGCACCCATCATAAGGGATGTATTCCAATAAGAGGAGGCACAGTGGTGCAGCGGTAGAATTGCTGCCTTACCGTGCCAGAGATGGGAGTGCGATCCTGAATTTGAGTGCTGTCTGTACGGAGTCTGCACGAGCTCCCTGTGACCATGTGAATTGCCACCGGGTGCTCCGGTTTCCTCCCACATTCCAAAGGCATGCACGTTTGTAGGTCAATTGGCTTCTGTAAAATTGTAAATTGTCCCTAGTGTGTGCGGGGTGATCGCTGGTCAGCACGGACTCTGTGGGCCAAAGAGCCTGTCTCTACACTGTATCTCTAAACTAAATTAAACTGATGAGATTCTCTTGGGCTTCTGCAATGGTTTGGCTTTATATTTTCGGTTGTTTGTCACATTGATTGCAGTTCTGCAGCCCTGCTCATGATAAACTCTGCTGCCTGTAGATAGATCTCTTTTAGATTTAGCTCTGGCTACTTGAACATCTCAGATAGATTTTGTTTTCTATTTCATGCAGTTCTTCATGCTGGTGGATGGCTGGATTATTTTTTTCAGCTGCTACAGTTAATATATTGAAGGGTCTTCCATTGTGGCCTCGGGGAAGGTGTGCTTCAGACATGTCCACCGGATTATGATGAAGGAACAGTGGTATATGACCAGTTTAGGATGCTGTATGCCTTGTAGTGAAGTATCTGCAGTCGTAAATAATAAACTATTACAAGGGTGTCCCCTAACTTCACCTGATTTCTAAATTTACTGGTGATTCCTGACTGGAATAGGAATAGGAATACTTTATTGTCCCATGTGGCTAGGCATAGTGAGATTCTTTGCTGCGTACACAATGTATACAAATAGCAGCCACCTACGGCGCTGACAAAGTTACAAAGCACGCCGGCTCCTCATTTTGTTCCCCTCCCCCCCCACCACAGCGGTTACCCCTCGCCGGGTCCCCGTTGTCCTTTGTCTAGGAATGTCACAACATTTTGAGATTTTAAAAATCAAGCCTGTAATTTATCCCATCAGATAAAACATAAAAAGAACTTTAATTTGACACCTAATTCACTTTTATATCTTCAGTATTAAAAAAGTTATGGTCATTTTCATACTCGGAAATTAGCATCTTGTTCCCTATTGCTTTTCCATTGACTTAACACAAAAGCTGTGATCGAGGACGGTCAAAAGCCCATAACTTTCTTAAAAATTAAGAAAACTGAATGACATTTTCAGTTATTGTAGATTGAAGCATTCTGAAAAAAATAGAAACATCTTACTTGGATGACCTGAAATTAAAGCATATAATTAGTTAGGTACCTAATTGTAGCTAATTACAAAATTGACCGTAGTGACGGAAATAGTAATAAACACCCAGACTGCCTTGAAAATTCAAAAATGTGATACTCAAGATCAGAATTAATATTATTGTATTATATGCTGTAAGTCTGTAACAGATACGTAAAAAAATTACAATTTCTAGCAATAGACTGTCTTTATGGAGAAGATCAGCTGCTAGCTGGTACATAAGTAACTGTACACCTTGTTTTTCCACAACTTTTCAATTTTGGCATTGTAAACTACAAGTTTTTGCTCTTCAAACCATGCATGACATGCCTTTCCTGCATTGACATCACCTTTATTGACTGGATCAATCTTTCAGTCAGTTTTATACTTCTTCCTAAACGTTAGATAGCACTTTATCAAAAGAAATGTATTTATTATAATTCCTCACTCATCCTGCAAACTAAGTTTAATGACATTTATAGCAACAATGTGGGATGCTTCACTGCTAAGTTGCTTGATAAATGGATAAATTATTTATTTTTATTCTTGTTTATGTAATATATTTTAAATTATTATTATGAAATACAATTTGTAATCAATTTAAGTACAAATCTATCTGTCTTTTTAACACCAAAAATGAAATGTTACTCACCTTAAAGATTTGTTTTATCTAAGTTAAGGCGCGAGTTGAATGGAGAATTCTTTACTTTCCACGATTCTCGTCTTGTTTCATCTGGTATTATGTCTCAGGCTGGCCTCCGTGGCTACTAAAGCTGGATCCTGGAATGCTGGATTCATAAGTTCATAAGTGATAGGAGCTGAATTAGGCCATTCAGCCCATCAAGTCTACTCCGCCATTCAGTCATGGCTGATCTGTCTTTCCCTCCTAACCCCATTTTCCTGCCTTCTCCCCATAGCTCCTGACACCTGTACTAATACAGTATCTTTGCATTAAAAATATCCATTGACGGCCTCCACAGCTATCTGTAACAATGAATTCCACAGATTCAACACCCTCTGACTAAAGAAAATCCCCCTCATCTTTCTTTGAGCCTCCTCAAACTCTGCATGCAAAACATGTTATCACAGCACGCACAAGGCTGTTACCTTGCTGTGGTTTTAGCAAACTCCCCCTGGACGTTATTACGGTGGATACTTATTTTAAACTGAACACATGTTTGTATCATTGAATTGCTTCCTACTTTCATCTTTTATCACTCTGATCCCTGGTATGAATTCTTGCTGGCTGTCATTACATGTGTATCATTGCTCTTATTATTCATCTGGGATTTCTCATGGCTAATGCTCAGCTCATGGGTTCTTCTTGGTTTGCCCAATCCAACTGTTTGCTTTGTATATTAATGGCCATCAAAGTCAATGAGCTCACTTGTATAAGCTCTGTGTATTTATAATAAGAACCTTGAATATGATATCTGTGTATGGACTTTACAGGTCCTGATTGGAAAAGCAAGCCTTCCTATTGGTTAGGAACTATTTCCTGAATTTCTCCAAAATGCATTCCAATAAACAAATATGTATTTATCGTTTTAATTATCATTTAATTACTTTAACGACCCCTATAGAAATAAGGTGGTTACAAAAAACTTCTGACATTTTGTGTAGGAAGGAAATGTAGATGCTGGTTTAAACTGAAGATGGACACAAAAAGCTGGAGTAACTCAGCGGGACAGGCAGTATCTCTGGAGAGAAGGAATGGAAGGAAGGCATTTCAGGTCGAGACCTTTCTTCAGACATCAGATTGTAAGAGCATGGATGTTATGCTGAAACGGAACAACACCAGTTAGTTAGATCACAGCTCGAGTATTTTCCACAGTTCTGGTCGATCACTTGATAGAAAATATACCTTTGCAGTGGAGAAGGTGCAGTGGTCATTTATGGGGAAGGCAAAAGGGGTGGAACATTTGGGCTGAGAGTTGCTGCCTTACAGCGCTTGCAGCACCGGAGGCCCAGGTTCGATCCTGACTACGGGTGCTGTATGTACGGAGTTTGCATGTTCTCCCCATGACCACGTGGGTTTTCTCCGAGATCTTCGGTTTCCTCCCACAGGTATGTGGGTTAATTGGCTTGGTGTGTGTAAATTGTCCCTAGTGTGTGTAGGATAGGGTTAATGTGCGGGGATCCCTGGTCCGTGCGGAATCGGTGGGCCGAAGGGCCTGTTTCCGCGTTGTATCTCTAAACGAAACTAAACTAAGAAAGATTTGATAAGCTGCAAAGAAACAAATTCTGGAAACCAACAGGCCAGGCAGCATCTCTGGAAAGAGAAGCAGTAACATTTCAGGCCCAAGGCCCTTTGTGAAGCTCAGTTTGAGGGTTTGCTGCACAGACTAGCATTGTGTTCTTTGGAACAAAGGCCATTCAGGAGAGACTTCAAAGATGCCAACTAAAATTATGATGGGACCAGATCAATTAAATGGAAAAGGGCTACTTTCCTCAGCAGAGAGGTTGAAAACAGGAGCCTAAAGTAATGGACGGAAGGATTAGAGGGAAGATGATGAACAGAAGTGGTGGGGAAAAAAAGGCGGTAGAATAAAAAGCATTGAAAAACTCCTCCAATGTATCCTAGAAATGTCTTGGCAACTTGGATCTCATGCTGGATGTGGGATTTAACTGGATGGTGCTTATTTAACCAGCACAGGCATGATGTGGATAGCCTTCCTTTGACTCTCAGTCTGAAGAAGGGTCTCGACCCGAAATGTCACCCATTTCCTTCTTTCCTGAGATACTGTCTGACCCGCTGAGTTACTCCAGCTTTTTGTGTTAACTTTTCCATTCTATTATTGTATTTGTTACTGTGTATCACTAGCAAGGGCAACATTGGTCCATCCTTGATTATCCTTCAGAAGATGGTAGTAACCATCTTGTTGGACTGCTTTAGACTTTAGATTTTAGAGATGCAGTGTAGAAACAGGCCCCTTGCCCCACCGAGCCCGCATCGACCAACGATCACCCCATACGCTAGCATTATCCTACACATTATGGACAATGGTACGATTTTACTTCGGAGTCACTTGAGTGACTATGCGAAGAAGCCCCGCCAGGCGCATGCTCAGCATTAAGTAGACGCATGTCGGTAAGGAACGGGCTGGAGATCGCAGTTCCACCAGCGGTGAGTAACGGGCCCGCAGGTAAGTGGGTTTGAAACTACTTCCTGGGTGTAAACTCCATGACGCTGGCTGGAATAGCCAGGAGGAGTTTGGGAAGTAAAAATGGATACTGGGAAAAAATCGGCGCGGGGAAAGCGCGCGTCCCGGGTGGAAGCACAATTAGTACGGAGCCGGTTCCGATACCGGTAGCCGTTGACCCAGCCGTAGTTCAGCCTTTAGACGCTCCACAGCCGCAGGCCACAGAGGGTACTCCAGTGGAGAGGAAAAATAAAAGGAAGTCTGCTAGGCCTGTAATATCAGATGAGTCTGATGAAGAAGTGGCAGGACCAGGCAGACGAGCCCTGTGGCTCAGGATGGACCAAATGGAGAAAATGCTCCAAACAATTATCAACCAAGGGTCCAAAGACCCAGAGTATTCCCAGGCAGCCCCTGAGGGGGTTCCATATCAAGAATATGGTGCCTTTACGACATGGGAATGTGAACCTCCAGAGCCTTGTTTGGATCTGGAAGAAGTCTCCTTTGAGCAAGTCTCAGGAGTACCAGGGCGGCAGGAGACTGACCCTGAAGGTGGTGTTTCTGGTCATGAATACCCACCACAGCACAAGAGTCAAACTACAGGTGTACCAGATGTAGCACAATCCTTTGCTATACCTGAGGGAAGCGGTGAGGTCATGGAAGAAAACCTGGCGGCCAACATTAATTGTTTGGTTTCTCACCAGCTTCAGGAGACTGTCATGATTGAGACAGCAGACCTCTATAAAACACCTGTTAATTGTGCATCACTGAGGGTGCCGACGGTGAATCCAGCTATTTGGACACCCATGACTTCAACAATGCGAGGACAGGAGATACGATTCCAGAGGGTCCTCAAGCTCATTGCGGCTGGCATTACTGCTTTTGGGAGGGTTGGAAGGGCATGCTATGTCCAAAATCCAAAAAAACATGTTGGCATTGTTTTGTAACTTTTATTTTGAGATTAATTGTATGAGAAAAATCGCCATTTGGCCCATCCTGCACCCAAAATTTGCAGGTCTGTGTAAATCAAGCAATGTTCAAGCTGCAGATTATTTATTCGGAGAAAACCTGCCTAAACAAATTAAAGAAACCTTTCATATTTGGCCTAAGGAGACAAACTGGCTGGATGAGAAGGGGGTTTGATTCAGGAACAGGAACAAGCAGAGGCAGGGGTATGGTGATGTATTATTACCCATCACAGCCCAATGTCCATCCATATGTTGGAAGGAGGAGACCATCACGGTCATTTGCTGAGGTACAAAAACTTTATTCTATCACAGAGGAAACTTTTGGGGAACCTCCGGTTGGTGGTAGATTGCAATTGTTTTATGATGAATTATACTGTATAACATCTGATCGGTTTGTATTAGATACTGTGTCAGGTGCTACTATTGAATTTATGGAAGGAGTTGATCCACCTGTACAGGATAAACCTAATCGGGTTTTGATATTTTCTGCACCTGAAAATTCTCAGGTAAAAGAAGAAGTAAAAAATGTATTTAAAAAAGGGGTAATTGAAAGTACGGGGAATCATCCGCAACAATTTGTGTCAAATATTTTCCCCAGGCCAAAGAAAGATGGGGGGTTGTGGAGTCATTCTGGATCTCACAAAATTGAATTCATATGTCCAGTGTAGACATTTCAAAATGGACACCTTCAACACTGCAAAGCAGTTGTTGTCCATAGGCTGTTACGTGGCTACTATAGACTTAAAATATGCGTATTATTCAGTGCCAATTCATCACCCTTATCACAGGTACTTGAAGTTTAATTGGATGGGTCAGCTGTGGCAATATAAAGCATTACCTAGTGGGTTAAGTTCAGCTCCCAGGCTGTTCACACAATTATTGAAACCAGCACTTGCATTGTTAAGGGCTCAAAATCACATTGTCATGGCTTATCTTGATGATATTTTAATTGTTAATGCCACTCAGGAATCAGCTGAAGATTCAGTTTCAGCAACTATAAGTCTGTTGGAAAGGTTAGGGTTTCTGATCCATCCAACAAAATCTAAGCTACAGCCGTCGCAAACACTTGAGTATTTGAGGTTTGTCATTAATTCAGTTGCTATGTCAGTAACTTTACCAACAGATAAAGTTGTGGATATTACAAATGCGTGTAGTTGCCTTGCTGCCAAACCTTATCCCTCCATCCGAGAAGTAGCTAGGGTTATTGGTAAGATAGTAGCAGCATTCCCCGCTGTTGAGTTTGGTCCTTTGCATTATCAAAATCTTCAAAGGGCAAGAGCACAAACACTAAAAGAACGTGCAGGTCATTTTGATAGACCCATGCAGTTGCCAACAGAAGCTTTAGCTAAATTACAGTGGTGGATTGGGAATGTTGCACAAGCTGCTAAAAACATTGTTATTCAGCAACCTACAATGGTATTGCAAACTGATGTAAGTGCTCTCAGATGGGGGCTACAGACAATGACACCAGCTGTGGTGGTAGATGGACTGTCCAAGAGGATTTAATTCTCCAAACATATGGTATTAATTATTTGGAGGTATTGGGGCATTTTTTTGATTAAAAGCTTATCGTTTTACAATGGAGGACTTGCATGTTCAATTACAAGTAGACAATACCCCAATTGTAGCATATATCAATCACATGGGTGGAGTAAGATCACTATCATGTGATCATCTGGTCAACCTGATGTGGCATTGGTGTGTATCTAGGAATATCTGGCTTTCAGCTATCTATCTCCCAGGGAAAATCAATGTTGTGGCAGACAACAGATCACGGAAGTTCAAAGACAATACAGAATGGATGTTAAATCCACAAATTTTCCAAAAGATTGTCAGTCGGTATGGTGTACCAGACATTGATCTGTTTGCGTCCAGATTAAATCACCATTTGCCTAAATACGTCTCATGGGAGCCTGACCCAGGAGCAGTAGCATTGGGTGCATTCTCGCTACATTGGGGAAATATGTTTTTCTATGCTTTCCCCCCATTCTGCCTGATTAGGCAATGTCTCACCAAAATAGAGCAAGACTCCGCCACGGGTGTTTTGGTGGTTCCAAACTGGCCTACACAGCCATGGTTCCCATTGATGCTTAGAATGATAATTGAACCATTTATGACGATTCCCAGCTCCAGGGATTTGTTGGTACAACCAGTGACAGAATAAGTTCATCCATTGCATGATCATATTAATTTGTTAATCTGCAGGTTCTGACCAGACCATTACAAGGGCTTGGACTATCGGATAGGAGCTTGGAGAGATAGCACTAAGAAACAATATATGTCTCATATAAAGAAATGGGAAGCTTTTTGTATTCAGTCAGATATATCTTATCATACTGCAAACATATTGGATGTATTGGAGTTCCTTGCTATGTTGCATTTTGATCAGCACCTTAGTTATAGTGCCATTAATAGTGCTCGTAGCGCTTTATCTTCCTATTTACGACAATTTTCAGAACATCTATCTATCGGGTCTCATCCATTAATATCCCGATTTATGAGAGGGATTTTTAATAAAAATCCTCCCAAACCCAGATATACAGAAATTTGGGATGTTAGTATAGTTCTCACATTGCTTCGGCAATGGGCTCCAATTACGTCACTGTCTTTTCAGAAATTAACATTTAAAGTAGTAATGCTCATGGCATTAGTGTCAGCACAAAGAGTACAAACATTGCAAATGTTACGTTTAGATTGTATGCATTTATCTGCAGATAACATTACTTTTTATGTTTATGATCTAATCAAACAAAGCAGACCGGGGTAGTCTGGAACCAAGGTAATCTTTAGCGCATACCCTGTCGACCAAATATTGTGTGTGGTTAAGCATCTGACTCAATATATTGAAGTAACCAAGAGTCTCCGAGATTGGGAGACAGCAATGCTTATTACCCACAAAAAAACATACAAAAAAGTGTCAGTACAAACTATTTCTAGATGGTTAAAACAGGTTTTGGATTTAGCTGGAGTAGACACTGATGTGTTTAAATTTCACTCCACCAGGGTGGCGTCCATATCCGTGGCGAAGGCACAGGACGTGCCGCTCGACCAAATTTTAGAGTCCTCAGGATGGTGTAAATAATAATTTTTTTCCAAGTTTTACAATAAACCTGTTCTCACGGTGCCAGAGTTTGGACATGCAGTGTTGGGTTCTGTTTGATTATTTGCTTTCTTTTATGTAATGATTCATATCTTTTGTTGTAATCTTCCCCTAGGATAGAGGGGTTATTACTTTCTTTCTTTTATTATTATTAAAATACTTATTGTATAATTCAAGCAATGTTCAATAATATTATTTGCTCACCACTGTGTCAACTGAAGCAGTGTGTCGTATGGAATGAATCTACGGCATGAAAATCACAGAGCTTCAAAATCTTCATGTAGTCACTCACGTGACTCCGAAGTAAAATAGTAAGATTAAACGAGAACTTACCTGTTCGAAGTTTGATCTTTATTTTATGAGGAGTTACGATGAGGGATTACGTGCCCTCCGCTCCCGGCCCTCATAATCTAAACGATCATTTGGTAGTTCTAGTCTTGTGTGAGCCTTACTATCTTACTTCGGCGTGGAAACACAGAACATTGGTTCTGTGTTTCCAGGCCGCTGCTATGAAGTATGCCAAGCATGCGCCTGGCGGGGCTTCTTCACGTAATCCCTCATCGTAACTCCTCATACAATAATCTTACTATTCTTTAATCTTAATTTAATCTTACTATTAAATGAGAACTTACCAGTTTGAAGTTTGATCCTTATTTCATGAGGGGGTACGATGAGGGATTACGTGAAGACCCCGCCAGCACGCATGCGCGACATTCTTCAAAGCAGCGGTGTGAAATCACAGATAGTAGAGTTGACTGAACATAGTGAGATAAGAGAACTAACATACCAGTTGACCTTATAATAGAGGGTTGGGAGCGGAGGGCACGTAATTCCTCATCGTAACTCCTCATAAAATAAGGATCAAACTTTGAACTGGTAAGTTCTCATTTAATCTTACTATTTTACTTCGGAGTCACGTGAGTGACTACGTGAAGACTTCAACGCTCTGTGATTCCATGCCCTGGAAAACGAGTCCATGCTCACACACTGCCATAAAAACCAATGGAGGAAGTATGTTAACATATTTCAGACTTGAAACATTGCTGAAAAGCAATAAGTATTTATTTAACAAATAATAATAATAATAACCCCTAACTTCTGGGAAAATTATAATACAGAACTTAATATAGTGTCTGCGAATATCTCAGGCGTGGCCACGGGTTTGTTATAAAACCGCTGGAAAGTTGTTTCATTAAACCAGCCCGCCGTTGCAAGGATGTGGTCCATAGGACCTTCCCTCATCCTTGCTGCCGATGTAGCCGCAGCCCTGGTAGAATGAGATTTTAAAATATCAGTGTCCACCCCTGCTGCACCTAACACCACCCTGAGCCATCTTGAGATGGTCTGCACGGTTACTCTGTGATGAGGACGTTTAAAACTTGTCAATAGAGTGTAGAGAAGGTACACAGACACCTTAAAGTCTTCACTACTTTATTAAGCATACATTATATATAGCCCTGGCTGTACGTGGTCTGTCACGATCACTAGAGAGCAAGCTAGGGGCGTGTGGGTTACAATTATACTAACTGGTGGGGGAGTGGTTAGCATGGACATCGTTACTATCAATTAAAGGTGTATACACATATCATCTACATCCTTCCTCTACCAAAACAAACAGTGAGTGACAGGGCGACCACGTCTCATGCGCTAGGGTGAATGCAAAGAGTAAAGCAGGGGAATACAGGATCACACGTAATCGCCGTAACGGACCGGCGGCCTGACCAGGCGACCAGACCAGGTCCGTACCTCGCCATCACCTCCTTCCCCGATGGGAACAAGCGGGGATGCCGGGGCATGGTGGGGGCTACGGACAGGAGAACCCCTTGGCGACGAAGGCATCGGGGGGGGGGGGGGGGGACGGTGAAGAGAAGGGCGAGGAAGCCGGAGAAAGCGGGACTGCAGCTGGGAGGCGTTTAGGAGGAGGACGAGAGGAGGTTGGCCCCAGAGGAACGGGCAAAGCACAGGGCCGCGACAGTGGCAGCGGGGGGGCATACGGAGCCGCCGGGGGAGGGAGAGGCTCGTTCACGAGCCGGAGATGCTGGCGGGACCGGCGGTACACCCTTCCGTCGTGGTTGACAAGGTACGAACGAAGGGAACCGGCAGAACCGACGACCACGGCCAGCCAGTTCACCAGTGCCGAGTTCCGCGCTTTTGCCGAACGATGGAACTTCCGTCATTACACCAGCAGCCCGGAATACCCGCAGAGCAATGGACTGGCCGAACGCGCGGTCCGCTGTGCTAAAGGATTGTTGGAACGTTGCCGCCTATCCCACTTCTGACACCATGTAGAGAAGGTACACAGACACCTTAAAGTCTTCACTACTTTATTAAGCATACATTATATATAGCCCTGGCTGTATGTGGTCTGTCACTAGAGAGCGAGCTAGGGGCGTGTGGGTTACAATTATACTAACTGGTGGGGGAGTGGTTAGCATGGACATCGTTACTATCAATTAAAGGTGTATACACATATCATCTACATAGAGCCATTTCCATTCCCCTGAGACTTGGTGACCTCCAGGTAATGTAGAAGGTGGGTCACTATGCATAGGTGTCTATCTACGGGATAAGCTAGGAACTCCAATTTGAGGCCAGATGACCCATGCCTTTGTTTAAGTAACTCGTAAATGTGAAAGGTTACCTCATTTTGGGATGTTACCATGGCGTCCAGTCTTAGTTTATGCAGAGACTGGACCCTCTGCGCCATTACAAGTGCCATCAGCATCATTATTTTATACGTTAGTTTGGTTAGTGAGAGGGACGTGGCTGGTGCCCAATCTCTGAGCAGGGTCAGGACAATGCCAATATCCCTGGTCTGGGAGTATCGAGGCCTGGGGGGATTTGAGTTAAAAATACACCTCATGTGTTTTGACACCAGAGGGTGAGATCCTACTCCATGGTCTTCTAACCCCAGTCAGGTATGAGGATAGGGCACTTCTTGCGCAGTTGATGGCACTATAACTCAAACCTTCATCGAAGTGTAGACTTGCCAGGAACTCCAGCACATCCTTGATGGTGGCTGTGTTGTAAGTAGTGTCTGTCCAGGTACAAATTACCTCCCATTATTTGATACAGGTGAGGTACTTTTTCCTGGTGGACTCTCTGCATGATGCGGCGATGATATTCATGGTTCGGTCCAACAGTCCAAATTCCAGGAGAGGTCTTTTCAATCCTGCAAACCAATAGGTTCATTCGGTCATGGCACGGGTGACTCTCCCCTGTCACAGGATGTACCAGCAAATTTGGGCGTTTGGAGACCGGAAAACATGGTTCTGAAACCATGTCGAGTACCACAGGGAACCATGGTTGAGTAGGCCAATCGGGTACTATCAGAATACCTGATGCAGAGTCTTGTTGAATTTTTTGCAAGACCCGACTGATGAGGCAGAAGGGGGGAAATGCATAGAAAAACAAATCCCCCCAGTGTAACGAGAAAGTATCCATCGCTACTGCCCCAGGGTCTGGTTCCCATGCAACATACGTTGGTATCTGGTGATTAATCTTCATGCGAAACAATCGATATCTGGCATTCCATGCCAAGCTATAATGTCAGCAAATATCTGGTGGTCCAACATCCATTCGGTGTTGTAATTGAATTTGCGTGACCTGGTGTCCGCCACTGTATTGAGCTTACCCGGAAGGTAAGTAGCTGATATCCAAATGTTTCTTTCTATGCACCAGTGCCTGATTGTATTGACCAATTCATCTCAAGATATCGACTTAGTTCCACCCATATGATTAATGTTTGCCACCACAGTGGTATTATCAATTTGTGGGCGAACATGCAGATGGTGCATGTCTGAACAGTAAGCCCAAAGTCCGTGAAACGCTCCCAACATCTCTAGATGATTAATACCTAGTGTCTGAAGTAAGGTTAACTCATGTGCATTCCATCTACCACCGCTACTGGAGGCGGTATTGGTTGCTCCCCAGCCGTGAGCGCTGGCGTCAGTTTGTAACACAACCGAAGGGTTTGTGACTGGGATTACACAAGGTCGAACATTACTAATCCACCATTGCAATTCCAATTTTGCTTTGGCTGGTAACTGAATTGGTCTGTCAAAATGACCAGCATGGTGTTTGAGTGCTGCAATTTTGGCCCTTTGTAGATTTTGGTAATGTAAGGGTCCAAATTGTGTGGCTGGAAAGGCAGCCATGAGCTTCCCAATTGCCCTGGCTACTTGTCGAATAGATGGTATACTGGTGCAAACAAGGCTGTTGCATGCCTCTATCAAGTCTGTTGCTTTGTCCTTTGGCAAGGTGACAGTCATATAAACAGAGTGAATTGTGAACCCCAAATAATCCATAGTCACGGAAGGCATTAACTTGGATTTGTCTGGATGGATGATAAATCCCAATTTTTGAAATAGGAGCTTGGTGGCTGACACAGCCAATTTTGCCAATTCCAAGGTTTTCCCCACAATTAGGATGTCAAGATACGCCATGACAATATGTTTTTGATTCCGAAGAAACGCCAATGCTGGTTTCAATATTTTAGTAAACAGTCTGGGGTACTGATGTTTATCCATTAGGCGGTGCTTTATACTGCCCCATCAGGATAAATTTCAAATATCTGCAGTGATCTTTGCCTATTGATACTGAGTAGTATGCATCTTTTAGGTCGATGCAAGCCATAACGTTTAGCAGTAACAAAAGTTTCCATTTTAAAGTGGGTGCACTGCACAAAAGTATTCAGTGGTGTCAAATCAATAATGATGCGGCATCCACCATCTTTTTTGTTTTTGGTGAAGATATTTGATACAAACTCAAGAGATTCATGTTTAGTTTTCTCTATTACTCCATTTGTGTGTAGTCTTAACAGTTCCGCATGACCTTCCACTTTCTCTTTTTGTGAAAGCACAAACTATCGGCTAGGTGCATGTTGAACCGGAAGGAGGAGTTTGTCAACAAATTCAATTTTGTATCCCTGTATACTGTGCAGTATGAAAAGATCAGAAGTTATAGAGCTCCATGTATCCCTGAACAAGTGTAACCTACCGCCAACCTGTGAAGAGGTTACACATGCTATGTTCCGAGCACAACCAGACCCACCTACCTCCATGGTTACCGGTAGTGCTGTGTTGGTTTTCTCCGTCCTTGGTTCCTGGGAGGTGGAGGTGCTGTGGTGTGGGGTTGGCGCATCTTCCAGGAAGGCCGTTCTGGGACATGGCCTAAAAAAGACCTTTGTGTAGGTTGTACGGCCTTCGAGCTTTCACCAGCTGTATCTTTCGCTGGTAGATGCGTAGGGTTGCTGCCGCCGAACATATGAGGACCTGGTAGCGGCCGGTACCTTAATCATGCCGACGGCTTTTGCCTCTTCATCGAGGTCTTTTACCTGTTTGGGCAGGTTGTCCCCAAACAACAGAGTAGGCCACTGTGCACTGCTGGTTCTATACAACCCCGCGAACTTTGGGTTTGGTGTAGGTCAGATGGCACTCTTCCTGAAACAGTTGATTTCAAATTGAACATTGCAGAAGAGTGCCAGAACATCCTGTTGCTTTTCCGACATATCTTTTCCGTCTACTGACCTGGCAAAAGCTGTAATACCCGAGGCCAATAGTTTGAGGATTTTTTGCATTTTAACTTCCTGGCTCCTGATGCCAGGGCTAATATTTCCCCAGATGGGGTTATTTACCGCAGGCACATTGAGGGAGATGCAGTTCTCTGGAGCTCGATATTTGGCTGTTGTGTCATTCATAGCTTGTTCTTGTAGCTGGTGTGTTGTCAAGTAATTTATACTAGCTGCCAGCTGTGGCTGCAACGACAGCTCTTCTGTGAGGCCTTCGCAAACTTGGATACCATCCCAAATAGCTCCTCTTCTTGCACCCCTAGCACGTTGGTTTCTTCTGCCAACTCCCAAAAAAACGTCCTTTAATTCTGAGTCTATGACCTCCAATCCTAGATTCTCCCACCATTCTGTATGTTTCAATGAGGTTCCCCCCCCTCGTTCCTCTACACTCCAGTGAGTACAGGCCCAGTGTTGACAAACGCTCATCATAGGTTAACCTACTCATTCCTGCGATCATTCTTGTAAACCTCCTCTGGACCCACTCCTGAGCCAATACATCCATCCTCAGATATGGTGCCAAATATTGCTGACAATATTCCAAATGCGGCCTTACCAGCGCCTTAAAGAGCCTCAGCATTACATCTCTGTTTTTGTATACAAGCCCTCTTGAAACAAATGCTAGCATTGAGTTCCCTTTCTTTACTACTGATTCGACTTGCAGATTAATATATTTGAAATCCTGCACCGGTATTCCTAAGGTCCTTTGAACCTCCGATTTCTTGATTATCTCCCCATTTAGAAAATAGTCTACGCCTTTATGCCTACTATCTAAATGCACGACTCCACACTATATTCCATCTGCCACTTCTCTGCCCACTCTCCCAACCTGTCCAAGTCCTTCTGCAGAGTCCTTGCTTTCTCTACACTACCTGCCCCTCCACCTATTTTTGTATCATGCCACAAAGCCTTCAATCCCCTCGTCCAAATCATTAATAAGCAACGTGAAGAGTAGCGGCCCCAGCACCGACCCCTGCGGAACTCCGCTAGTCACTGGCAGCCACCCAGAAAAAGATCCCTTTATTGCCACTCTTTGTCTATTGCCATCCAGCCAACCTGCTGTCCATGCTAGTACCTGTCCTTTGATACCGTGGGCTCTCGTCTTCCTTAGCAGCCTAACATGTGGCACCTTATCAAAGGATTTCTGAAATTCTAAGTAAACAACATCTACTGATTCTGTCTGACCTGCTATTTACTTCTTCAAAGAATACCAGCAAATTTGTCAAGCAAGACCTCCCCTTCACAAACCTACACTAACTTCGACCTATTTTATCTTGAACTTCTAAGTACTCCATAACCTCATCCTTTATAATGGATTCTTAAATCGTCCCAACCACTGAAGTCAGACTAACCGGCCAACAGTTCCCACCATTCTGCCTTGCTCACGTTTTGTGCAGCCGGGTAATATTGGCAATTTTCCAATCATCTGGGACCACTCCTGACTCTAGTGATTCCTGAAACATCACTGTCAATGCCTCCACAATCTCTAAAGCCTCCTCTCTCAGAACCCTAGGGTGCAGTCCATCCAGCCCAGGTGACGTATCCACCTTCAGCCCTTTCAGCTTCCCAAGCACCGTCTCCATGGTAATAGCCACTCCACTAACCTCCACCCCCTGACTCTATGGAACTTCAGATTTAGAGACACAGCATGAAACCAGGCCCTCGGCCCACTGAATCCGCACCAACCAGTGATCCCGGCACATTAACACTACTCGACACACACTGGGGATAATTTCGCAATTACAGCAAGCCAATTAACCTACAAATCTGTACGTCTTTGGAATGTGGGAGGAAACCAAATATTTCGGAGTTTAAAACCCAATGCCAGTCATGGGGAGAGCGTACAAACTCCGTACAGACAAGCACCCATAGTCAGGATCGAACCTGGGTCTCTGGCGCTGTGAGGCAGTAGCTTTACCACAGTGCCACCCTTGGTTGACGAATACACATTGAACAGGGTAGCAGATTAACCTTTGTCTTTAAAACAAGAGTGTGTAATCTCTTATCTCCATCTGAGCAAGCAGTTTAGGCCTCAGTTTAACACCCCACTGATGAGATGAAGTTTCTGACCGAGTAGTGCACCACAATGGGGTATTTTGGAAATCGAACAACATTATACCCAAGAGACAAAAAGCACTGGAGTAACTCAGCGGGACAGGCAGCATCTCTGGGGAAAAAGGATAGGTGACGTTTTGGGTCGGGACCATTGTTCAGACTGTCCTCCGAGTGACCATAGTCTAATTGACACTCTTGTTGCTCAGTGGAGTATGTGAAGGGCCAAAACAAATGAGCAGTAGTGAGAAGAAATATGCAGACTCCTGGAGCACTTTGTGTAGGAAAGGTCTGAAGAAGGGTCTCGACCCGAAACGTCACTCATTCCTTCTCTCCAGAGATGCTGCCTGTCCCGCTGAGTTACTCCAGCGTTTTGTGTCTACCTTCCAGGAGCACTTTACTGAGTTCCGCTATCAAAGCATTTTTCACATCCCCAACTAGAAGAGTTTACAGAAATCAGTAATCTTTGCAAAAGTGATTAACTCAAACATCAAAAAAAAAAAAATATTTTAATGTTAATAATAACATTACTGCATATGGTGCTTGTAAGATGCTTTATCCCTGTGAAATGTGTAAGAAGTAAATTGACAGTATTGTTTGAACACGGTGCAGAAGATGTAGTAACTTTGCAAGAGTCAGTGGCGACCCTTGTGCACAGCGTGGGTGAGGTGTGTTGTATGAGTTTACCGGGTTATAAACAAAACAAGCACTTCACTGTACCTGTGTACATGTGACAATAAAGTATAATTGAATGGTTGAACCATGCTGCCAATAATACTGTCTCCCAGTCAGGATGTTACACTGAGGGGCCACTCACCCCTCTGTCCATTCGGGTGGAAATAAAAGCTAACATTGGAAGCGAAAAGACATAAATAAGCAAAGACATAAATCATTGGTGTACAAGTATTTATGATGGAAGAATGCCAATGGGAGTCACACAAGGCGAGGTGAGCTATGGACGTGGTTACTCGAAGACTATACCACCAGATTATGCAGCTGTTAATTTTAATGGGCCTGTTGTCAGAAGCCAAATCTGCATGCAACTGCTAATTGCAACTTGGACATAGTTCTCCCGGTTCAACCCAGGGTTATGCCATGACTCATACCATGGAGTGGCTGCTGCTTCTCGGATTCATAAACCTGGCAAGAGATTCGCATTCTTGAAATAATGATGTTTGAACTGGAACACCAACAGCTCAAGAGAGGTAGCAGGCTCAGTCTTTGAAGGGGCTGTAACAACAATTGCAGGAATGTCATCTCAGGCCTTTGATTCTAACCTTGGAACAATCTGAAGAGTAGAACTGGGTCTTGACTGAATGTCGGAATCAAGTGGCATGTGCATTTGTCACCCTAACGAGGAAAGATATCACAGAAATATCACTGCCGATGGTGGCTTTGGGCTTTCATCTTCCTCACGCTGCTTGCCTGGTCAACATAGACAAAGGCTGTGCAACTGTTGTAAATCTTTAAACAGGAAATGCCAAAATAATACCACTAGTGTTTCAACATTTGTAATAATGGGTGAACAGTTTTTTCTGCACAGCCGTTATTAGAGGTGAATGCTCAAAGACGGGATGAGTTAAGTCTGATTGCAGCATCATTCCCAGAACCAGTCACGATCGATACAATACTTCTCCATGTTTTGACATATTGGTGCTAAATGAAATGTTATGCCACAACTCCGATGCACTTTCAGCCAAAGTATGTGGCAGAGGGACACTACCTCTCTGCCACAGAGGGTAGTTGAGGCCAGTTCATTGGCTATATTTAAGAGGGAGTTAGATGTGGCCCTTGTGGCTGAAGGGATCAGGGGATATGGAGAGAAGGCAGGTACGGGATACTGAGTTGGATGATCAGCCATGATCATATTGAATGGCGGTGCAGGCTCGAAGGGCCGAATGGCCTACTCCTGCACCAATTTTCTATGTTTCTAAAGGAAAATCCCATACAAAACATGTGTTAAAGGTACAACTCTCAAATAACGATCACACCAAGGCAAGGTCGTTTAACAACATATTATAATTATTGATAATAATAAATGTTTCACAACATTTAACCTTAGATTTCAACTTCACTCTCATTTCTTAGTGCAAAGTGACTTAATTTAAACCGTAATTTCCAGTCGATACTTCATTGTTTGACACAGAAGGGAAGAAAATAAGAATTGTTTTCCATAAATGTACAAGAAACTATTTGCATAGCATATTATATCATTGTTTTTGTGAAGTTGTGATATCCAGTTTTGCAAATCATGTGAGATTGTGCCTCTCTTTAGATCTTGGTGTTCCAGTTCAACATGGCATTATTTCAAGAATGTATGTTAATGTTGCTGTTGAACATCTCAGATTTCTAATGTTGGCAAACAACACAACGCAAGAACTGCTCTTAAAGTCTATGGTGCAAATGCTCTGCAATCAAACCTAAGGTTCAATGTCTCTTATTGAATCTTATTGGGATCTCAGAGAAACATATAAGATTATTAAGGATTTGGACACACTAGAGGTAGGAAACATGTTCCCGATGTTGGGGGGGAGTCCAGAACCAGGGGCCATGGTTTAAGAATAAGGTGTAAGCAAATTAGAACGGAGATGAGGAAAAACTTTTTCACACAGAGGGTTGTGATTCTGGGGAATTCTCTGCCTCAGAAGCCAATTCTCTGGATGCTTTCAAGAGAGAGTTAGATAGAACTCTTAAAGATAGCAAAGTCAGGGGCTATGGGGAGAAGGCAGGAACAGGGTACTGGTTGTGGATGATCAGCCATGATCACAGTGAATGGCGGTGCTGGCTTGAAGGGCTGAATGGCCTACTCCTGCACCTATTGTCTATTGCGTCATGGCATCAGTTTGGGTGTGATGATGTTTCTTGTGAAATCATGGTTTGTAAAGTCATATAATTAGAGAGCTGGGAAAGAAACTCCTCCCAGAAAAAAGGACCACAGTACATCGCTGCGTATTGTGGACATTGGCACCGGATAAGTGAGACTGAACCAGACTGAGCATTTTTTGGGACTTTATCTGCTTCCAGATTTGCTCAACTCAGAATATTAAATGCTTAAGATCCAAATAATGAAGAGCTGACGTCTCCTTCCTGCGCATGTCTTGGGACTACAGCAGCATAATCCCCAACCTCTGGCCTTCTGTCATGTTACTTGAAAGCACGAGGGGAATTAACACCATTCCTATCCAGTGTGCACTCAGGACCAGAGGGAGCGGCATTTGCACTGTCAACCGATGTGAAAATAGCAACCAGCGTGAACTATTCGGAGGATTAAGAAAGCTGCAAAAGGTGCTTAGTAGTGAATTTAATATTGAGCAGTATATTGGTTTAGTTGACAGGGATAAATCTGCTAAAAATAACAGGGTGTCTGGAAACCAGCTCCACATCATCCAATTATTTGCAACATTTCATGGGGCACTTCACCGACTCTAAGTTGCAAATTACTCCACTGTAAATTTGAGGGAGGATCTTCTTCTTCTTCTTGCGAATGAAACATAAACCAAAGGAATAGTTAGATCTCAAGCCGAGTATTGAGCAGCCTGGTTGTTGTCTCTGCATCAATGTCTGCCAGGCTCTGAGCTCCATTTGGTGGGTGGTAGAGCGGGCACCGAGAGTTGACGTGGTTGGCTGTCTGTTGTTCTGCTCCGCATTCACAGGCCGGGCTTAGATGAAGCATTCACTCTCCAGACAGGACAATATCAAAGCCGCAGCCAGCATCTCTCCCAGTAGGACAGATGCCAATGAACTGTCGGGAATTGAGAAATATAGACAGACAGTGTATCATTAAAAAAGGAACCATTAACATCAACCAGCCATTGAACTGCATCCTTGAATGTTTTGTCATCCAGAGTTGGGTTTTTGAACTTACTGTTGTATGAATCAGACGTTATACAGGGGACAGCCATTCGAAAAATTGTCCCTAGTGGGTGTAGGAGAGTGTTAATGTGCGGGGATCGCTGGTCGGCGCAGACCCGGTGGGCCGAAGGGCCTGTTTCCGTGCTGTATCTCTAAACTAAACTAAACTAAAAATCTTATGGTTAATTCACATCTGCTCTGTTCCAGACCCACTATGGACGATTTTTACATTTATCCTGGCCGATTAATCCAGGAAACTGAAGATCTCGGAGAAAACCCACGCAGGTCACGGGGGAGATCGCGCAAACTCCGTACAGACTGCACCCCTAGTCGGGATCGAACCCGGGTCTCCGGTGCTGCATTCGCTGTAAGGCAGTAACTCTACCGCTGCGCCACCGTGACCACCAGTAGATACTATATAATGGTTGGACTTTGTTACATGCTGTGATTTTTCCGTCCATTTAATTTTTAGTCAATATTCAGTTTAATCTTCTGAACCGACACCAAATTTTCACATCTATGTGCTTTTCCTCCAGGTTTGACATGATCTTTAATATTTAGTTTTAGTTTAGAGATCCAGCGTGGAAACAGGCCTTTTGGCTAACTGAGGCCAGAGATCACCTGTACACTAGTTCAATCCTACACACTCGGGACAAGTTATAGAAGAAAATTAATTTACAAACCTGCTCTGGAATGTGGGAGGTAACTGGAGCACCCGGAGAAAGTTAAAGTTAGAGAGAGATTGATATAGTTAGATTTAGCCGTTAGGGCTAACGGAATCGAGGGATATGGGGAAAAAGCAGGAACGGGATACTGATTTTGGATGATCAGCCATGATCATGTTGAATGGCGGTGCTGGCTCAAAGGGCCGAATGGCTTACTGCTGCACCTATTTTCTATGTTTTCTATATTTCTAAAACCCATGCAGTCAAGGGAAGAACTCCTGACAGACAGCACCCGTAGTCAGGATTGAACCCGGTTTTCTGGTGCAGTGAGGCAGCAACTCTACCGCTGTGCCACTGAGCTTTCCTTGTTTTTAGCAAATCAAAGATGGTAGATTCTCCTCTTGGCTTTTTTTCTTTCTCATCAGAATGTATCCATTCTGTATATTCTGAACGACCATCTTAAGTGTCTACTGCGGCATCTCGATCGACCGATCTCTTAAACTAATTTCCCAGTTCACTTTACCCAGCTCGACTTTCACGTCCTCATTGTCAACCTTGCTTCATTTCAAAACATTCGTCTTGGATCTATCCTTCTCTCTTTCAAACTTAATGTAAAATTCAATTTTACTTCGGAGTCACGTGAGTGACTATGTGAAGAAGCCCCGCCTGGCGCTGGAACGGCATTACGTCGACGCTGACGGCAGAAGCGAGAGCTGCAGAGCGCAGCTCCTCGCAGCGGCCGGAACGGACCCGCAGGTAAGTGTAAGGAAAAGTGGGGACGTTCTAAAAAAGACGTTACGCTGGTAAAACCAGCAAAAGAGAAAGTAAAAGTAAAAATCAGAGTCACGCTGGCGTACTGATTTAGCCAGATAAATGAAAAAGAAAATGGAGAAGTCTCAAAGGAAAATTTCGCGGGGAAAAAAGATCGTCCCGGGGTGAAGCTAAAGATACGGGACAAGAGTTTAGTGCGGATCCGGTTCCGATACCGGTGGCCGCTGATTCACCCGTTAGTGAGACTATAATTTCTCCAGAAATACAGACCACGGAGGAAAATGTTCCTAGAAAATGTAAAAAGAAATCTGTGAGGCCCGTGGTTTCTGATAATGACTCTGATAATGAAAGTCCTCCAGATAATAAAGCTATATGGCTAAAAATGGAACATATGGAGAAAAGTGCTCCAAAATATAATGAGACAAGGGTCACAGTAGCCAGAAGTTTCCCAAAATGACCCTGAGGGGCTTGAATATACAGAATATGGCTATGTGCCAAATTGGGAATTTGAAACTCCGGACCCAGGATTAAGGGCGGAGGAAGTCTCATTGGATATAATTCCAAGTGTATCAGGGCTGCAAAAGACAGACCCTGCAAGTGGTGATGTGGATTATGAGTGCACACCACGAATAAAAAAAAAAGAGAAGGCCAGATGTGCCTGAAATGGCAAAAAATTTTGCTATACCTGAAGGAAGTGGTGAGGCTATGGAAGAAAACCTAGCTGCCAGTATTAATTATATGGTATCTCACCAACTTCAAGATTCTGTGATGATTGAAACAGCAGAATCATATAAAACACCAGAAAATTGCACCTCATTGAAGGTACCTACGGTTAATCCGTCTATATGGACGCCTATGACTCCAGGCATGAGAGGACAAGAAATAAGATTTCAAAGAATCCTCAAATTGATTTCTGCTGCCATTACTGCTTTTGGAAGGCAAATGGAGGGGTTGGAGATGGATAAAATTCAAAAAGATACTTTGGGCTTATTATGCAATTCCTTCTATGAAATTAATTGTATGAGGAAAATTGTGATTCGGCCCATATTTCATCCAAGGTTTGCAGGTCTGTGTCGAGCAAGTGGTGTTCAAGCTCCTGGTTATCTATTTGGAGAAAACCTGCCTAAACAAATAAGAGAAATGGATGAAGAGGCTAAATCTATTAGCCACATGAGACCTTTCGTCTTTGGACAAAAAAAGGTATTTTTCGTCAAGAAGGGGATTTGATTTTGGAAACAGAGGCAGGAGTATGATAAGAAAATATTATCATCCGACACAGCCTAATGTTCACCCGTATACGGGGAGAAGGAGACCACCACGTTCATATGGAGAGGTACAAAAAATTTATTCTATGCTTAAAGAAACTGTGGACAAATCTCCAGTTGGAGGGAGATTACAAATGTTTTATGATGAATGGCTTGCCATCACATCTGATCGGTTTATTTTACAAACAGTTTCAGGAGCTACTATTACATTTAAAGAAGGTGTTAATTCTCCGGTACAAAATAAACCTGCTTATGGTTTCATGTTTTCTGCAATTGAGGAGGCAGAAATAAATGTGGAAATTGACAAATTGTTTAAAAAAGGTGTTATTGAAAAAAACTGTTGAACATAAACATCAATTTGTGTCAAATGTATTTCCAAGAAATAAAAAAGATGGTGGTTGCAGAATTATTCTGGACCTTACAAATCTTAATAAATTTGTCGAATATAAACATTTTAAAATGGAAACATTTAACACTGCAAGACATTTGATATCAGCAGGTTGTTATATGGCTACAATTGATTTAAAGGATGCGTACTATTCAGTACCAATACATCAGTTCTTTCGAAGGTATTTAAAATTTAATTGGCTGGGACAGCTGTGGCAATTCAAAGCTTTACCCAAATGGGTTAAGTTCAGCTCCCAGGCTCTTTAAAAAGCTGTTGAAACCAGCTTTAGCACAATTAAGAGCACAAAAGCACATTATTATGGCTTATCTGGATGACATTCTAATCATCAATAGTAATCAAGAATCAGCTGGAAAATCAGTTTCAGCAACTAAAACTTTATTTGAGAAGTTAGGTTTTTTTGATTCATCCAATTAAGTCCCAGCTGCAGCCAGCACAGTCAATTAACTATTTGGGGTTTGTAATTAACTCAGTTACTATGCTAGTAACTTTGCCAACAGATAAGATTGATGATATTTTGGTGACCTGTAGGGGTCTCATTCACAAACCTTATCCCTCCATCCGAGAAGTAGCAAAGGTTATTGGTAAACTAGTAGCAGCATTTCCTGCAGTAGAATTTGGTCCATTACATTACCAAAACCTTCAAAGGGACAAAATAAGAGCTCTAAAAAAGAGAGCAGGCCATTTTGATAGGCCAATGCAATTAACAAAAGAAGCTTTATTGGAATTACAATGGTGGATTGAAAATGTCCCACAAGCTGCTAAAAAGATTCTGATACAACAGCCTGAAGTAACTTTACAAACAGATGCTAGTGCTCTCGGATGGGGGGGGGGGGGGGGGGGGGGGGGGGGGGGGGGGGGGGGGGGGGGGGGGGGGGGGGGGGCGGGGGGGGGGGGGGGGGGCGACAGATTCATTCACCAGCTGTGGAGGCAGATGGACTATCCAAGAGGAAATGTTTTCTCCAAACATATGGTATTAACTATTTAGAATTATTAGGTGCATTTTATTGGGTTGAAGGCATATTGTTCTACAAAAAAGAATCTGCATGTATTGATACAATTAGACAATAAAACAGCTGTTGCATATATTAATCACATGGGTGGAGTCAGATTGGTATCATGTGATTGTTTGGCCAATCAGATATGGCAATGGTGTATTAACCACCAAATTTGGATTTCGGCAAATTATATCCCAGGTAAAGACAATGTGGTGGCAGATAATAGATCAAGAATGTTTAAAGATAACACAGAATGGATGTTGAACCCAGAAATTTTCAGTAAAATTGTGACTCAATATGGGTTACCAGACATTGATCTGTTTGCTTCTAGACTAAATCATCAATTGCCTAAATATGTGTCTTGGGAACCAGATCCAGACGCAGTAGCAGTAGATGCTTTTTCACTAAATTGGGGGAATATGTTCTTTTATGCTTTTCCACCGTTTGCTCTGGTTCAGCAATGTCTGAAGAAAATAGAACAAGATTCTGCCACGGGATTATTGGTAATTCCAAATTGGCCGACACAACCATGGTTCCCATTGATGTTAAATATGATTAAAGAACCATATATGTCAATTCCTAGCAGCAGTGATTTATTGATAAAACCAGTAACCAAAGAAATTCATCCATTACATGCTTATATGAATTTGTTAATCTGCAGGTTTTGACCAGACCACTACAGGAGCTTGGATTGTCGGATAGAACTATGGATATTATAGTCGCATCATGGCGAGATAACACTCAGAGACAATATATGACACATATAAAGAAATGGGAAAAAGTTTTGCAGACAGTCAAATATATCTTATCATACTGTAAACATTGCAAACATATTGGAGTTCCTTGCCGAATTGCATTGTGAACAACACTTAAGTTACAGTGCCATTAATAGTGCACGTAGTGCCTTATCATCTTATTTAGGACACATCTCTGACCAGAAATCAATTGGGTCACATCCATTAATATCCAGATTTATGAAAGGAATCTTTAACAAAAATCCACCCAAACCAAGAAATACAGAAATTTGGGATGTTAGCATTGTACTTACTTTGCTTAGGCAATGGACTCCAATCGAAGGTTTGTCATTGGAAAGGTTAACATTTAAATTAGTAATGTTAATGGCATTGGTTTCAGCTCAAAGGGTGCAAACATTACAAATGCTACGTTTAGACTGTATGCATGTGTCTGCAGATAACATTGTGTTCTATGTTTATGATCTGATCAAACAAAGCAGACCAGGGAGAACTGGAGCGAAGGTAATGTTTCAAGCTTATCCCATTGATCCAACGTTGTGTGTAGTTAAACATTTGAATCATTATGTAAAAGTTACTAAAACTCTTCGGGGAGATGAAAAAACATTAATGATTACGCATAAGAAACCACACACAAAAGCTTCAGTGCAAACAATTTCAAGGTGGTTAAAACAGGTGTTACTTTTAGCAGGAGTAGACACTGATGTGTTCAAATCTCACTCCACCAGGGCAGCAGCTACGTCCGCGGCGAAGTTACAGGACGTACCACTCGAACATATTTTAGAAACCGCAGGGTGGTGTAAAGAAGAAACTTTTTCAAAGTTCTACAATAAACCTGTTCACACAATGACAGGCTTTGGGACACGCGGTGTTGGGTTCACTATAATCACCTGCTTTGTTTCGCTATCAATTGATATTATTGATTATGTTATCACTTATATCTTTTATCACTTTGTAATGGTTCCCTCGCGTATAAAAGAGGGTTATTATATGTTCTTTTATCATTAAAAGATTTATGAAAAGAACTAAAACTAGTCTGGTTTCTCATGTATGTGTTGACCTAGCCGGACTGTCGTATGGAAGAATTCTACGACATGAAAAACACAGAAGCTTCAAAATCTTCACGTAGTCACTCACGTGACTCCGAAGTAAAATAGTAAGATTAAACGAGAACTTACCAGTTCGAAGTTTGATCTTTATTTTATGAGGAGTAACGATGAGGGATTACGTGCCCTCCACTCCACACCCTCATAAAGTAAAACGATCATCTGGTAGTTCTAAATCTATGATGAGCCTTACTATCTTACTCCGGCTATTGTGTTCTGTGTTTTTCATGCCGCTGCTTTGAAGTATGCCGTTCCAGCGCCAGGCGGGGCTTCTTCACGTAATCCCTCATCGTTACTC
Organism: Okamejei kenojei; assembly: GCA_035221665.1. NCBI lineage: Eukaryota > Metazoa > Chordata > Chondrichthyes > Rajiformes > Rajidae > Okamejei > Okamejei kenojei. The sequence goes on from CM069155.1 coordinate 8,920,978, forward strand.
CTCATAAAATAAAGATCAAACTTCGAAACTGGTAAGTTCTCGTTTAATCTTACAATTATATTACGTTCATTGCTATCCACAGGGCCCTTCAACGTGAATAATCCTATCCTATTGCAACCACACTTGGCCTTGTATGTTCTGCTTTTCTTGGTTTCCAGGTTCATGCTGTATTGCATTGTAAGGGCAAGGTTAAAGCAGAGACTCATCTTTCGAGATTGCTTGTAAAATTACTATTCCTGGATGGAAAAGTTCCCTCATCAGATGATGAACGAATCTATGGGCTACTCGATGACGAGTTACTTCTTGTTGGTCCTGGTGGCATGACCTGTGCCTGTGGAGGCCACCAAATCATGATGACCTCTGCACATTTCCGTTACTCTGCCAGAGACTGATCCTGCATCTCCAGATCTATACCATATAACGAAGGGCATCAATGGGAGTTTGCTGGCTGGCAGTTGTATTGCTTCAGCCTCTGAAAGGATGATCGGAATGGACAGGAGCTCGTTTTTGCATTTCTGACTGGCTTGACCAACTGCACCGACATGATAATCCCCTGAGTGTGGTTGTGCTGCTAATGCCCAACATAAATGAACAGTTGATGCAGGTATGTGCCCGATTTCTGGGGAGTCGCTCCAATGCTTGCATCAGCTGCGGTCCTGGATCACCACGTTCTCTTGACCTGACGAGCAGCTTTATGGCTGATTGCTGAGAGATTAAGGAAGGCCCCTTCAATGCTTACCCAAGTGGAACTGTAAAGCCCAAAGGCAAGTTCCTCAACTACTACCAAACAAAGGCTAACCTTCGCAATGTGCTGGAGTAACTCGGCAGGTTAGGCAGCATCGTCCAATCTGAAGATGGGTCACGATCCGAAATGTCACCTCTCCATGTTCTCCAGAGATGCTGCCTGACCCGCTGAGTTACTCCAGTACTTTGTGGCATTTGTTGTCAACTAGCATCTGCAGTTCCTTGTTTCCAAAAGCTAAACTTTTCCTGGTTGACTTCAGGATAGATCTTCAGTGCTCAACAAGCTGGGATTTTGGTCTGCTGCAGCCATGCCGTGGCAAATGGTGTATCCCATGGATGCAGTCAGCAGGCACTGAGAATGTCTGCAGCAATAACAGTCTGTGATGCCTGAGGTCCCTGCTCGTCCCCACCACTGGGGCCACAGGGCAACCACAAAACTCTTAATACAACCCTTCCCCACAGACCTCCATCGTTCTCCCCATGCAATCCCAGCCGACAGGAAAAGTGAGCACCATGAGAAAGATGTCTACATTATGCTGAGAGAATGGAGCGGCCGGGCTTGTACACTCTGGAGTTTAGAAATATGAGAGGAGATCTCATTGAAACATATAAGATTATTAAGGGTTTGGACATGCTAGAGGCAGGAAACATGTTCCCGATGTTGGGGGAGTCCAGAACCAGGGGCCACAGTTTAAGAATAAGGAGTAAGCCATTTAGAACGGAGACGAGGAAACACTTTTTCTCACAGAGAGTGGTGAGTCTGTGGAATTCTCTGCCTCAGAGGGCAGTGGAGGCCGGTTCTCTGGATGATTTCAAGCGAGAGCTAGATAGGGCTCTTAAAAATAGCGGAGTCAGGGGATAGGAGGAGAAGGTAGGAACGGGGCACTGATTGGGGATGAACAACCATGATCACATTGAATGGCGGTGCTGGCTCGAAGGGCCGAATGGCCTACTCCTGCACCTATTGTCTATTGTCTATTGTTGAATGATTGTCTTATGGAGCTGAAAGTTCTGGTGGTTCTTGCCAGTGGACTATTTGTGTACCGGGTGGCATGGTGGTGCAGTGGTAGAGCTTACAGCGGCAGAGTCCCGGGTTCGATCCTGGCTACAGGTGCTTCTCTGTACGCAGTTTGTACGTTCTCCCTATGACCTGCGTGGGTTTTCTCCAAGATCTTCGCTTTCCTCCCGCACTCCAAAGACGTACAGGTTTGTAGGTTAATTGGCTTGGTGTAAATGTAAAAAGAAATTCTCGAGTGTCGGTGTGGGATAGTGTTACTGTGCGGTGATCGCTGGTTGATGCGGACTCGAAGGGCTGAATGGCCTGTATCTGCGCTGTATTTCTAAACATTTACTGAACTGTAGCAAAAGAATAACTTCACTGTACGTCTGTACTTGTGACAACAAAGAGGCATTGAACCATTGAATTTAACTAATTACATTAATTCATACACTATCAGTGTATGTCGGAATAATACGCATGAGACGTGAGTAACAATTAACTTCCTTATTCGCAATATCTTGTCAGGCAAGGAGAAGAGTCAAGCAAGAGACTGAGCCACAGACTCAGAGCATGCTTAAGAGGGAACTGCAGATGCTGGAAAATCGAAGGTAGACAAAAATGCTGGAGAAACTTAAAGGGTGAGGCAGCATCTATGGAGCGAAGGAAATAGGCAACGTTTCGGGTCGAGACCCTTCTTCAGACTCAAAGCATGCAGTGTTTTAATATGATATTCGACAGGGACATGTGAGGGGTAGGTCACGTACATTTGTACACACGGTTGGCCATTGTGACCAAGTATTAAACATAGGTGCAGGAGTAGGCCATTTGGCCCATACACCTGGCAGCACAGCTTTAACACTAAAAAAAACACGTTATGCAGGTGTCCAAGTTTTTGACTTTGTGGGTGGGGATAATCAATCAGAAATGTGTGGCCTCGCAGAGAAGGGAAACTTTACTGGGTTAAATTTCAGATGCCTCGGTATGAAGTGCTGCCCTGCCATGATCATGGCAAGATGGAAGAGCAGTTCAGTTCCTGCAGTACTCACAGTTAACCTTCAAGGAGTTTCAATAGTTCACTTTTCCTTTTCGTGAGCCTCCTGTCTGCTGCAATACACAGGGGTTTTAACAGAGAGATTCCTATTCTGATTCTCTTGGCCAACAATCTCAGCGAGGAGTGGCTTGGTGCGTTCAATACCAGATTTACAAGGATGTGGCCAGGACTAGAGGGTGTGAGCTATAGGGAGAGGCTGAGCAGGCTGAGCTATCCCTTGGAGTGCAGGAGGATGAGGGGTGACCTTACAGAATTGGATAAGATCATGAGAGGAATAGATGCACAGAGCAGATGAATTGAGAGCCAGAGGACATAGGTTTAAGGTGAAGGGGAAAAGATTTAATAGGAATCTGAGGGGTACCTTTTCACACAAAGGGTGGTGGGTGTATGCAACAAGCTGCCAGAGGTGAATCTATGGAACTCTTTGCCACAGAAGTCAGTGGTTTTTTTTTAAGGGAGAGATCGATAGATTCTTGATTACTACGGGTGTCAGGGGATATGGGGAGAAGGCAGGAGAATGTGGTTCAGAGGGAGAGACAGATCAGCCATGATTGAATGGCCTAGTAGACTTGTTGGACCGAATGGCCTAATTCTGCTCCTGTCACATGTGACCACATGACATGAGACAACATATTACATATTTGCAATTCAATGTGTTTGTTTAAAAAAAAAATGTTTGATTTGATTTGAGCAGTTTGCAAATATCACTAACCATCAGACACATTCAAGAAGAGTTCAGAAGCCTTTAGATTGGTAATGTTGCACTGGGGATGGCAGATTTGTTTGCTCTTGCACCTTCCAACCCAGCAACCCCTGCATACAGCTGACATAATAAAATCTCTCAGACTCCAGTTTGTATATTTTTTTTATTAAAGCACTGTTCCATATTTCATTTTTTGCAGGCGCAGGAAATTCCTGGCCAAAAAAACCTTGAATATCACTGTTTACTTAAGCCTAAACCTAGACCCAGTTAGATAGAGTCATTCAGGTCATATTGAACGACGAAAGGACTCGCAGTGATCCACTGTTCTTTCTGCCGAGAGCCCAGAATATCAAATGGTAGAGGAGTACTTTACACCCCAAGTACTTCCTTTTTTTATGCGTTCCCTATTGCCAATCTTTTTTTTTAAAAAGGGGTTATTCCTTCTTAAGAATAATCTTTTTTTGTTCTCGTTTGCACATAAACAAAACTCAGAAGGGACCACTTTAAGAAGCTCTGGTTCCTGGGTTGGTCTCTAATCATATAAACTATCCTGCAAGTAATGGCATCTGGTGCATGAGATTGATGAGGTTCTTCTCCTGGGACATTAACAGAGTGCATCCAGATAGGAAATGTCATTCTACACACTCCATGAAGAAGACCTCACAAAAAATTATTCATATGCCGAAGTCTGTTTTTTCAAAGAAACTGCGCAAAGGTCACGTAGGAAGTAAGTACGTTACATTAAAAGCTCTTCCGGCATTCTACCATTACTGGTTCCTCCTTGTGATTTTAGACCACACATTTTCCAAGTTGGTTCATTATACAAACTGTATTATCAATGAATATTTTTAAGTTGTAAGCTAGAATATTGCATGATAGAAATATGCAAGCGACACCTTTTCAAAAATGTAGAATATTGAACTTTTGTAAATTTGTGATGATTTTATAATCTCTGTTCATGTACATACACCCCACTCACAGTTCCCACAGCGCTGCGTCTCCTGTGTACATCTCCCACGCTTACACGTTACTCAGAATGCGCTAACACAACTGTAGTCATGTGTCTCCCTCAACACCACTCCCCCACCTAACTCCCTTGTCGAACCCCACACACATGGCAAGGCATCCATCTTCCTCCTCTGAAAGAAATTATTGAGAAAAGTAGTACTGTCATAATCTGCTTTGAAATCAGGTTAATCATTTCATGCTGTGACGGTGCATGTGCAAGGTTATGTACACGTGTGCCATTAAATACAACATGCTTGTACACATATTTGTGTATATGCAAGGACGTACGCTTTTGCTCCAAATGTAGATGAGCATCTGCATTTGAATATGTGTGTGTGAGAGAAAGAAAAAAATAAAAAGAGAGAGAAAGAGATAGAATGAGAGAGAAAGAGAGAGAGATAGATAGAGAGAGAATGAGAGAGGGGGAAAGAGATAGATAGATAGAGAGAGAGAATGAGAGAGAAAGAGAGAGAAAGAGATAGGTAGATAGAACGAGAGAGAGAGAGAGAGAGCAAAAAAGAGAGGAGAGGGAGAGAAAGAAAAAGAAAGAACGAGAGAATGTAAGAGAGAGAGGGTGAGAGATCATGATCGAGATCCAGTGATCCAGTTAGCGCTGCTTTACATTGTGGATCCCAAGCTCCATTAGTTTTATCTTCAATCGCTGGTTAGATGATAAGGTTTTTTTTTCGCTGGGAGACAACAGATCACTGGTTCCACATGAGCATGCCCTAGCTCTTACTCAGGGCATTGCACTTCCTTCCTTCCCCGACCTACCAGCCCACACCTATCCCTCGGGAGAGACAATGAAATAAACCATGAGAGCTGCAGCCAGTTTGAAAGGTTCCCCACTCCACACTCAAAGTTAATTATACTCACTCCAGGGGCCACACAAACCCATTTTTCATCGCAACATCCTAATTTTGTAGGTTGCTAGAAATATCACTGATGTGGGATTTCAGGTGCTGAGTCCCGGCTCCTACCTGTTCAACCAGCTGATCTCCACCCAAGAGAACTAAAACTGAAGATAGACACAAAATGCTGGAGTAACTCAGCGGGTCAGGCAACATTGCATTCAAGATGAAACCCTCACTCGTGTCTCCTCGATACCCCGCAGCTCCGCCCTTGCTCCCCCTTCCCCTTGTCGCAGCAGAGACAGAGCCCCCCAGTCCTTACATCCCATCCCATCAGCCGTCGCATACAACACATAATCCTCCAAAGTTTCCGCCACCTCCAGCAGGATCCCGCCACTAGCCACATTTCCCCATCCCCACCCCTTCCGCAGAGACCGTTCCCTCCGCAACTCCCTGGCTGACTCATCCCTTCCCACCCAGACCACCCTCTTCCCTGGTACCTTCCCCTGCAACCGCAGAAAATGCAACACCTGAATCTGTCCAGGGACCCCGACAGTCCTTTCAGGTGAGGCAGAGGTTCACTTGCACCTCCTCCAACCTCATCTACTGTATCCGTTGTTCAAGATGTGGACTCTTATACATCGGCGAGACCAAACACAGACTGGGCGATCATTTCGCAGAACACCTTCACTCAGCCTGCATGAATCAACCGGATCTACCGGTTGCCGGACACTTTAATTTCCCTTCCCATTCCTACACAGACCTTTCTGTCCTCGGTCTCCTCCATGGTCAGAGTGAGGCTAAACGCAAATGGGAGGAACAGCATCTCATATTTCGCTCGGGCAGCTTACAGCCCAGTGGTATGAATATTGATTTCTCTCACTTCAGGTAGCCCCGGCATTCCCTCTCTCTCTATCCCCCCCCACCCAAGTCGCACCAGCCTCTAGTTTTCACCCTACAAATGGCTAACAACGGCCTGTTTACTTTATCACCGTTACTTCTTTGCGTATCTTTCATTCATTGTTCTTTATCTCTCCACATCACCGTCTATATCTCTCGTTTCCCTGATCCCTGACCAGTCTGAAGAAGGGTCTCGACCCAAAATGTCACCCATTACTTCTCTCCATGTCTGTCTGTCCTGCTGAGTTACTCCCAGCTTTTTGTGCCTATCTTTGGTTTAAACCAGCATCTTCCGTTCCTTCCTGCACAAGCATCTCTGGAGAGAAGGAATAGGTGATGCAACGGGTCGAGACCCTTCTTCAGACTGAGAGTCAGGGGAGAGGGAAACTAGAGGTATGAAAAGGTACAGAACAAATCAGATAACGATGGCCAAGGAGCCCACAAGGGTCCATTGTTGGCTGTGGAGGAGGTGATAACCAAGGGATACGAACAGTGAAACTGGCAGGACGACTAGGGTGGGGGAGGGACAGAGGGAGGGGAATACAAGGGTTATTTGAATTTAGAGAAATCAATATTCATACTGCTGGGTTGTAAGCTGCCCATGTGAAATATTCATTTTCCACAGAGATGCTGCCTGACTGGCTGTGTTATTCAAAAATGTTATGTCTATCTTCGGTGTAAACCACATCTGCAGTTCTTTTGTACAAATATAACTGGTGCACCCCTCATCGGTTCTCTGCTTCCTCAAATTGCACTGAGCACCCTGAATTGTCAGTTATCATCATCTGTGGCAATCAATAGACAATAGACAATAGGTGCAGGAGGAGGCCATTCGGCCCTTCAAGCCACCACCGCCATTCAATGGCTGATCATCCACAATCAGTACCCCGTTCCTGCCTTCTCCCCGTATCCCCTGACTCCGCTATCTTTAATAGCCCTATCTAGCTCTCTCTTGAAAGTATCCAGAGAACTGACCTCCACCACTCTCTGAGGCAGAGAATTTCACTGACTCACCACTCTGTGTGAAAACGTGTTTCCTCATCTCTGTTCTAAACGGCTTACCCCTTATTCTTAAACTGTGGCCCCCTGGTTCTGGACTCCCCCAACATCGGGAACATGTTTCCTGCTTCTAGCGTGTCCAAACCCTTAATAATAAGTATGTTTCAATTAGATATCCTCTCATCCTTCTAAACTCCAGTGTACAAGCCCAGCTGCTCCATTCTCTCAGCATATGACAGTCGTGCCATCTCGGGAATTAACCTGGTGAACCTACGCTGCACTCCCTCAATAGCAAGAATGTCCTTCCTCAAATCCGCACACAATACTCCAGGTGTGGTCTCACTAGGGCCCTGTACAACTGCAGAAGGACCTCTTTGCTCCCAGGTTATCAGCAGCAGCCCACAGTCTGACCTTTCTGCAGAATTGGTGGCAGTTTTTTCTTTGCTCACAGTCAGGTTTCATGATTATCAGAAGGTGGGCACAAGATGCTGGAGCAACTCAGCGGGACAGGCAGCATCTCCGGAGAGAGGTAACGGGCAAAGTTTCGGGTCAAGACTGTTCTTTGGAGATCGAGATGCAAATTGAGCACCTTGGGCACAGCCCTTGGCCAGGGATCTCTCTCATAAATTTATCTCTGGACTCCTCAAGCGGTTAAAGCGAGGGGACCTAAAGTGGCACAGCTTTTCCGGGACTGTGGGATCTGTCTGGTGAATCTGTGCCAGGCATGACTGCAGCCCAAACTATGGGGGAGGTAAAAGGCAAGGAGGGATTAGATTGAAGGGGAAAGGTGGAGGGAGGTTGGGAATAAAGATTAAATAGTGAGGGGGGGGGGGGGGGGAAGGGTGTCGTATGGGAGGAGATGGTGGGGTGGCAAGGGTACGAAATTGGAGTGAGAGGGTACAAATTACATTTTCGTTTATTTAATTGACTCAGTTATATTTTGTTTAATTTGAGCTATTTTCCAGTCTGACTTTTTTAATAGAGAGTTCAGCCAGTTGAACAGGCAGGATTCGGGACTCAGCACCTGAATATTTAATATTGTTTTAATATTTAATTTAGCTTTTCTCAGACTTTGAGTGTTTTTGCACTCGCTAGCAGTCGATCTCTATAGCAGCTGTTAGGTCTGGTGTTGGGTTTGAACCAGCTGCATGAAACATTTCAGTGGGTGGGGTTTGCCCTGAGGATCAGGCCAGCGTTGTGCTGCCTCGGGCCGTGCCAATCAGCTGGCAGCTCGTGCCTCTGGACCCACTTCAGATAATGTGCTGGTGAGTAGATCCCAGACATAAGCTGCCTCTATTAGACCCTAGAGTTTGGAGATACAGTGTAAAAACAGGCCCTTCGGCCCACTGAGTCCACCCCGACCCACTATCCCCACACATTAACACTATCCTACACACTTGGTACAATTTTATAATTTTACCGAAGCCAATTAACTTACAAACCTTGTACATCTTTGGAGTGTGGGAGGAGAGCAGAGCACCTGGAGAAAACCCATGCAGGTCACGGGGAGAACGTACAAACTGTGTACAGATCAAAATTTAACTTGGAAAGAACATATCAATATTGTCTGTAGAAGATCAATGAAAATGCGTGGTATTCTGAGAAAGGTTTGTGCATTTATTCACCCGTCTTCCCATCTAACAATATATTACAGTTTGATTTTTCATTATTTCAATTATTGTAATATTGTTTGGGGTGCTACCTACCCTTCCTATCTTGCTATGCTACTCATCATACAGAAGAAATTTATGAGATTAATTTCTCATTCAAATTCACAAGAACCTTCTGCCCCTCCCTTCAAGAAGTACTCAATTTTGTCTGTAAATAAACTGAATGCATTCCAAATATGTATTTTTATTTTCAAATATCTTAAATGTAAACATGATTTGCCTGTTTCTCTTCTTGATCTTTTCACCCTTTCTTCTAATATTCACCATTACCCAACCAGAAGAAGAAATTACCTTCATCTTCTGTTTTGTCGAACATCCAAACACCAACATTGCATTACTTTTAAAGGTCCTAAATTTTGGAATACCCTGCCTCTGTCATTAAAGTCTCACACCTTTAAGATTGAGCTTAAAAGGTTTCTCATCATGTCCTGAGTTCTGACCTCCAGCTTTTTGTAATGCTATTTATGAGCTCAAACTACTTCTGTTGACTCTTATCTCATACTATACCTTATTATTTTATTTATTTTCATATTTTTAATTTCATATTTTTAATTTTCATTCTTAAACTGTATTATTGTTTATTATTGTCTTTTTTATTTCTCCTACCCCCTGATTTGCCATTAACGCTCATTTTCAGATGGGAGCGGACTTTGTATAAGCCCTCTGGGCTTCCCTTCCCTCCCAGCACTATATGGTATTATAAATTGATTGTGTCTTCTTTTAAAACATGATGCAAATAAAGAAATTAAATAAATAAATAAAACAGCACCTATAGTCAGGATCGAACCCGGGTCTCTGGCGCTTGAAGGGCTTGTCCCATGTTCACGACCTAATTCACGACCTCTGCCGCGTTTGCCCTTGACTCATACTCGCAGCATGGTCGTCACGAAGGTCGTAGGAGGTCGTAGGTAGGTCGTAGCAGGTTGTGATGTTAGTCGTAGGCACTCGTGGAATCAAGCAGGTCGTGGCGTTTTTTCTAGCATGAAGAAAAATGTCCATGAGTAAAAAAGGTCGTGAATTAGGTTGTGAAAGTGGGCCAGGCCCTTTAGGCAGCATCTCCACCGCTGCACCACCGAGGGTAAAATGTTCATTAGCACACATAGCTTTCTGGGGTGAGCTGAACAAGCAATTAATATACAATTGCAGCAAGATTTTTAAAATTACAAGGAAATTAAGGTGGATGCCATTTTCATTAAGCTAACAGAACAAAGCTAAAATTTGAATTAATAGGTTGTCTTTCTTTAATACAATGTGTAGATTAGTAGCAATCTGTTTTGTTTAGAGGCAGTTTTTTAAAACTCTGATCTTCAGTGCTTCCTTGTGTGGTTTCTCACGATAATATTTATCATTATAAGTCGTAAATAAATCATAAATTCTGCCATGTTAACACAAGCCGTTGTCAAAGGCATGGCTTAATACCTTCATATGCTTTCATTTTTCCGTTTAAGAATGATATTTGTTATGATCTTGTAATAGACACCCTGATGTACTCCACTCATGCCAGCAATACAAAGCTTCAGTGGGTGCCACTGACAAAATACAGCACATTTACTCACCAGAGCAACTTTAGCAACATCTTCCCAAACCTGTACCCTCTATCACCAAGAACGAAAGGGTAACTTTACTTTAGACTATAGAGATACTGCGCGGAAACAGGCCCTTTGGTCCACTTTGACCAACGATCCCTGCACACTATCCTACACACTAGGTACAGTTTACAAATAGACAATAGACAATAGGTGCAGGCCCTTCGAGCCAGCACTGCCATTCAATGTGATCATGGCTGATCATCCACAATCAGTACCCCGTTCCTGCCTTCTCCCCCTAACCCCTGACTCTGCTATCTTTAAGAGCCCTATCTAGCTCTCTCTTGAAAGTATCCAGAGAACCGGGCGCCACCGCCCTCTGAGGCAGAGAATTCCACAGACTCACCACTCTCTGTGAGAAAAAGTGTTTCCTCATCTCTATTCTAAATGGCTTACCCTTATTCTTTAACTGTGGCCCCTGGTTCTGGACTCCCCCAACATCGGGAACATATTTCCTGCCTCTAGCGTATCCAAACCCTTAATAATTTTACATGTTTCAATAAGATCCCCTCTCATCCTTCCTTTACGGAAACTAATTAACCTACAGACCTGTATGTCTCTGGAGTGTGGGAGGAAACTGGAGCACCCTGAGAAAACCCACACGGTCACAGGGAGAACATAACAGTTGCATATATGTACCATCTCTTGCAAAATACACATGCCATTATAACTTGGAAGTATGTCTTCTTTCCTTCATTGTCCAAGTCCTGAAAATTCTTCCCTGCCAGCACTGTGGGAATACCTTCTCCAGAAAGATCATAGCTTTCCAAAGAATATGCCAGCACCTTCCTGATCCTGCATAACATATAATTGCTGACTGGCGAAACCTTTAAGCCCCTGACCCACGATGCAAGTTCACCCAAGAGCTCTCCCGAGTTTAAAAACAAAAATCAAACTCGTGGTACTTCATCACGAGTATGTTTTGACCCTTGGAAATTTTTCACACTGTTGAAAAAACTTCCCGAGTTTCCGAGTTTCCCGATTACCTGCTGTTACCATTACGAGTCGCTACGAGACGTCCACGAGCTCCGACATACCCGCTACGTACATTCTACGTACTTACCACAAGTTTGATTTTTTTTTTAAACTCGGGGAGCTCTTGGGTAAACTCGCATCGTGGGGCAGGGGCTTTACAAAGACTGTGGCTTCAATGGCAAGTATATGAGCCCAAACGATGTGAGCTTAGAGTCAACTTTGTGCAATTAGTTTGATGCAAACGAGACATTCAAAATTGTATCCAATCCCATAGAGTCATAGTGATACAGTGTGGAAACAAGCCCCTCGGCCCAATTCACCCTCACCGGCCAACATGTCCCAGCTACACTAGTCCTACCTGCCCATGTTTGGTCCATATTGCTCCAACCTGTCCTATCCATGTACTTGTCTAGCTGCTTCTTAAACATTGGGATAGTCCCAGCCTCAACTACCTCCTCTAGCAGCTTGTTCCATACACCCACCACCCTTTGTGTGAAAAAGGTACCCCTCAGATTCCTATTAAATCTTTTTCCCTTCACTTTAAACTTAGGTCCCCTGGTCTTCAATTCACCTCCTCTGGGCAAGGGATATGTAGTTACAGTTTGTTCTCTGTAATTTTGGTTATTTATTTTGAATGCCTCCAGGACAGAAGAACAAGCCATCTGTTGTTGCCCGCTCTCCTCTAATCTCAAAATGCCTTTTAATAAACCATGTTTCTAAAAGTTGAACCATCAAAACCAAGTTTGGACTATTCTGTGATTAAAGGCCACTGCAGCTGAATATATAATAGCAATTCCTCAGATCGGAAGTCTGGCCAAATTTGCCCTCCTTTGCAAATGCTTTGAAACGCACTTGTTTTAAGTATAGTAATGGGAAAGCAATAACATGCACAATTTATTATGTTTTATAATTTAATGACATTGAGTTGCAACCATGTTATCTTTCAGTAACATGCCAAGATGAGTTTGTTCTTCAAGGAAGAAGGAATAAATTAGCACTAATGGAGACCGGTTTTATGCTGGAGAACATATTGGCCCAGTTGCCAACATGCATACTCGCATTTGGATGCTCATTTCAGTCCTCTGATCAGTGTCATATTTGTGGAAACTGTCTTCTTCATTGTCCCTTGCAGAGTTTCCTCTATAATGCTCACAGCCAGCTCCCTTCACTCCAGCATTCTGTGCCAAGTGGTTTATTGCTATTTTTCAATGATGATGATGTGCAGGTTCACCACTGATTTTCCAGACACTGGTGGTCTGGCACAGCCTTTGATCCAGATAAATTTACGAGAGCGTATTTGAAATCCCCCCCCCCCCCCTGGAAGTTCCCAAAATGTGGTGGCTAGGCCGGGAGAGATGGCCGATCTCGCCGATCGGGTCTTCTACACCGATTGGTGGTTGAATTTCCCCCCTGCGTGCGGGGCTCTGGAACTCCAGCCTGGCCGTGGCTGGTAGATCCGTTCCCACAGCCGACTTCCAAGGCTGACTTTACTGCCCAGGATCTTGGCTCCCCACCAGGCTAGGCGGACAATTCTGGTGCCATTGGACTCCTCTCAGAGGCCGCGACCGCTGTTGGTCTGGCAAAATGGATAATCTAGAAAAACTCTGGAGCCTAGGGTGCTGGAAAATTGGTGGTCGACCTGTATTCCTGAATGTTCCTTTTGCATTCTCTTATTGATGTCTAATCCAATTTCATTCCATCTTACAATTAGCCCTTCTTCCTTCCAAAGCCCTTTTCTAAAGATTGACTGTAGTTTTGGTACTTTCTTTCCTCCAGGCTTGTGCAAATGTGGCACTAAACCGCTCATTCCAAGAGCAAATCATCTAGTCTTCTCCAGTATTACAAGGTTAGTAAACAGTGTTACTCTAATGTAAGATTTCTAATACCTAGGCTGCAACAGTGTATTGTCATGAATCACCCTCTGATCTTCATTTAGATGACGGGCAGCTTCATTTCATAGCTGAGTTTACCTGAGTAGTCTATTTTTTTTGTGTGATCAGAGGCAAGAGATGTGGAGAGCTGGGAATATGAAACACTTCTGGGGAGCAGACAGTTCGGAAATAAATGATCTCCAAGTAGACCTATTCATCAGGTGATTGACACATGCAAGCAAAAACGATATCTTTATATCTATGTCACTGAGAGCCTTGGGCAACATGCCGACTGCTACATCAACTGGGATCATTGAGTAAGGACATGGGATGAAACCAAAGATCTAGCTTGTATACTTAAGGGCCTGTTCCACATTCACAACCTAATTCACAGATTTTTTTACTTCTGGACATTTTGCATCAGACTAGAAAAACGCCCTGACCTACTTGATGCCACAAGTACCTACTCACAACCTACCTACGACCTACCTATAACCTCCTATGACCTCGTGATGACAATGCTGCGAGAATGAGTCAAGGGCAAACTCGGCAGAGGTCGTGAATTAGGTCATGAAAGTGGGACAGGCCCTTAACAAAGAAATTAACAAAATTAGACATGTCCATAAAGTCTAAAGGCAATTATCTCCAAAATCCACAGGGAACGGAGAAAATAAATTTCAATATGGACACAGACATAGGCGCAGGAGGAGGCCATTCGGCCCTTCGAGCCAGCACTGCCATTCAATGTGATCATGGCTGATCATCTCCAATCAGTACCCCGTTTTTGCCTTCTCCCCATATCCCTCGTCTCTGCTATCTTTTAGGGCCCTATCTAGCTCTCTCTTGAAAGTATCCAGAGAACCGGCCTCCACCGCCCTCTGAGGCAGAGAATTCCACAGACTCACAACTCTCTGTGTGAAAAAGTGTTTCCTCATTTCCGTTCTAAATGGCTTACACCTTATTCTTAAACTGTGGCCCCTGGTTCTGGACCCCCCCAACATTGGGAACGTGTTTCCTGCCTCTAGTGTGTCCAAACCCTTAATAATCTTATATGTTTCAATTAGATGCCCTCTCATCCTTCTAAACTCCAGAGTTTACAAGCTCAGCCGCTCCATTCTCTCAACATAAAACAGTCCCGCCATCCCGGGAATTAACCTTGTTAACCTACGCTGCACTCCTTCAATAGCAAGAATGTCCTTCCTCAAATTAGGGGACCAAAACTGCACACAATACTCCAGGTGTGGTCTCACTAGGGCTCGGTACAACTGCAGAAGGACCTCTTTGCTGCACTACTCAACTCCTCTTGTTATGAAGGCCAACATTCCATTTGCTTTCTTCAATGCTTACTTTCATTGACTGATGAACAAGGACCCCCAGATCCCGTTGTACTTCCCCTTTTCCCAACTTGATACCATTTAGATAAAAATCTGCTTTCCTGTTTTTGCTACCAAAGTCACATTTATCCACATTAAACTGCATCTGCCCACTCCCCCAACCTGTCCAAGTCACCCTGTATTCTCAAAACTGCCACCCAGCTTTGTGTCATCTGCAAATCTGCTAATGTTACTTTGAATCCCTTCATCTAAATCATTGTGAAAAATATACATCTTCTCGATGAGCTGGGATGCATCCTCAGCGATGTGACCTGAGGTCATCGGGTGTTTCGGGTCTCACAACATCAGACACCCTCGCCCAGGCGACCCCGCCGGGGTTGATCAGGCCCCGACTTGCGTCCCAGCAGCAACCGCCCACTGATCAGCCATCTTAATAACTACTCTGCAGGGGTTGGGAGACTCTAGTGCATGGAGGGACTGGGCTCTGTGGGGTGACTCCCGGCCGTGCTCCTCCTGCATCTCACCAGGTTGAAAGCCTGTGCGTTGCACCTCTTTCTCCTTCTCCGAGCATTTCATTCTCGCCTGATGGATGTTTAGGCCTCGATGGTTCATTAGGCCTTTCCGTAGCTTTGTTGGGCTCATGAAAGACACAGACTGGGGTGCTAACCCAGCCTTTCCCAGGTGCCGTCAACTGTCTCTCCAGTAGTCACCAAACTATTCTTGGTTGTCACCCGGTCTATTCCTAGGTGCCACTGGCTGAGCCAGACTTCAATGTGAAAAATATACATCTTCTAGATGTATTGATGTATATTGTAAATAGCTGCGGTCCCAGCACCGAGCCTTGTGGTACCCCACTAGTCACTGCCTGGCATTCTGAAAGGGACCCTACTCTTTGTTTCCTGTCAGCCAACCAATTTTCTATCCATGTCAGCACATTTGGGGGTATGACATCACACATATGTTTAGTGGAGTTTAAAATAGTGGTGAGTCAGAATAGAATGCATGAGATTTATCAGAAAGCATTTTAGTGAGCGAAAGCTAATCTGTCTGAGATTGTAGTATTGCTATAAGAGTGGGGAGTTTCCAGTGCTGCTGCTTGTGTTACCCATGTAATTCAACAGAGCAAGCAGATTCTAACATTAAAACACTGTGAAGATAGATATAAAGCTGGAGTAACTCAGCGGGACAGTCAGCATCTCTGGAGAGAAGGAATGGGTGACGTTTTGGGTTGAGACGCTTTGTCAGACTGAGAGTAACACTTGAAATAAGGCAGGGTAAGATGTGAAAATATCAGATCAAAGCAGACGCCGGTCAAGGAAATGTAGAATGGCTCATTGTCAGCTGATGGGAAGGTGACAATGACGCATACAATCAGTGAAATTAAACAGGAGGACAGTGAAACTAATCAGAGAACTAGGGTGATGGAGGTACAGAGAGAGAGGGAAAATAATTGAAAACTAGGGTTATTAAGGGTCTCAACCCAAAACGTCACCCATTCCTTCTCCCCAGAGATGCTGCCTGTCCCGCTGAGTTACTCCAGCCTTTTGTGTCTACCTTTAAACAAATCAATACTCAATTGTAATCATGAATAGTCTTTCCACTGACTAGATAGCACGCAACAAAAAGCTCTTCACTGTACCTCGGTACACGTGGCAATAAACTAAACTAAACTAGATTGGATACAGCCTTTATTCTAAGTGTGTTTGTTAAGCCTACATCAGAGTGTGGTAAACATGGATTGGAATAACACAAGTATTCCCACATGTCAATCTGCTGACTGAATGCCTTATGTCAATCTCTGCTTATTGTCTACATTTGCACTAATGATCAGATATCGGGACCTCAAATGGGTTGATGTTAACCATTTGAACATAAATATTAAAGTTAGAATGTACACATTTTCAGTTCAGAGGAAATTGATTGGCCCATTGTATCTATACAATTGTTTGGTCAACACGTCTAAACCTACTGTATCTCCAACGATTCATTCTCAGCTCATAGGCCAGAATTTCCTATTTCCTCCAGTCCTAATGCAGGTTTCCCTTCAAAGACAAAATATCCCATCTTTTCCAAAGTATTCTTTGGTTTGATCACCCACTTTGTTTAATCATTTTACCTAACTTCTCTCTTCATTTTCTGACCCTTCTCTGACTTAGGGGACAGGTTTTTTTTTCCAGTGAACTCTATCAAAACCTTTTATACTTCTCAAAATATTCACCCCCACAGACTTAACCTCTGCTCGACGACACTAATGTCTTTTCTGCAATGGAGTTCCCAGAAACAACCTTAAAACAGAAAAGGGGCAAATGTCAGATTAGTGGCTAAGGCACATTTTCAACCAGACCTAAAGTTAAGCACTGCATGCTATTTGTAGGGTTGTGTGGTCACATTTATGGGACCAATTAACAATCAGAAATATTACAGCATTTATGTACCAGCCCTGGCCTTAATGAAGATTCTGATTTCAATATCACAGATTCTCTTGCTCTGCCCATTGAGATACTTTAGCTTATAAATATTGAGTCCATTCTCAATATTCATGACATACAAGCACACAGGAATTGGCCACTCGATCCCTGAGCCCACTTCACCATTGAATAACATCATAGATGATCTGACTGTAAACTCAACTCAACTCTTCTGCTTACCATAGCTTACCATAGCAATCTTTCATATCTCACATGTACTTTCAAATATTGAAAATGTCTATTTCCATTACCCATTGAGGAACAAAGATCCCAATTCTCACCACCCAACTCTGTCCTAAATGGGTGACCCATTATTTTTCAGCAATGACCTTATAGATTCTTCCACCCGAGGAAATAATTCCTCCACATCCATCCTGACGAGACCTCTCAGTATCTCACCCGTTTCGATCAAGTCTCCCCTCCCCATTCTGGAGTCCAGCGGATACTGTCCTAACCTTCCTTCAATAAACAAGCTGACTACAGCTGGTATCAGTCTACTAAATCTCGTTCCAATGCTTTCCTTCCATTTGTAAGGGGACCAAGACTGTAGTCAATACTCTAAATGTGGTCACACACGATGCACTGTATAAATGAAACATAGTCTCTGGACTAAATTTCCCCAGTTATAAAAAAAATATCTCTGTTGGCTTTTTTTTTAATTGCTTGCTTCGCCTGCCTACAAACATTGTGTGAATTGTGCATTCAGGTATCCTGAGCTTTCTGCATCTCAAAGCTCTGCAATCTCTTACCATTATTCTTTGTTTACTTTATATTTTATGTTTGGGTACTCGTTGAGAGTCTTTAAAGATACTGACTGTGAGTTGCTGAATGAGCAGCCAGTCAGTCACTACTACAAGTGTCATACTTCAGAATTGTGCTTCAACCATTGTCTCTGTGGAGCTCGCTATAAAGGTGAAGGAGAGGTGAGTTTCATTGCATAACTTACGCAGAGAGGTGGGGCTTTATGGCAAATGTAGAAAGGGGTGTATATCTGTGCAAGGGCTTATCTGGTTAAACAGTAAGCACCGAGCAGGCTGAAGGGTGATTCACTGAGGCATGCAAACTATTGAACTGACAAGAAGCACTCAGAGCAAACTGTGGCCACACACGCCTTCCTCTGGAGGCCATTGCGTAGAAGAGAACAAGCCTCGACAGTTTCAAGTGCACGCAGACAATCATGCATGCGGTGGCATGGTGGCACAGTGGTAGAGTAGCTGCCTTACAATGCTTACAGCGACAGAGACCAGGGTTCGATCCTGGCCACGGGGGCTTGTCTGTATAGAGTCTGTACCTTCTCTCCACGACCTGCGTGGATTTTCAGCGAGAACTTTGGTTTCCTCCCACACTCCAAAGACAAACAGGTTTGTAAGTTGATTGGCTTGGTATAAAAGTAAAAATTGTCCCTAATATAGGATAGTATAGGAAAAATGGAAAGGCAGAAAATGCTGCTAAGATGGCTTGTATATACACCCCAAAATCCACAAACAGAACTGCCCTGGCAGACCCATTGTTTCTGCTTGTTCATGTCCCACCAAATTAATTTCCACATACCTCGACTCCATCCTACCTCCCTGGTCCAATCCCTCCCTACCTTTGTCCAAGACACCTAACACGCTCTTCGTCTCTTCAATGACTTACTTTTTCCAGGTACCCACTCCCTCATCTTTACTATGGATGCGCAGTCACTCTACACCTCCATCCCCCACCAGGAGGGTCTTAAAGCCCTGCATTTCTTCCTCGACCACAGAACCAGCACATTTCCATCTACCAATATGCTCCTCTGCCTAGCAGAGCTGGTCCTCACCCTCAACAACTCATTCCACTCCTCCCACTTCCTCCAAATCCAAGGTGTAGCTATGGGCACCCGCATGGGCCCCAGCAATGCCTGCCTCTTTGTAGGGTACGTCGAACAATCCTTGTTCCAGGCGTACACTGACTCTATCCCTGAACTCTACCTCCGCTGCATTGGTGCTACCTCCTGCACCTATGCAGAACTCACTGACTTCAACAACTTGACCACTCATTTCCATCCTGTACTCAAATTCACTTGGACCTTCTCCGACATCTCCCTACCATTTCTAGATCTCACCGTCTCCAGCTGTATAGGGCTCTGGTGAGACCACATCTAGAGTATTGTGTCCAGTTTTGGTCTCCTAATTTGAGGAAGGACATCCTTGTGATTGAGGCAGTGCAGCGTAGGTTCACGAGATTGATCCCTGGGATGGCGGGACTGTCATATGAGGAAAGATTGAAAAGACTAGACTTGTATTCGCTGGAGTTTAGAAGGATGAGGGGGAATCTTATAGAAACATATAAAATTATAAAAGGACTGGACGAGCTAGATGCAGGAAAAATGTTCCCAATGTTCACAGCCATGATCACAATGAATGGCTGCGCTGGCTCGAAGGGCCGCATGGCCTCCTGCTGCACCTATTTTCTATGTTTCTATCTATGTTTCCATCACAGGAAACAGACTATAGACCGACATCTACTACAAACCTACTGACTCCCATAGCTATCTTGACTACACTTCTTCCCACCCTGCTTCCTGTAAAGACTCTTTCCCTTACTTCCATTTCCTCCGTCTACGCCGCATCTGCACCCAGGATGGGGTGTTCCATAACAGGGCATCGGAGATGTCCTAATTCTTTAGGAAACGGGGGTTCCTCTCTTCCATTATAGATGAGGCTCTCACTGGGGTCTCCTCGATATCCCGCAGCTCCACTCTCACTCCCCCTCCCCCATTCGTAACAAGGACAGAGCCCCCTTGCCCTCACCTTCCACCCCATCAGCCATAACATACAACATATAATCCTCCAACATTTTCACCATTGCCAATTGGCCACATCTTCCCATCTCCACCTCTTTCTGCTTTCCGCAGAGACCATTCCCTCCGAAGCTCCCTGGTCAACTTGTCCCTTCCCACCCAAACCACCCCCTCCCCAGGTACTTTCCCCTGCAACCGCAGGAGATGCAACACCTGTCCCCCCTCGATTCCATCCAAAGACCCAAACAGTCTTTCCAGGTGAGGCAGAGGTTCACGCACGTCCTCCAACCTCATCTACTGTATCCGCTGTTCCAGGTGACAACTTCTCTACATCGGCGAGACCAAATGCATGTCTGTCTTGATCTCCCAGTGGCTCAGCACTTCAACTCCCCCTCCCATTCCCAAAATGACCTTTCTGTCCTGGGCCTCCACCATCGTCAGAATGTGGCCCAGTGCAAATTGGAGGAACAGCGCCTCATATTTCACTTGGGTAGTTTACACCCCAGCGGTATGAACATTGACTTCTCTAACTTCAGATAGCCCTTGCTTTCTCTCTCGATCCCCACACCCGCCCCCTTCCCAGTTCTCCCACTAGTCTTACTGTCTCCAACTACATTTTATCTTTGTCCCGCCCCCTCCCCTGACATCAGTCTGACGAAGGATCTCAACCCGAAACGTCACCCATTCCTTCTCTCCAGAGATGCTGCCTGACCCCCTGAGTTACTTAGCATTTTATGTCTATCTTGGCTAATATCTATCTATCTATCTATACTATTACTAAAACTCTCATCTTACCCACTTCCGGTCTGTGTTGTTTTTAAATTTGCGCAGAAACGGTATACTAAATCGCTAGGATTTTTAAGCTACCTTACTCACCGTTCTCCTCTGCTCCAAGCATACCAAGTTTTGTTCAGATCGGCGGAATATTACAAAAGTTATGAATGTTTAAAAAATCGTGAGATGAGCAGATTAGTCTTCTCGCCTGTCAGTCACCATTAAGGTAACGCACCTTCCGGAGGTGAGGAGAATAAAGCCCCGGAGGCCAGGCGTGAGTCCAGAAGTTGGCCGTAAGTCAGTCAGCAAGCCTGGAAGCCCGGAAGCCCTGAGTGAGAGTCGAGTCCAGAAGCCATGCTTGAGTGCACTGTGGGCCCAGAAGCCGTGAGTGAGTGAACTGTGGTCCCAGAAGCCGCGAGACAATGAACTGTGGGTCCAGAAGCCGCGTGGAGCCTGCCCGATTGCTGAAAACTCAAGATCCTGGGGAAGTGAAGAATGAGAGTGGGTGGATTGAGGGAGCCAGGCACTGGTGGGGCTGGTTGCAGGTGGGGCCGTGTGCTGGTGGAGTTCACCACCCCGGCCCACACACCCCCATCCCCCTCCCCTTCCACAACAAGAAAGAATGGACTGAATAAATCTCCTCTTTAACATTTAAAAGCTGATTCTCCTTCTCAGTACACCTTCTCACCAACCATGATCACATTGAATGGTGGTGCTGACTCGAAGGGCCGAATGGCCTCCTGCACCTATTGTCTACTGTCTATTGTCTAACAGCGCTATTTCCTCTCGAAGTTGAATCACACGATTGAGAACTTTATCACAAGGAAGCCAGCACACGTCTTTGTGGAATATCAGCACAGTGAAATCGGCGCCCATTTCATCACACATCGCTTTGAAGATTCTTGAGTTTGTTACGCTCCCTCGTTTGCGGTTCACAATCTTCACCACATCTGAAAGCACTTCTCGAAGACCAGGAGGGAGATTCTTCATTGCTAAAGCATTGTGATGTATCATGCAGTGGGTGAAGGAGACATGGGGAGCGACATCCTTCACGAAGGCTTTGAAGTCGGATCTGCAGCTGACCACGGTGGGTGCCCCATCTGTACACACCCAGACAAGGCGTTCCCAGCCAAGCTGATGTTTGATGAGGAAAGCTTCCAGCATTCTGAACACATCTTCTCCCCGAGCGGTGGTGGTCAATGGCTCCGAGAACAGGTGCTCCTCATTCAATGCTTCTTCGCCGAGCTAGCAGTTGGGAACAAGAGGCAACAACTGTTGACTCGTCCAGTTGCAGTGAACACACTGGACTGCTCTTCACGGCGCTCACTACTTGTAGCAGAATATCATAAATCATATCCGAGATTCGACTTTTGACTGTGTCATTCGAAAGGGATCTCCGCCTGAACTTGTTTGACTGCTGTTCCCCCAGCACCAGCTTTGCTGCTTCGAGAAGGCATGGCTTGATAAACTCTTCACCGATGGTGTGAGGATTCTTAGTCTGTGCGATTCGATAAGCAATCCGGTATGAAGACTCCAGCGCTGCTTCATTATGACGAGCGCAGTGAGCCGTCGAATCGATGCGGGAACCCTTGAGTGTGGCTTCTTTTCGTTTGAAATAGTCCACCCCCTTCCCTGCCAGGTCGCTGTGACAAGACTCCAAATGGATCTTCAGTTTGCTGGGCTTCGTGCTCTCGTGGCTCAAAACCTTGGCACAGATAACACATTGCGGCTTGACCACGGATTTTTGAACAATGCTTGTGAAGCCGAACTTGGGAAATGCTTCACTATATGTGCGCTTCTTGGCAGACATGGTTCTCAACACACACACAGTTCGTGTGCGTATACGCACGCGCATACGTGAACAAAATACTGTGTGTGACATGTTCCTTTGTTAGGTTCGTTAAAATGGACTCAACAAATTGATATGTTATTTATGACCCCTTCATAACCCCCGGAAAAACCCCACACGACCCCCGGGGGTCACGACCCCCCAGGTTAAGAACCACTGCATTAGAGGTTATTTTCACTTTGGGAGTGGATGGAGACTTGGAGTTTCTGCTCAGCCATCATACATGCTGCATTACTCCCCTTTCTTTGGCAAGGAAATGAAGGCAGGGTGTGTAACAGGAGACCATCTGTTTTCCACGGTGTTAGGACTTTGATGCAGGAAAAAAGCACAATGTAGAACGTATTTGATCAAATAACCAGATACATATTACAAATAAATACACATTATGGTGCTTTCAGAAATATGTGCATTTATTGTTTCCAGCATTACGACCATGACTACACTTCAGAAGACACTTTGGGACATTCTGAGATAATTAAAGGATTTAAACATGATTTTGTTTTATCTCTGCCTTTCCAACACTCACAATTTCACTTTCATTCACTTATTTTCTTCTAAATAGGTATATAATGACATACAGAAATCTAGGACATATATATTATCAAACTATGAGCTAAATTTATTGGCAACCCATTCTGCATTGACAAGTTTGCAATCCAGAAATGCTATGCGTTTGTAACATCAGTAAAGCATTTTGAACTTCAAAAAGAGTTTAGAGTTTAGTGATACAATGTAGAAACGGGCCCTTCAACCCACCTAGTCTGCGCCGACCCGCACCCACCCCGTACACTAACACTATCCTACACACTAGGGACAATTTACAATTTTTACTGAAGCCAATTAACCGACAAACCTGTACATCTTTGGAGTGTGGGAGGAAACCAGAGCAACCAGAGAAAACCCACGCCATTCGTGGCCATTCACGGGTCCAGGCAGCGGGTAGTCGATGGCCACACTAGGGTTGTCTGCCTGCCACTTTTCCAGGCCTACGTCCGTGCCCACGTGTTCCCTGGCGAGGGAACACGCGGTGTCTAAGGGGACTTTGGAGGCGTTCCGTGAACGCTGGTCACCGCGGGATGTTGTTTTGTTGATAAAGTTGGCATTATATGAATTTAATGATCATTTGTTTGTAATACTGTCAACATAGGCAGTCTTTGATTGTGCTAATTTGTATATTTATTTTAATTTTTTTGAATAAAAGTATTTGTATAATAAAAAATAAAAAAAATAAAATAAAAAAATTAAAAAAAAGAGAAAACCCATGCAGTCACGGGGAGAATGTACAAACACTGTACAGACAAGACTGGTAGTCAGGATCGAACCTGAGTCTCTGGCGCTGTAAGGCAGCAGCTCTACCGCTGCGCCACCCTGCGCCCAAAATTAGCTCCAAACATTTTGGACTATCATTAGTTCTGGTAATTTTGGTGTGTAACTGCAATAGTGAACATGAACCTGATTTAAATGATTTTACACTCAAATGCTATGCCAAAAATTAATAACGTTTTAAGGATTTTAGCTATGTCCTCTTTTAGTTTTAGAACTATTATTCGCAACATCTGATTTTATTCTTCAAACAATTTCACCTTTACAATTTGACAAATATATTTCCTTTGTTAGATTCTTCCACTTAGAAAATGTGCTTGGCCACACTGAGTTCTGGCATCTCCTTGCTTCCTGTTAATAAGCAAAGAGGGGATTTAGTTTGATTGGGGCAAATTAGTCTTTGATCCCAAACATTGCAAACTGAAGTCAAAGGAACTACATTGTCTGGGTAACAGTGAATGTCTTGTAATTAGCTTAGTTTAAGATGCCAAGCTCATCCTCTATGTTTTGCAAGACAAAATAACATTATTGACTTCAGGAATGAAGCTGGTGTGCGTGTGCCAGTCAGCATCAATCGTGTTGGAGTGGACATGGTTAAGAGCTTCGAGTTCCCAGATGTAAATATCATCAACATCTGGACCAACGCATTGACGCCTCAGAAATGAAAGGACATCAATGCCTCTGCTTCCTCGATAGACTAAGAAAGTCCGTCATTGACTCTCCTGAAAACACAAGATGCTGGAGGAACTCAGAGGGTTAGGCATCATCTGAGGTGGGACATTTTGTGTCGGGACCCTTTTTCAGACTCTTACTCACTTCTACAGATGCACTGTAGGGAATATCTCATCAGAATGCACCACAGCATAGTCTGGCCACAGGTCTGCTCAAGACCTCAAGCGATCGCAAAGAGTGATGGATGTGGCCCAGTCTGTAACCCCTGTCCAACTTGGGTGATTTTTTTGGTGACTACAGGCAACTAGACTATTGCCACATGATTGCTATGTGATGCCTGGATGTTTGTGAGTAGTCTCCTCGAGTTGCCTAGAGAGTCGTAACGTTTTTCTGGTCGCCGCTGGATTTTGAAATGTTCAAAACTTTTCGACGACTCTGGGCTTGACGTAGCTTGTCTCCCCCGGTCGTAGGTGCTGTCGTAGGTTGTCACCAGGTGACGTTGGTTGTCACCGGGTGCTGTCTTTGGTGAATTCCATTGGCGGCTAACTACGTTAACCTACGTCAACCGGCGATAGGTACCACGGACTGAATTGTCTTCAGTTGGCGCAGACAGGGTGGCTGCTTGTCGTAGCTTGTCGCGGGTGGACGTTGTCGTAGGTTGTCACCTGTGTGGTCGTAGGTTGTCGTGGGTGTGTGGTGGCAGGTGGACGTCTGAATGGAACGCCGGTTGTCGGTAGCCTGCCGTTGCTTGACGTCGACTAGGTGGTAGGTTGTTGTAGGTTGTCGTAGACATTGTCGTGGGGGGCGGGGGAGTGTCCAGTCACCGCTTTTTCAGCGATCTGCTACGACTGTGACAGTTGCTGGCAGTCGCCAAAAAAATTGCCTAAGTGGGACAGGCCCTTATCTTCCTAGCTTCCCAACCGTCGACTCCATCTACTCTTCACATTGCGTTGTGGTGCCGACCACCACAACAGGTCCACGGCTGATGCCATCCCCCTCGCCCTACGCTCATCACTGAAACCCCTGGATAAGAAGAACACCTACGTCAGACTTTTATTCATGGTTTACAGCTCTGCCTTCAATACCATTATCCTAACGAAGCTCATCTCCAAACTCATTGAACTTGGAGTCCGCACTTCCCTCTGCAACTGGATGCTTGACTTCCTGACCAACAGACCTTAATAGGTGAGTATTGATGACAAATCATCCTCTACACTAATCATCAACACTAGTACCCCGCAAGGATGTGTTCTCAGTCCCATGCTACGCTCCTTATATACTCATGACTGTGCAGCCAATTCAATTTACAAGTTTGCAGGTGAAACCACTGTAGTCGGTCGGATGTCAAATAATGATGAGACCAAGTACAGGAAGTAGGCTGAGAACCTCTTAACCTGGTACAAAAACTCCAATCTCTCCCCAGTGTCAGGAAGACAAAAGAGATTGCGATCGACTTCAGGAAGTGGAGCAGTAGACACAGCCCATTATACATTGATGGAGCCAAAGTGGAGGGTCAAAAACTTCAAGTGCTCTGGAATAAATATCACCAGAAATTTGTCCGGGACCAGCCAGTTGGAAGCAATGACCAAGAGAGCACACCAGATACAGAGATACAGCACGGAAACAGGCCCTTCGGCCCACCGAGTCTGCACCGACCAGCGATCCCCACACATTATCCTGCACACACTGGGGACAATTTACACATATACCAAAGCAATTAACCTACAAACCTGTGCATCTTTGGTGCATGGGAGGGAACCGAAGGTCTCAGAGAAAAACCACGTGGTCACGGGGGGAATGTACAAACTCCGTACAGACAACGCCCGTAGTCGGGATCGAACCCGGGTCTCTGGCGCTGCACAGTGCTGTAAGGCAGCAACTCTACTGCTGTGCCACCGGTGCTGGTCCTCCAGCTTACATGTGGCCTCACTCTGGCATTGAAGGAAGCACAGGCCAGAAAGGTCAGTGTGGGAATGGGAAGGGGAGTTACAATGGTTAGCGGCCTGGACACCCAGCAGGCCTTGGCAGACCGAGCACAAGTGTTTGCTGAAATGGTTGCCTAGTCTAGGCTTGGTCTCGCCAATGGAATAGAGTAATTATCACTGCTCCTGCAATGTAATTACATCTTTAAAACAACACCCAACGATTGAACAAGATATTAATTGAAATGCCTCTTCACAGAATTCCAGCCATCCAAAATTCATAAGCTTCTAAGTTCGCCTAAACGGTAATTATAATCAAAGATTTCTTATTTATAGCACTTCAAAAGCCCATTTCTATTGATACAGCTTTTTCCACTTGAATAACTGCCTGAAGTAATAATTTGCAGGCCTTATATGTAGAAAGGGAATTATAAATTCCAAGGGCATGCACCATAGTCCGTGAGTACACAGAGAGATGTGGGATCGTGACTCACAATCACGTAGGGATCCAGTTAAACAAGTTGACAAAACAAAGCTTGTCACATGGTTCGAATGATATAGCCATGTAAGAATGAACTAACATTTATAAAGATTCTTTCCTGACCCCAGAGAGTTTCATTCAACTTTACAATCACAATGTTTTAATTGAAATAGAGTCACTTGTCAATCAGCAAAGTATGTCAACAAATCCTAAACAGCTCATATGCTTCGTTGACACTGATATAACTAGCAGAGGTTACTGTGAGCCAATCATTAAGATCATGTCTGGTCTGATATTGAGGTCCGGCATTCACTTGCTCATTGCCAGAAAGCATGATTCCCGCATAGTCCAATAATCTATCAATCCCACCTTTGATAATACTTAATGTGTCCATATATCCAGCTCCCTGGGTAAAGCGTGTAGGAAGGAACTGCAGATGCTGGTTTAAACCGAAGATGTACACAAAATGCTGGAGTAACTCAGCGGGACAGGCAGCATCTCTGGAGAGAAGGAATGGGTGACGTTCCTGATTGAGACCCTTCTTCAGACTAGAGTCAGGGGAAAGGGAAACGAGGGATATAGATAATGATATATAGAGAGATATAGAACAAATGAATGAAACATATGCAAAAAAGTAACAATGATAAAAGAAACAGGCCATTGTTAGCGGTTTGCTAGGTGAGAATGAGAAGCTGGTGCAACTAGGGTGGGGAGGGATGGAGAGGGAGAGAATGCCGGGGTTACTTGAAGTTAGAGAAATCACTCTACATACCACTGGGTTGTAAGATGCCCAAGCGAAATATCAGATGCTGTTCCTCCAATTTGTGTTTAGCCTCACTCTGACAATAGAGGAGGCCTAGGACAGAAAGGTCATTGTGGGAATGGGAAGGGGAATGAAAGTGTTTGGCAACCAGGAGATCAGGTATGTCCAGGCGGACTGAGCGAAGGTGTTCAGAGAAACGATCACCACGAAAGGATAGCTACTTTCTCCATAGTGAAATTGAGTAATTCTACTAATTGTCAGCAGGTTAGGTGAGCTGGTTAAGCTGTATGTAGCCATCCAAGTTTTCAAGGCTATTGGTAGAATTTTTCGCATATTCTTCTTCTTAGCACAATAAAAGTCGCACTTTCATCCTTGGACCCATCTACACAAGTTTAGTGAAGCTACTCAGATTTCAGGCTAAACCAAACATGTTGCTGCACTGTGTATTCTTCCTGATGCTAAGCTTTAGTTCCAACAACATATGCTCTCTATCACAATGATTGTATATTTCCAACTCAGGTTTTGGTTTTGGCTCAGGTTTATTATTGTCCCGTGTACTGAGGTACCGTGAAAAGCCTTGTCTAATCGAGTCAGATGCAGTAAGCCCTTGTTTTAATGGACCTCTTTATAATGGATTCCATTTATAATGGATTGGTCTGCCGTTGCCACCACCGGCTCCCACTGCCCCCCCCCCTCTTGGCCAAGCTGCTGGTGCTATCCCAGATTCGAACTATCTCCTTGGCTGCTTACAGGCTCAGCTGTTGGTGCCATCCCTGCCCACACCTGGTCACTTCCAGTCCACGCCTACCTCTGCCACCACCAACACTGGCCCTTACCAGCACTCCAGCCGCACGCGGCCTTGACCACCGACTCTGCTCATCCACGCCTCTCCACTCCCCAGTCTGAAGAAGGGTCTTGACCCGAAAGGTCACCTATTCCTTTTCTCCAAAGATGCTGTCTAACCCGCTGGGTTACGCCAGCCTTTCCTGTCTATCCTCTCCCCCATTTATTGATCATTCTTGAATTCAGCCACTTTGGGCTGTTTTGCAGTCCGCCAAGGACTCTGCATCATAATTCTCGTCCCGTTCAACTGCCTCCTTGTTTTTTTCTCTGTAGATTGCAGGTCTCTGCAGGTCTGTGTCATCACCGCTAGCAAACAATTCTAGCCCGCCACCCCTGCCCCACTCCCTTTTCCGCACCATTGGCAGTTATCCATTATCTGCCGTGGCACGAAATGATGGAATTCTCAACATCATGCTCTTTACTCTGTGTCTCACCATTGACCAAATATTCTCAGCTAATTTTTGTGTGATTATTCCATGAGACTTTTTGTTGCATCAAATGGACTATTCAAATGCAAATTATCAGGCAAAATATCGTGTACAGCATGAATCAAGCAGTAATTGCTCTAGAGTGAACTGATTATATTTGCATTGTTGGGATGCATCTGTAATCCACATTAATAATGTGAACATGAGAGAAGTAATTCAATTCAGTCTTGTTTGTCTCAGAAATATGTATGTGACTTTGAAATAAAGGCAGCTCTCCAAGACTACTACTGCATGTTATCTGAGCAAAGAGGAAATTTGAATATTTATACTAAGCAGATGCTCACCATTCTCTGCTTAAAGAATTAATGTTACAAACCTAGGAGGTTTGCCTTTTTTTCTATGCTTTGGTTGTTTTCTAAAATGTTGAGGTTCACTTTCTTGAGTAGATGAAATCTCAAGGGTCTGAAAGATCTCAACATAAAATGTCACCCGTTCCTTCTCCCCAGAGATGCTGCCTGTCCCACTGAGTTACTCCAGCATTTATTGTCTATCTTCTGTTAAAACCCACATCTACTGTTCTTTCCTTCACAAATCATAATTGATGTTGTCCACAGATGTAGTCACACCGTTGGCTGACGGATGCGACCATGACCAAACATAAGTCATTGCCATGGCGTATTTCTCAGCTGTGCGTCTCTGTGTTGTTCTAGTGACATAAAGGAAGGCGGCTTGGATTTGGAATGATTCAGTGGAACAGCTAACAATGGCCTGTTTCCTTTATCGTCATTACTTTTATATATATCTTTCATTCATTGTTCTTTATCCTCTCTACATCATCGTATATCTCTCGTTTCCCTTATCCCTAACCAGTCTGAAGAAGGGTCTCCACCCGAAACGTCACCTAATCCTTTTCTCCAGAGATGCTGCCTGACCCTCTGAGTTACTCCAGCTTTTCATGTCTGTCTTTGATTTAAGTCAGCATCAGCCATTCTGAGACTACAGGGCAAACCATTAAAATCTGATATTGCTGGTAGGAATGCCTTTGATGACCAACTTTTAAATAATTAATTTGCAGCTAAATGGAACTATGTTGGTAGATATTAAGAATAACGGGGTTCTCCACGAGTGTAATTTGTTCAAAGGATTATTTTAACTGCAAATGAACACGAAACAAAACCAGAAAAAGTTGGAAGAACTCAGCCAGCCAGGCAGCATCTGTGGAAATAGAAACCAGTTTATGTTTCAGGTCGGCGACACTTCCTCAGAACACTGGGTGGTACATATTTGAAACAAGCTGCCAGAGGAAGTGGTTGAGGCAGGTACAATAACAACATAACGGTTAAACGTGGGCAATTTGGTCTTGCACATATGATCATTTTACTCGGCATGGTTGAGTTGTGCCGATGGCCCTGTTTCCGTATTGCACGACTCTACGTCTCCACGATTTAGTTTAGTTTAGTTTAGAGATACAGCATGTAAACCCTTCGGCCCATCGAGTCCGTAACGACCAGCGTTGCCGAACACTAACACCATCCTACACACACTAGGGATGGATTTTACATTTATACCAGGCCAATTAACCTACAAACCTGTACGTCTTTGGAGTGTGGGAGGAAACCAAAAATCTTGGAGAAATTCCACATAGGTCGCAGGGAGAACGCCACAGGGAGAACACCTTGCATACAAATTAAATAAAAGGGAAAGATCAACTAAATCAGGAAGAATTAAAAATGTTATTTAAAAAAAATGTTGATTTCCAGAGGAAAGAAAATTGAAGAATACCAATGTGCTTTGGAAGTCTGATATCCTGAAAATGTACCTTGGAAGTATTTGCCCAGACTTTAACTGTCCAGGAAACACCGTATTAATAATTTCTATGTAAGTTGTAAATGCACCGTGATGATGGGTTTTGCATGCTCTGTCGATTGTGGTTAAGCATTAGGATTCACATGTCTAAGAAGAAGATAATGGGTGAGATTTTTTAGTGGTAATGATTGTCATGAGGTCATCAGTCTTTTCTTCTTTCGTGTCCATCTTCCCTGTTTCAAATGTTGACATCACTGTCATCGTCCGTCCTGAACAGGACGCAAGCTTCTGGCTTCAGTGAAAGCCATCACCTGTTGCAATAGATGATGGTGGCAGCAGAAGTAGCTCAGGATACTTCCAGTTTCCTGCCCCGGGACGTGGTCGCTTCAGCTATGGGGCCAACCATGATTATATTAGAGCACTGCAGGAAGTTCAGACCAAAAAATATCACAGAATATCATGTTAGTACATTACAGCAAACAACAGGGAATAAGCTGTTCCTGTCCGAGTTTGTATGTGCTTTCAAGCTGTGGTGTATTCTGTCGGATGGGAGAGGGGAGAGGGGAGAGAATAATTGGGGTGAAAATAGTCCTTGATTATGTTAGACAAAAATGCTGGAAAAACTCAGCGGGTGAGGCAGCATCTATGGAGCGAAGGAAATAGGCAACGTTTTGGGTCAAAACCCTTCTTATGTTGACTACTTTTTTGAGGCAGCGTCAAATGTAGATAGAGTCAATGGGTAGAAGAGGCTAGTCTGTGTGATAGAATGGGCTACATCCACAACTCTGCAAATTTCTGGCGGACTGTTGCCAAACCAAGCTGTGACGCACGGTAATGGGATGCTTTCAATGGGGGCATCTGCAGACGTTGGTAAGAGTGAATGTGCGGGGATTCATTGTAAGAATTGGGTGGTTGCAACAACACGAAACCAAGCATGTTGTTCCACAATGGTGTGCTTTGCAAGGTTAACGGATATCTCGATAGAATCGGTGGCCAGGAACCCCAGCCCAGTGGTGAAGGTGTTGGATGTTCAGCCGGTTTTGGAAACTTCATCTGAATCATAACCCACAACCGACCTCATGTCCCGTGGCTACAACAACCATCCACAAAAACCTCTCTGTAGCAATTATGTTTCTTTCAGATTGCAAAACCCTCCACGCGACGGTGGTGATGCATGAGTTTTATTTTTTTATTAAATAGACACAATCAGCGATGTAAATACCACGCTACATGACTCGTACCTTAAGAAGCATTGTACTGATTTAATATAAACTTTTTCCGATGTACAACATTGCGGAATAAAGTATAACGTTTTGTTTTTACCGGTTAAAAAAATAGGAGTGCAAGTAATATAAACACGTTGTTCTCATCCGTAAAATTCAATTGATGCAAATCTGAATATTAATTATAAAGATCTTTTCGGCGCAAGTATGTTTTTTTTTGCCCTAAAATACTTTCCAAAGTGGCATTCTGAACTAACCAGGTAGAACATTTTTTTGGCGGCACGTGCTTTGAGGCCGTGTTTGTTGGGTTAATAAGTAACGAAGTGTGGATTCAAGGATTGAACTCAATTCAAGTACTATAATAAACACATTAACAGTTTTCAACACTTCCATTTCCTCATACAAGTGTGTGTTAAAAAAAAACTCTACGCTGCCCCCAACACCGGCCAATGCAAAATTAATAACATCACCATAAAAGAGCACGTTTCACCTGTAAAATTAAGATGTTTGCAAATTTGGTTTTAAATGCTGCAGTTAATTCTCAGTTTCGAAGCACGCCTGAAAGAAGTAGGAAACGAATGTTTCAAGTCAGCCTTGTTTTTTGAAGGAATCAGCTCCGGAACTTCCCCTCAATTGGTAATGGCCCGTTCATGGGCTTGGATCATTCTCCATGCAACGACAAGAATCTAACTCAATCAGGAAATTAGTCGTTTAAAAAAAAAAGATCCCGAATGCAAGATTTTATACTGAAGAGTTGTGGAACAGACAATCTAAAACTCTTGCATATTTAAACAAAGAAACTATCTTTGATCCCATTTTAAACCCTGTGTATTTAAAGCGCATTAACATAGAAGCATATTCAGCTTGAAGTCATTTTTTTTGTAATGACTTTGTTGAGACAGAAGTTGGACAAGTTGTTGGTCGCTGGCGTTGCGCCGGTGGCAGGCAGGCTGAGAGATAGATGCTGGGGATCTCTCTCCGCCCGCCACCACACCGCACAACTGATTGTGCGTTACAATTTCTGTCGGAGCATCATCGATAAAACAGTAGCTGTCACCGCCAGTCTGATCGACTTAAAGATCTTTGCGTATGATTGTAAATGAATGCATACGAATTCTAGCGGAATTACAAAATGAATTCTCACCGATTTGTTTTATGAAATAATCTCGTTTTGATCATTTTGAGAGGCTTTTTAAAAAATAATGTAAATATTTGTTTCCGCATGTGTATTGAACAACACACTGCACCGCGTGGAGGGAGAAGGGGGGGGGGATACAACGATTATTTATCTATGCCTGCGACTACATCTGCACGACTACTGGAGCTTTTCAGAGCATTAAGATGGAGAGCGAGCCGGCTTTTAGCAAACGTTGGAAATGAACGAAATGTGGCCTTTTTAAATAAAACACCACGACGCTAAATTTACATCGCGCTGAAAATAATTTTCCATTTCAAGAATACCATCTCGCTGAGTACAATATTCTAAGCCTACACACGACTACATAATACATACTAAATACGTATGAAGCATACACTTTGAATTAATCTCCTATGTCTTAACCAGAAGACGCCAGTTTTATATTCGTTACTAGAAAGATAGTTTCATTGAAGTCTGATATTTGCGCTACTTCGGCAGGTTAAATGTGCTCTTTCATAGCCGGCAACTCGCACACATTCATTATTACATATACATGGACGGTAATTGAGTTCACAGAAAATGTTCCAGTTTACTCAAGTAATGTTAATCGGTCGGAAGTTATTCTTGCAGTTCCCCTCTGCCGGCGCGGAGCGAAGCATTAGAGGTCTCCTGATTGCTTTAATATTTCTCTTCCTTTTGTTTTTAGTTTTAGCAGAGCAGAAATGTCAGGGAAGGGTGATGTCCCTGGGCTGGAGGGGGTTGGGGCGGCGGTGACCTGGTCAGACTTGGTCCTGCAGAGGGAGCTGCCGCCTTACAATGGGGAATGGGTCTCACTATAATATCGAAGCAAGCTGTAGTAACACAAAGTGCAAATCAGCCACAAATAACCCATACCTTCTCCGTGCTCGGAGCGTCTTCTCGTCAGGATTTTTTATCTGCTAATTATCAGGGGAGAGAGAAAAAAAAAAGACAATTAAGGATGATCCAATTCTCCAAGTTAAATAATATAGTTCTCTTCGCTTGGGGGGAGTTAAGTTTTCAGTTAATGGACAAGAAATCAAAGATCAACTTGTTTAATGCCTATTTCCCCCCCCCCCCCCCCCCTCTCTCTCTCTCTCTCTCTCTCTCTCTCTCGAGGATGTTTACAGACTGTATTTGAAGAACCCTGCCCACAGATTTTGCCATCAAAATCAATATGTGTTTGATGGCAATCTCATAAGCGGCGGATAGCACGCGTTTCCCAAATCTGTCATTCTCCGAAAAATTTCGGACTGCACGCCAAATGTGTTAAAAAAAAAAATATATATATATATATATATATATATATATATATGATTTAAAGCGAAGGTATGAATATTGTCAGTACACACTGGGGGTCGAGCAGGAAGTGCATCAACATGTAATTATATTCAATTGGACCCGCCGTCGTACTGAACACGAGTCGAGAGTCAAAAAAGAGACAGCAATCAACTGTACTTTAATAATTAAAATATATATAGGTTAACGAAAGACTACGGTGATAAATAATCATGGAAATGTGTGATGTAAGACTAGCATTTAACTCCGATTGTTTCAACGATGTGTCGTGTACAGTTAACAGGACTTGGATTAGTTTGTTGTTTCTGCAACATTGCTGGCATAAAATTCTGTTGAACCTGCCATTTTTTGACAATAATATAATCTATTTTAATCCATAGTAATTACACAGGGCTGACAATTTACTGGCATGCTCGAAATTCTACTTCCACGGTGATTATTAATAAATAACTGCCCGGAGACTTTCTCAAGTTACAGAATTCGCGTCACTTGTCTGCTTAGAAACAGACGCCGTTGCTCGTGCAAATAGCAAGAAAAATCGATGCGTTGCACTGTTTACATACATAATTTAGCTGAGTAGATACTGTTATTTTATATGGAATTTGTTTAATGGAAATCAATAACCTATATTGGACTGGGGGAAGTTATGGAACAGGCTGGAGTCCAGACTTGGCCATGCCAAAGAACGGCCGGAGACACCAATATTTCATTGCTACAATAACGTTGACGGGTCAGGAAAGAAGTATTGTTTGTGTTCAACAACATCATGCAGCTGTAAGACTCAACACTGACAATAATAATAATAATAATAATAAACTTCTAACAAATTCAAGCAAATTAGGGGTAAAATGCAACTCCGTCTACTTTTGACCCCGCGTGGTTTTTCTTCCTAAATCGGTCTGGTTTGCCCGTGGTTTATTCATTCACATTACACATTAAAAAAAAAACACCGGTTACACCTTCATTTTCTTGAAAGGAAAACGCCTAGATGGAGGTATTTAGTTATGTTTGTCCGCACCCCCCCACCCCCCCCCCCCCACCCCCCCCCCCCCCCTCACATACACATTAAAAGTCGTGTTACAATGTTTTATAAATTGATGTTCCTTCTCTGTCGCTGGGAACTCAGAAGTTCGACATTTTCAGACAAGGTCAACGTGTTTGTATTTTGAACAGGAAAAATAGACGGCACCACAGCCTTCTCGCGTAAGCGGCGCCTAGCAGCGAGCTGAATGTTGAGCCAAATTACATATAAACAGATTTTGAAAAAAAAAAGTTGACGAAAACAAAGAAGTCCAGTTTAAACAAAATAGTAAACACATATTTAGTTTGAGGTTAATTAACCAGTTAAAGTAGCCACAAGTTTTTTTTAATATAACTGTATCTCCTGGTCATTGCCATTGACAAAGAGGTCGCGGAGGTGAATTTAAATATGTTTTAGATTTACCTCTTTTATTACTTGGGAGAACAATGTTATCCAAGCAAATTAAAAGATACCGAGGTGTGCAGTTACTTTCAAAATAGCGTGCGCCTTCTGGCAGAAATGACACACGGGAAACGAAAGTAAAATCTATAAAGTGCGCCCGCTCTTTCTGTGAACAGAAATTTAAATAAATCGCCCAACAATTACCAATGTGATTATTCACGAAATGCTGGAGTAACTCAGCGGGTCAGGCAGCATCTGATCTGCCCCGCTGAGTTACTCCGGGATTTTGTATCTATCTTCGGTGTAAACCAGCATCTATCGGCAGCACCTTCTTACACAATTACCAATAGGGTTTTGCCGCTTGAGTACTTTATACGAGAGTTGGCTCTGCTGAACAGTTTTCGGAACTTTGTGCATTTATAACATTTTGGGTTGGGGAGGGTAATTTCCCCCCCAAAAATCCGCACAAACAAAAGTGTGGATAACATATATATATTTGTAAATAGTTGTTGGACAATCGACGGTAGCTGCAGAAGGGAACAGCACAGGACTCGTGTGCGGGTTTCAACGCTAACTAGTGTGTCCGAATAGTCTCACACTGCAGTTACACCGCCGTAGAAATGTGATGAGTTTCAGGAAACGGTGCCTGAAGTTGAGTTTAACCTAATAACACTGTGGGTGACACTGCAGTTTCGCTGTGGACTCGGTGAGATTTATACAACCGATCTTTTAAATCTGGCTGGCTGTGGCTGCTGCCACTTCTGTCCGCGAAATAGATTGATTTACCGCCCTTATTGCCATTTTTTTTTTCGCGCAGGCAATGTTTATTCATTTAGATTGTAGCCTTTAGGTTTTCAACAATGGAACCACCGAGCACACGTCGCTTATTAAACATTAATCCCGCGGTCGGTGGGAAAGTTATTTGCTTTTTTGAAGTTTCTTGCTCCAGTTTCTGGCTCAAAGAGTTAGTTTTAGATTGAACCCTTGCGAAAGACTGGGGTTACCAAAAGCACGCAGTCGCTATTTGGAGCAGGCTTGTTCTTGCCAGAATATACATGGCGTTTCCATGTGTGTATATGTGATGAACCCCCCCCCCCCCCCCCAGAAGAAAAGTAATACTGAATAAACTTTCAACTTTATGTCCTAACCAGTATTTCTGTGTATACTTAAGACAAGGTCCTTTAAAAAAAAAACACACAATTCAAATGCTCGAAAAATAATCAAAAATGCAATGAAGGAAGTAATGATCCACGTTCAACGCGGGAAAAGTACACAAAATCCAAATATTGATTTCGTTTCCGCAGCTCTGCTGTAATTAAGGTGTGCGGCCCATTCTGCCCGGCTGCCGAGTAACACGATTCCTGCAACTGAACGCCTTGTGTCACTGGCCTTGTGTCAGTTCGTGTGTCCTATCCCAGCCCCGCATATTTGTTTATTCCGTCAAGCGGCAGGCAGTGAGTGAGTGAGTGAGTGAGTGAGTGAGTGAGTGAGTGAGTGCCGCACTGATCCAGTCCTGAGCCGCGCTCACATGCATCCCTTTGCAGAGATGTGTGGGACCTGCGACGCGGAGTGAGAGCATTGAAAGCGCTCTCATCTGTCCTCCCCCCTTCTCCCACCACTACCACCCCACCGGTGTCGGTGACGCCGAGACAGGAAATCTGCGGGGTGGAGAAGGGGGAGGTTAGCCTTTGTTCGCCTCAACCCGGGCCGGGGGTACATTGCATATATTTACCGGCTTAAAGTGACGGGAAGGCGAGCCCAGCCCGCGGCGAGAGGCGGTGTAATCAGTCTCCGCCGGCTGATAATCCATCAGGCACGCTCCGGGGGTAGAGGGGAAAGGTTGTCCGGAGGCTGCAAACACAGACCCCTTCACCACTGGGTCGACAGTCACATTAGCAAAGCGGATGTTTTATTAAAGCCAAGCATCGAATGCTTTGATAGGCGCATATTCACTTAGAGAAGGCTCATTGTAATAAGTTAACACAACTGCAGGCACAACATGCTGGAGTAACTCAGCGGGACAGGCAGCATCTCTGGAGGGAAGGAATGGGTGACTTCAGTTAATACAATTGTCAGGAGTTG
Organism: Okamejei kenojei; assembly: GCA_035221665.1. Lineage (NCBI taxonomy): Eukaryota > Metazoa > Chordata > Chondrichthyes > Rajiformes > Rajidae > Okamejei > Okamejei kenojei. The sequence continues at coordinate 8,958,949 of CM069155.1, forward strand.
TGCAAAAGTTGGACTCAGAGAGTTGCGTGGTATTGGAGTGCTTCTGACACCCCCCCCCCCCCCCCCCTCGCCACGGGTCAAATGGGTCAATGACTTTCTTTTGAGCACACGCCTGCTGCTGGGGTGATCTCAACCCAATGGGTGAGGATTGGAAAGTTGGAGGAACGGACTTGGTTGAGAGCGGGAGTGAGCGATGGGAGAGAGAGAGAGAGGCAGAGACAGAGATAGAGAGAGAAGCGCCAGCTGATCAAGCCGAAAGGCCAAAGGAGCTGCCACATGAGGAAGGTCTATATTATTGTTTTTTTCCTCCTTTTGAGCTTAACTTTATGGGTGGGACCATTAAAGAGAGTTGACCACTTTCCCGGCGAAATGGTGAACTGCACCTGGAACCCTCCCCCCAACTCTAGTTTGTTTAAACCCCGAGCTTATAGACAGACGTAGACTTCCCCACCTTCAATACCCGTCCTATTCAGCTCTTGTTTATTCAAAGTGGCCGTGTTTTCTTTGGAACGATGCATTTGGTTGCTTCTGCTAAAATTGTACGAATACGTACTTGCACTCTCACTCTCATTTAGTTAAAACAACACAACAATCCGCTGTGAGGACATTCTTGCTATTGAGGGAGTGCAGCGTAGGTTCACAAGGTTAATTCCCGGGATGGCGGGACTGTCATATGCTGAGAGAATGGAGCGGCTGGGCTTGTACTCTCTGGAGTTTAGAAGGATGAGAGGAGATCTTATTGAAACACATAAGATTGTTAAGGGCTTGGACACGCTAGAGGCAGGAAACATGTTCCCGATGTTGGGGGAGTCCAGAACTAGGGGCCACAGTTTAAGAATAAGGGGTAAGCCATTTAGAACGGAGACGAGGACACACTTTTTCACGCACAGAGTGGCGAGACTGTGGAATTCTCTGCCTCAGAGGGCGGTGCTGGCAAGTTCTCTGGATGCTTTCAAGAGAGAGCTAGATAGGGCTCTTAAAGATAGCGGAGTCAGGGGATATGGAGAGAAGGCAGGAACGGGGTACTGATTGGGGATGATCAGCCATGATCACATTGAATGGCGGTGCTGGCTCAAAGGGCCGAATGGCCTACTCCTGCACCTATTGTCTATTGTCTATTGTCTATTGAATCTTGATACTCTGGTTTTGCAGTCAGCATTTGGAAAAAGAGCACAAACTACTGATTTTGAAAAGTTCCCATAAATGTTGAGGATGGAATGTACTTGGTGTTCCTATTGTTCCCATGTCCCCAATATGCATTTCAATCTGACACTATCTACACAGTCGACCAGGACTCCAAGAAGCATATTATAATTCATAGTGTAATCACTTTACAGAAAGGTTGAGTCACACATATGTACAATTGAGAGTAGAAGCTGTTATAATTGTTAGTTTAAAAGTTGTACATTTTATCGTTGAATTGATGCAGTGAGAATTCACACACAGCCATATTTCGTAAGGCTCAAAGCCATTCGTCAATTGTAATTATGATTAACTTAAAAGTTATTACAAGTGAGCAAATATAGGTATTTTTGTCACTTATCATACGCAGATCGTGGTTATATTGTGGAGTTAAACACTCAGTTACATTTCATTCAGCAAAGTCATTTTTGTGGAATTTATGCCAGGAACGTTGTGCAAGTTGTTGAAGTTAAATTATTGTTAAATTTATTAAATTGTTTGAAATGTTAAATGATCTTCTGCGTTGATTTCATCTCAGAAATTGCAACAGTGCACGAGTGAAGTGACAGGACTTTGATGGTTATTACAAGTGACTAAATATTCTGGATTTCTATATTTAAGTGCATTTATGCTAATCTTAGAAGCAGCTGTTTTCTTTGCAATGAAAGAGAGAGAGCCAAGAGTGTTTTATTGTCATATGTCCCGGATGGGACAATGAAATTCTTACTTGCTGCAGCACAACAGAATGTGTGAATATGTAAACGTAGCACATAACGGGGGAAGAGAAAAAAAAAGAAAGTTCAATGAATAACAAATATAGTGGATTAATAATATAGTCTTTTGCAGTTCAGAGCTCAGAGCTTATTCGTTGTTGTGTTTAATAGCCTGATGGCTGTAGGGAAGAGGCTGTTCCTGAACCTGGACGTTGCAGTTTTCAGACTCCTGTACCTTCTTCCTGGTGGCAGTGGTGAATTGAGTGTGCGGCCAGGATGGTGGGGGTCTTTGATGATGTTGGCTGCCTTTTTGAGGCAGCGACTACGATAGATCCCTTCGATGGTGGGGAGGTCAAAGCCAGTGATGGACTGGGCAGTGGTCACAACTTTTTGTAGTCTTTTTCGCTCCTGGATGTTTCAAGTTGCCGAACCAGGCCACGGTGCAACCAGTCAGAATGCTCTCTACTGTGCACCTGTAGAGGTTTAGGAGAATCGTCTTTGACTTGCCGAATCTCCATAATCTTCTCAAGAAGCAGAGTCGCTGCATCGGTGTGCTGGGTCGAGGAATGATCTTTGGAAATATGCATGCCCAGGAATTTGAAGTTTTTCACCCTCTCCACCATGGAGATATGAACAGGATTGTGGGTCCTCAACCTTCCCCTACCAAAGTCCACAATCAGTTCCTTGGTCTTACTGATGTTGAGAGCCAGGTTGTTGTGCTGGCACCATTTGGTCAGTCGGTCGATCCTACTTCCATACTCTGACTTGTCCCCATCTGTGATTCGTCCAACCACAGTGGTGTCGTCAGCGAACTTGAAGATGGAGTTCACACAATGTCCGGCTACACAGTCATGGGTATAGAGTTAGTACAGCAGGGGGCTGGGCACGCAGCGAAGCCCATTGGCTACAAGTTATGTTCTTGCCACTGACAGTATAAAGGATGCATTTTCAAATAATACACAAAACAACCATGTTGCAGCCTTAATTCTAAGATTGTTTTTATATTTGTAGATTGCAAACGATGAGGTTCTGTGAATTGAAAATGTAAAGCATCCACTGACAGCAAGGCAGGAATGCTGCTAGCTATATTCAGTATTCAGAGACGCTGCCTGTCCCACTGAGTTTCTCCAGCATTTTGTGTCTATCTTCGGTGGAAACCAACATCTGCAGTTTGTATGGGCAGCTTATATCCTAGCGGTATGAACATTAACTTCAAGCAACCCTTGCTTTCCCACTCCCTCAATCTCTCCCTGTCCCAGTTCTCCAACCAGTCTGACAGTCTCCAACTACATTTTATCTCTGTTTGCTTTGTTTCCTTCTCCCAGTTACCAATGACATGTCGTACATTTTCCTTGATCTTCATTCCCTTTGTCCTATTTTCACACCTTACACTTCCTTATCTATGTATCTCCCTCTCCCCTGACATCAGTCTGAAGAAGGGTCTCAACCCGAAACATCACCCATTCCAGAGATGTAAGATGTGAAAATGACCGATCAAAGCAGACGCTGATCAAGGAAATGTAGAATGGTTCATCGTTAGCTGATGGGAAGGGAAGGTGACAATGATGCATACAAACAGTGAAATTAATCAGGAGGACAGTGAAACTATTTGGAGAACTAACTAGGGAGGGGGAGGTACAGAGAGAGGGGGAAAAGAGGGAAAGATGGGTTATTAAGGGTCTCAACCTGAAACGTCAACCATTCTTTCTCTCCAGAGATGCTGCCCGTCCCGCTGAGTTACTCCAGCATTTTGTGTCGAACTGCAGTACCTTCCCACACATTCAGTATATTGGACCCAGGATAAAAATTATTCATGTGTTGGAAAGAACTGCAGATGCTGGTTTAAATGAAAGGTAGACGCAAAATGCTGGAGTAACTCAGCGGGACAGGCAGCATCTCTGGAGAGAGGGAATGGGTGACGCTTTGGGTTGAGATTCTTCTACAAACTAAAAAGTATTCAAATTGGCCGAGTGGTGAATCATTGTACATTTTTGAACCTATTTTATTTAACGTTATGTTATAACCTACTCCAGTGATTTTTGTTGGTTTGTTCAGTGAATATGTTTTTGCGTGTAGAACACTGTTAATGGACTCGGGGCGATTGAAGGCATCAGTCTGTAGAGGCCTGAATGAACAGCACTGCTTGATATATGGAAGCTGGGAGGGGTCATCTGTCAGCAAGGTCCCATAGGTCACTGGGAAACTTAAAACATGGCCATTTTGAAAGCATTATAAGAGATGCATAAATAATGAACAGTTTTATTACCAAAGCTGTCTCCAGGCTAAATACCACCTGGACTAATGCCTAAACAGCAGCAAAGTTGTTTCCTTATCAACGGGAAATTAGTTCACGGGGCTGCGGTAGCTGAAGGGTTAAAAATAGACTATATTGAGGTAAAATATTAAATGCTTTCTATCTTTTCATGTTGAATAGAGGAGAATAGGCAACAAGCTGTTAAAAAATGCCCAACAATACCTGCCTGGGTAGGAAATGTTTAAGAAAGAACTGCAGATGCTGGAAAAATCGAAGGAAGACAAAAACGCTGGAGAAACTCAGCGGGTGAAGCATTACTATGGAGCGAAGGAATAGGTGGCGTTTCAGTCTGAAGAAGGGTCTCGACCCGGAACGTCACCTTTTCCTTCGCTCCATAGATGCTGCCTCACCCGCTGAGTTTCTCCAGCATTTTTGTCTAGCCTGGATAGGAAATGTAATTTCCGTAGCAGTTTTTATAAAGTAGTTTTTATCGTTTTATAATCAAATGATAGTGGAGCTAAGTACAGTGTTCATTGAATCTGGCTGCTCTCCTAAAAAAACTCATTGAGCAATGGAAGATGGAGCTCTAGCAACTGCGGTGCTTTATAAATGCCAATTGATGTGGTCAGCTCTTCTCCTGCATTTGCCATCACCATTTCCCTCTGTTCATACATAATCTTTTTTAAATTTTAGTTTTACTTCCCTATTAGGTCACCAAAGGTGTGTTTATTAGAAATGTGGCACTGGGACAGGATGTTTGCAAGTCATTGCTTGTTACGATCATGGGAAAGTTGGCAGTGCACTTGGCCTCCACACACCCCGGGTCAGGCTGATGAACACATAGCCGGCGTCTCCTGCTGGGAATTGTACACGTGTGCTTGTTGTGTGAAGGAAGCATCTACAGCTGCACCAGTGCTGACAATTACACCTGTCTGGAGAATGAGGGAAGGAACAAAGTACTCCTGGTGATTATGAAGCCACAACTCCATTAAGATTCAGCATCTTTATAATGTGGCGTGCGGGATTTGGGGCACTTATCATGCAAACATAAATTACAGATTATCCTGAGAAAGTTCATTTTAGATCTCTATTCTTAACATATGGACAGACACAAAATGGTGGAGTAACTCTGTATGCTTCGCTCTCACCTTCTCCTAGCTAACAATTTTCCTTGTACCTCATCTCCTTTGATGTCTCATTTTCACTCCTTATCCTTCCTTATCTCTGTGTCTCCCTATCCCCTGGGTCTCAGTCTGAAGAAGAGATTCAACCCGAAACGTCACCCATCCCTTCCGTCCAGATATGCCGCCTGTCCCTCTGAGTTACTCCAACATTTTGTGCCTATCTACGGTGTAAGCCAGCATTTGCAGTTCCTTCCTACTCTATTCTTAACATCTCTTCCTTGACTGGCTCCATTTAGTTTGCTCACATTTTGTTTGACACCTTCTTTTGGAGATCTGAAGAATGAGAAATTATCTTTCTGAAATATATACTATACTGAAGGGGCAGTTGAGGTTGGTATGGGTTCTCTCACAACACTGAAGAAGCATCTAGACAGGTACTCAAATCCCCAAAGCAGAGGTTCACTTGCACCTCCTCCAACCTCATCTACTGTATCCTCTGTTCCAGTGTGACCTCCTATTATCAGTGTGACCAAGCGCCGACTGGGTGATCATTTCCCACACCCATTCTGCCTTGGACTATGCAATGTCCCAGTTACTAAACACTTTAACTCTCCCTCCCATTCCCACACTGCCCTTTCTGTCCTGGGCCTCCTCCATTGTCGGAGTGAAGCCCAGCATAAATTAGAGGAACAGCACCTCTTATTTCACTTGGGTAGCTTACATATGAATGTTGATTTATCTAATTTTAAGTCACCCCAGCTTTAAGTAACCCTTTCTCCTCCCCCCTCCCCCACTCCAGTTGTCCTGCCAGTTCCACTGTTCGCATCCACGTATCCCCTCATTATCACCTCTTCCACAGCCAACAATGGACCATTGTGGGCTCCACCTTTCTTTGGTCATTGATACCGGCTCTGATCTGTTCGGAACCTTTTCATACCACTAGTTTCCCGCTCCCCTGCCTCTCAGTCTGAAGAAAGGTTTCGACCCGAGATGTTACCTATTCTCCAGAGATGCTGCCCGTCCCGCCGAGTTACTCCAGCATTTTGTTTCTATCCTCAAAGCCGTAGAAGGCTACACACCTAATGCAGGTAGGCAGACGTAGTGTAGGGCAGTACAACTGGCAGCCTGGACATGGTGGGCTGAAGGAGGAGTCTGAAGAAGGGCCTCGAACTGAAACATCACCTATCCATTCCCTCCACAGATGCTGCTTGTCCCGCTGAGTTACTCCAACATTTTGTGTTTTGCTCAAGGCTCCAGCATTTGCAATTCCTTGTGGCTTGACCTGTTTCTGTGGTGTACCACTCTATGAGTCTGTGTGTCTAGATCTATGGTCCAGACACGCAAGATAAATGCTTGAATGCCTAGATGCGGGGGGAATTACCCCTCTCAGAGGGTTGTTAATTTTGAATTCCCAAACTGAAGTTGTTGTGGTTGCTGCATCATTAAATATATTCAAGGATAGAGTGGTGCAGCGGTAGAGTTGCTGCCTTACAGAGCGCCAGAGACCCGGGTTCAATCCCGACTACAGGTGCTGTCTATACGGGGTTTGTACGTTCTCCCTGTGACCGCTTGGGCTTTCTCCAAGATCTTCGGTTTCCTCCCACACTCCAAAGACATACAGGTTTGTAGGTTAATTGGCTCGGTATAAATGTAAATTTGTCCCTAGTGTGTGTAGGATAGTGTTAGTGTGCAGGGATCGCTGGTCGGTACGGGCTCGGTGAGGCGAAGGGCCTGTTTTCAATAGACAATAGACAATGGACAATAGGTGCAGGAGTAGACCATTTGGCCCTTTGAGCCAGCGCCGCATTCAATGTGATCACGACTGATCATCCCCAATCAGTACCCCATTCCTGCCTTCTCCCCATATCCCCTGACTCCGCTATTTTTAAGTGCCCTATCTAGCTCTCAATTGGAAGCATCCAGAGAACCTGCCTCCACCGCCCTCTGAGGCAGAGAATTCCACAGACTCACCACTCTCCGTGAGAAAATGTGTTTCCTCGTCTCCGTTCTAAATGGCTTACCCCTTATTCTTAAACTGTGGCCCCTGGTTCTGGACTCCCCCAACATCGGGAACATGTTTCCTGCCTCTAGCCTGTCCAAGCCCTTAACAATCTTTTGCGCTGTATTTCTAAACTAAACTAAACCAAAGATGAGAAAGAGGTATTTTTGGAATATAATGAAATAAAGTTATGAAGATTGGGCAAGAAAACAGATTGAGGCTGAAGTTGGGAACAGCATGACCTTTCTGAAGACAAGAGCAGACTGCGAACTTGTACAGCCTCTCTCTTATCTAGTTGTAATTTTAATTTCTTTGGTAACATTCCCATGCAGCACCTTGGGACGTTATAAAACATGAAATCTTGCCAAGTAAGAAGTCCATATAATTTCAAGTTGTGCAAGGTATTTGCATGTAAATAGTTCGTATTAGATGCTCTTCTTGGACCTGGTCATGTAAACGGATAGTGGGAGAACAGTCAGGGTAAAAAACAAGGGTACACAAAAAGCTGGAGAAACTCTGCAGGTGCAGCAGCATCTAAGGAGCGAAGGAGATAGGCGACGTTTCGGGCCAAAACCCTTCTTCAGACAAATAATTTGGCAAGTCTACCCAACAATATTATATCTGGCATTAATAAAAAAAATATTGTCAACTCTATGGCACCTTTGACTTCTTCAAGACATTCATATTTTCATTGAAATATATTAACTGTATTAAAATGAACTTAACATGGTATCTTTAAGCTTGAGTACCATAAGACGTTATCACATGTATAGTTTCAAAGTCGACCTACAAGCCAGAAATAACTATTAACAACTTACTTTTAAATGAATGTAATTGTAGCTCATGAATCACAATTTGGTGACTGATTGTTCATTGTAAGTATTATGATAAGTGGACGCCTATCTTGATGTGAGAACTTATAATATAATGCTACCTATACAGCCGATATAAAGGATGGACACAAAATGCTGGAGTAGCTCAGCGGGACAGGCAGCACCTCTGGGTAGAAAGAAAGGGTGACGTTTCAGTTCGAGACCCTTCTTCAGACAGATAGTTGTTACGGTAATTATATTTCATTTATTGTGTTTTCGTTATTTTTTAATTCACTGCATTTTTATAAATGGTACAATTATATTGGACTGTCAGAATTTGATTGTGAAATTAATTAGCAGGAAGCTGCTAGAGTGAACTACAGAAAACACAACGTAGATTCATGAATAAACCATCTAGGAACATGCATGTGAATACCTCTGAAAATGTACATCCCATGTATAAATACATAAACACATTCCCACGCTGGCCTCACTAGTTAGCAGATGAACATTGAAATGTACAACGCCTTTCCAGGAAATCTTTGTTCTTGGTGAATACTATTCATGTAAATAAACTGTAGCTTCGGCTAACTGTCCAGTAACTGGCAGAAAAACAGCTCAGAGTGCATCCAAATGAATTCTCGTTAGATTCTGTGACAATGATGCCTACAAATATCATAGCGCGTGGAACTCCAATCCATTTTCATGCTAAATGGGCAGTCACGGTGGCGCAGCAGTCGAGTTGCTGCCTTACAGCGCTTGCAGCGCCGGAGTCACGGGTTCGATCCCGACTACGGGTGCTGTCTGTACGGAGTTTGTACGTTCTCCCCATGACCGCGCGGGTTTACTCCGAGTTCTTCGGTTTCCTCCCACACTCCAAAGACGTACAGGTTTGTAGGTTAATTGGCTTGGCAAATGTAAAAATTGTCCCTAGTGTGTTGTAGGATAGTGTTAATGTGCGGGGATCGCTGGTCGACGTGGACCCGGTGGGCCGAGGGGCCTGATTCTCTGTGTCTCTAAACTAAACTAAAACCACAAAAGGAGAAACACGCTCATCTCATCTTCAAACATTGGCATATTGGAAGGAATATATTAATATAAATAAGCAATAATTAACACCGGGAGGTATTCATTCAAATTATCAGAATTAATGTTCTGCTAACATAATGCCAGCTCGTCGAACTGGTATTTTAAGTAACATTCCAAAAGTAGAATTTCAAAGGAATAAAGTTCAGACACGTTCATAAAATTGCTGATTTATGAAGTAATAAAGTAAATGACCACCCAATAGATTATCCCTTCAGGGGTTTGGAATTTATTTTTGGTGTTTTATTTTCTTTACGTTTATGTGGCTTTGCAGTCAAGATAATATGAGAATATGTCAGGGACAAAAAGAGGAAAAATAACATGATAACGGTGAATTCGTTTATGCCAATTAAATCAAATAACTGCTCCAGATGGTTCACAATTTACATTGTTCATATTTGCCAATGAAGCAACAACTATTCTCATCGAGTGAGTTTTAGCAGAGCCGAATAGGGCCTAGACAAACAGATCCTGACCTGAAAATGAATCGCACAGACTCTTGTCATCTCCACTTTTTTAAGGGTTATCGCCAGTTGAAAAATGAACTTCCCCAGTGAATGTCATTGAATTGAGACACAGGCCTCACCTAAAGAATGATTTCTACATTTGTTTTTAATACCCTGAGCTAATTACTCGTGTTACATAGCTGGAATAAAATATGTGCATTTTGATTTTTTATATATATGTACATTATCTTGTGGAAAAGGGCAATTGATTCCTTTTATGGAAACCAGGGTTTTTAGGTAACAAGTGACATTATCCAGAAAGCTTTAGCCAGGAGATTAAATTACCAGATTCTTTAAGATGACTGACAAAGCTGATGACTAATATGTAATTATTTCATCTTTCTAACCAGAATAAATATTGTTCTATGGGTAATTCATGATGGCTGAACCCACTCCTGCTCCTGTGGTTGTCCCAATCAAGTAGTGCTCTGCCTGAGAAAACATTCTTGTTCAGAGAAATTACACAAAGGATTATAAACTTTATTGATGTATTCAGGAAGAACCTGGTGTTTCACAAAATATTTGTCCTACTAGGGGAATCAGGATCTAGATCTTGTAGTATATATTAGCAGCAGATGCACATTTCACTTTAGGTAATAATGGAACAATGCCCCTGTCCCCCTTGGGTGGGGCACAAAGTCTCCAGAGGTTTCCGTTCAGGTTTCCTAAGTGGGACAGGGGCATAAGCCTTTGAGGTTTACAGTCACTTTTAAATGAGTTCCGAGATCCACAATTCCATTGACTCTGCAGCCTCTTGCTAACCATTCTTAACTCTGCATGAGAATGTATTTTATACTAGACCAAGTGCAGACCCGTTGGGTCTGTTCGCCGAACGTGCGGTTGAGGGGGGGGGAGAGGGGGGGAGTTGGAGGGAGGTGGGGAGAGGGAGGGGAAGCAAAGAGTAGGAGTAAACGGGTCCTTTTCACAATGGCAGGCAGTGACTAGTGGGGTACCGCAAGGCTCAGTGCTGGGACCCCAGCTATTTACAATATATATTAATGATCTGGATGAGGGAATTGAAGGCAATATCTCCAAGTTTGCGGATGACACTAAGCTGGGGGGCAGTGTTAGCTGTGAGGAGGATGCTAGGAGACTGCAAGGTGACTTGGATAGGCTGGGTGAGTGCTCAAATGTTTGGCAGATGCAGTATAATGTGGATAAATGTGAGGTTATCCACTTTGGTGCAAAAACAGTAAAAGCAGACTATTATCTAAATGGCGACCGATTAGGAAAAGGGGAGATGCAGCGAGACCTGGGTGTCATGGTACACCAGTCATTGAAAGTAGGCATGCAGGTGCAGCAGGCAGTGAAGAAAGCGAATGGTATGTTAGCTTTCATAGCAAAAGGATTTGAGTATAGGAGCAGGGAGGTTCTACTGCAGTTGTACAGGGTCTTGGTGAGACCACACCTGGAGTATTGCATACAGTTCTGGTCTCCAAATCTGAGGAAGGGCATTATTGCCATAGAGGAGATACAGAGAAGGTTCGCCAGACTGATTCCTGGGATGTCAGGACTGTCTTATGAAGAAAGACTGGATACACTCGGTTTATCCTCTCTAGAATTTAGGAGATTGAGAGGGGATCTTATAGAAACTTACAAAATTCATAAGGGGTTGGACAGGCTAGATGCAGGAAGATTGTTCCCGATGTTGGGGAAGTCCAGGACAAGGGATCACAGCTCAAGGATAAGAGGGAAATCATTTAAGACCGAGATGAGAAATACTTTTTTCACACAGAGAGTGGTGAGTCTCTGGAACTCTCTGCCACAGAGGGTAGTTGAGGCCAGTTCATTGGCTATATTTAAGAGGGAGTTAGATGTGGCCCTTGTGGCTAAGGGGATCAGAGGGTATGGACAGAAGGCAGGTACGGGATACTGAGTTGGATGATCAGCCATGCTCATATTGAATGGCGGTGCAGGCTCGAAGGGCCGAATGGCCTACTCCTGCACCTAATTTCTATGTTTCTATGTTTCTATCTGAATGGTGGCAGATTAGGAAAAGGGGAGATGCAATGAGACACCAGTCATTGAAAGTAGGCATGCAGGTGCAGCAGGCTGTGATATCACATACATAATGCATCACATGTATGTGTAGCCACTGAGAATGCCGGTATCATTTCTGCACTGTCCTTGTTTTGTATATATATATTTGATTACCCTGAAGAAAGTTTATGTTTGGAAAAAGGAAGAATGGATATGACACTCCAAGTGGTTAGCCTGCGCAAATACCTTTTGGGGGAAATTTCAAAAATGAGGACAGCTTTTTTTTAATATGAAGCATGTACATATCATAGTCGAAACACATTTTGTGTATCAATTACATTGTTAATAGATGGGATTCCAACTATCAAAGTATAGGGGTCCTCATTTAGCAATTGTATATTAACGCTGCTTCTATTTGTTTTTTTTAATATATAGATAGGAAGGGAGAAAGAAATAAAAACATGACAAAAAAGAATAGAATACTTTACCAATAATACAACTTTGGAGATAGGTCGGTAGATTATAAAACATAACTATTCATCTAATCCTGGGTTTGAGCTTCAGTTGAGCTTCAATCTGATTTCCGTGCCGGACCAATCTACCCTTCAAAAAGTCAATGAATGGAGACCATATTCAGGCAAATAATTCTAGTTTGTCAATTAAGACAGGTCTAGTTCTTTCCAAATGTAAGGTCTCCAACATCTCCATAATCCACATTTTAATTGTGGGGGTTGTTCCAAAATTTTAATATTAATTTTTTTCCCAGTTATTATACAATAATCAAGGAAGTTTCTTTGGCTTGTTGTAAGTTTTAGACTTTGTTCTGGTAAAAAATGAGGATAGCTTTTAAGAAAAACAAATCTTTTTTGTTTAAAGTTGCGGCTCCTTTGATTCCCTAAGGATTGAGGGTTGAACAAGGCAGTAGACTGTTAGTTCAGATGGGATACGAATGACTCACTAATACGGTGGCAAATGACATTGACACTGGGCACAAGATGCTTTGTTTTCGGCACAATCATTGCGGGCCAAAGGGCCCGTTCAGGTGCTGTGCTGTTTGATTTTCTATGTTCTATATTTGAACTTGGATCAGTGCATGGAACTATGAAATGGTGGCCATTACAAAGACATGGCTGCATAAAACCATGAGAGGAATAGATTGGGTAGATGCAAAGTCTCTTGCCCAGAGTAGGTGAATTGAGGACCAGAGGACGTTGGTTTAAGATGCAGGGGCATCTGAGGGGTAACCTTTTTACACAAAGGGTGGTGGGTGTATGGAACAAGTTGCCAGAGGTGGTAGTTGAGGCAGGGACTATCCCAACCTTTAAGAAACAGTTAGACAGGTCAATGGATAGGACAGGTTTGGAGGGATATGGACCAAACGCAGGCAGCGGGGACTAGTATAGCTGGGACATGTTGACCGGAGGGGGCAAGTTGGGCCGAAGGGCCTGTCTCCACATTGTATCACTCTATGAATCTATGATTCTATGCATATCAATTCTGTTTAGAAAAGAGACTTTCCCCACCCATCTATTTAGGTCACAACCCTGTGTGTGATGACATGAGGGATCTGGCCATTATGCGTTTCTATGATCACTTCCTCTGCAGCTGTGTTTGAGTGACTTTGGAATTAAATATTTAACCTGTCCTAATAGGCACGGATGTAAGAGGGTTGCCCTTTGAGGTTTTGAAATCTATATGATGCATCATTTAGTTTTGGATCTGGCAGATGACACTGGTTGGAATCAAAACCGAGTAACATTTTCTGATGGATAGAGTTTTGTAACCTGGGAGGCTTTTTACAATTACTAAATGCTACTGACATTTAGAAGTATTTTAAAATCCAGTTAATAGTTCAGAAAAAATTAAAAATCAAACTGAAACTAAAGCTGGGAGGCACGGTGGCACAGTGGTAAAGTTGCTGCACCAAGCGACCAGGGTTCGATCCTGACTACAGGTGCTGTCTGTCTGGAATTTGCACATTCGCCCTGTGACGAGCGTGGGCTTTCTCCGGGTGCTTCGGTTCCCTCCCAGGTATGTAGGTTCATTGGCTTCTGTAAATTTTAAATTGTCCCTAGTGTGTCGGATAGTGCTAATGTATGGGGTGATCGCTGGTCGACCTGGACTCGGTGGGCCGAAGGACCTGTTTCCACGCTGTACCTCTAATGTCTAAAGTCTAAAACTAACTAATTCAAAGAGAAATATCTGATCTTTTACCCTAAAATCTTCCTGCTGCGAATCCTTGTTGAAAAGTAAAGGTGCTTCCAAGAGGGACCCTAGCCAGCGCTGACATTTCCCGTGTCAGCAGTGGTCATTATTTTAATGCATTATAGTTGCTATATAAATGCAAATGACAGGTCCCCAACATAATCCCTGCATTACTCTACACCTATTGGAAGTTATTATTAGCTGGAATCTAAAAATACTTGGGGTCAGTCTGGTGAAGTGGAGACATAAATATAAGTAGCTCAGATAGGCATCTGTCGTGAAGGAAATTGTGGGCGTGCAGTTAGTGCACCTGTCTCGGGGGTGAGTTGAGAGCAGCCGGACGCTAGTTTGAACCGATGGTAACAGTCGACACGATTTGGCCCATTACTTCCTCACGGCTGAAAAAATAAAGCTGACATTTCTGATTGGGCCGTGATATTAATTGTGGAGCAAGGCAGGATGTCATAAAGTATGGTGTTTTTATAATACGTGTTACCACACGTTACTTCACGGTGGAAATGTCTCCTGTTAAATTGTTGGCCCTTACAAATCGTTAATTAAATTTCTTAACCCATGTATATTTATTGATTTATTGAACAGAGTTAATGATCTTTAATATGACGTATGCCACAAAGGGCTTCAGTGGCTAACTGGAGTGAGAGAAAAGGAGGTAGACAAAAATGCTGGAGAAACTCAGCGGGCGAGGCAGCATCTATGGAGCGAAGGAAATAGGCAACGTTTCGGGCCGAAACCCTTCTTCAGACTTCTTGTGAGAAAAGAAGATTAGTCGGGTAAAATGAAGCAACAAAATCATTGGAGCAATTGGTAAATCATTAATTGTTTTCATCCTTCTGAAAATAGCAAACCAAATATAAAAACATTAGATGGACACAAAAAGATGGAGCAGCTCAGCAGGTCAGCCAGCACCCGAAACGTCACCCATTCCTTCTCTCCGGAGATGCTGCCTGACCCGTTGAGTTACTCCAGCTTTTTGTGTCTATCTTTGGTTTAAACCACCATCTGCAGTTCCTTCCAACACACAAAAACATTATATTCTTTAAAATATGATGAGTTGCAATCTATGAAAGTTCCAAATCATAGCACTGAAAGCTTCTTAACAATACCTATCAATTGAGTTAACAATTTGCTGGAAAGGTTCTCTGGGAATATTTCTGTTTCATACTCTTCATTGTGTCCCATTATGTAAATATACCATACACAGCACTATATATCCATATATCCCATGATCGGTCAGACGATATATTGCTTTCAACAGTAAGAATTTTATTCGATTAGAATACCACCCTATTGCAGCTCTACATGATGAGCCACTAAGATAATAGACGTGATTTTCTGTGTCATCTGTCGGTTAATTTTCCTTAACCAAATTTTTGGGGCAGTCAGATTGATTTCCTCTTCACGTGCATATTTTAAGAGCGTTTCCTGAAGTGAATTAGAATACACAGGGGGTTATTGTGCCGAAAACAAAAAGCTAAATGGATGTGCTGATAAGGCATGCTTGCAAACGGCCCAGTTTTAGTCCACAATTCTGCTTCAATTGTTGATGACCATCATGTGAACCTGCCAGGACACAGGTAATGTTTGAGAAGGAACTGCAGATGCTGGAAAATCGAAGGTAGACAAAAATGCTGGAGAAACTCAGCGGGTGAGGCAGCACCTATGGAGCGAAGGAAATAGGCAACGTTTCGGGCCGAAACCCTTCTTCAGACACAAGCAAGTCTGACACGCAAGCACACACGCACGCACGCTAGCACGACGAGACACGGTTCTTATGGAGGACCGGAGGTAGGCTACATTCGAGCACCAAAGTGTACGTTTTGGGCCCCGTATCTGAGGAAGGATGTGCTGATCTGGAGAGGAGGTTTGCGAGAATGATCCCAGGAATGATTGGGTGAACATATGATGAGTGTTTGACAGCACTGGGCCTGGGCTTTAAAAGGATGAGTGGGGGGGGGGGGACCTCATTGAAACCAAAGATTATGCTCCTCTGTAATCTTTGATTGAAACTACCTATTTCTCCAGTGAATAGTGAAAGGCCAGGATAGAGTGGATGTGGGGAGGATGTTACCACTACTGGGAGAGTCTAGGACCAGAGGCCATGGCCTCAGAATAAAAGGATGTACCTTTGGAGGGGAGATGAGGAGGAATTTATTTAATCAGTTATATTACACAGTCCAAATGTAGATGTGAAGTGCTACTTATCAAACCTTTACTGTTCAGACCTTTTGAGGTATCGCTGCTTGGCTTTGTGAGGAAGGAGGCTTTTGACCAGTTTCTCGGGCCGATCAGCTCCTGTGCTCGTGCTTCCAATAACATTTGCTCACATCTTTAATTCACAATCAATACTGTAACTGCTGCTCCATCATTATGGTGACTGGAGAAATCTCCCAGTGTGGCAGTGTCTGCACAGTGTTTGGTGAACAGTGCGAGGAATGGTTATGGGGTGAAAGCCTCATCTTGGGAACTGTTCAAAGGAAACGCATAAACACATTTATCGAGCAATGGTGATGTGCCAATATCCTGCCTGCCATGCTGCTGTCTGTATGCATCTCGAATTTGTGTAGGAAGGAACTGCAGATGCTGGATTCAACCTAAGATGGACACAAAAAGCTGGAGTAACTCAGCGGGACAGGCAGCATCTCTGGAGAGTGACGTTTCGGGTCGACACCCCCAATCTGAAGAAGGGTCTTGACCCGAAACGTCACCCATTCCTTCGCTCTGGAGATGCTGCTGCCTGTCCCGCTGAGTTACTCCAGCTCTTTGTGTGCATCTAGAATTTGTTGTAGATGAGAAGCAGTTATATTAACCGTGAATTTTAATATCTATTTCCTCCCTAGCCATAAGTTCCTTGACTTAGCAGGCTGTCTTCCTGGGTTGAGTCGGTGGCCGGTTTACCTTTGCTCCTCAGAGCCTTGTTATTTCTCTTTGTTTGCCTGGATATGAAACTCACACGCGGGGAAATGCAGAGTCAGTTTCAGCCTGTGCTGCTCCATCTGTGATTGCCATGAAATAATTCACGATTGCAGCACGCTCTGCGCCAGGGTTGACCATGTGCTCTGGTAACAAACCTGCGAGGTTTATACGCGATGTTAGAAACATCTTCTCTGCTGCTCACAAAGGCCGCCATGCAGTAACGTGAGCATGGGTGTGAATGCCCAGAATGGATATTGTGTCCCCTGTCCGGCCTGCACTCCACATCTATCAGCTTCACATTAAACTCTGGGGAATTAACGTGAGTAGGTGTCATCTGGGGTAGGATTATCTCAGCACTTCTTTAGACTTTCTCCTGCAACATTGATTGTGGGCAACTGCATTAAAACTTAGGCACAACTTATTCTGGCCTGTGAAAGTAGACACAAACTGCTGGAGTAACTCAGCGGGACAGGCAGCATCTCTGGAGAGAAGGAAAGGGGACGACTGGGGTGGCATCCCTCAACGTCAGCTCCTCTTTAGCTGCACTAGATTTTTCAGAGCAACATTTCTGTGGAACTTATTCTATACCCCCAGTGCTGATTTGGAATATTCTTGCTGAGAAACTCTTTAAGTACTCGTTGCATCTGTTTAACACTCCGTTCCCAAGTCAGCAAGCTGAATGTATCAGGAGCAAGTATATTCGTATTGAATGCATGCTCGGGTCTCAGAAGCACAGGGTTACTTTTCTTAAGGTGGTACTGTTCCAATGAGCGTGGGGATATGGAGAATGTTCCATCATTTGTTTCACCCACGTAAGTGTTGTTCACGGGTGTCAGGAGGGAAATCATTCTCCCCAGAATACCTGTCTCTGTGCTGCTCTTGCAGCTCCAGTATTTCTGTGTATGGTCTAGTTAGATTCATGGCCAGTGACATACACAATAGGTGCAGGAGAAGGCCATTCGGCCCTTCGAGCCAGCACCACCATTCAATGTGAACATGGCTGATCATCCACAATCATTACCCCGTTCCTGCCTTCTCCCTATAATCCCCTGACTCCGCTATCTTTAAGAGCCCTATAAAAGCTTTCTCTTGAAAGTATCCAGCGAGGCAGAGAATTCCACAGGCTCACAACTCTCTGTGTGAAAAAGCGTTTCCTCATCTCCGTTCCAAATGCCTTACCCCTTACTCTTAAACTGTGGCCCCAGGTTCTGGATAGTGCAGGATAGTGTTAGTGTGCGGGGATCGATGGTCAGTGTGGGCTCGGTGGGCCAAAGGGCCTGTTTCCATGCTGTATCTCAAAACTAAACTAAACTAAACTAATATACCACCCTCCCAGTAGCCACAAACTATTGTACCTTGCAGTATATGTAAAAAAAGAGGACTCAGCCCTGCTGAAATCAGATATGGTATGTCAGTGCTGAAGGATTGCCTGGTGTCAAAGAATACTGTAATCTGCCATGAAGCCATATTATGCTGCACTCTGCTACATTACATTGTGGCCTTCCGATAACCAGGCAATGGTTGCTGTTGTCTTCATTCATTCAGTGTTCTTGAACTGCTGAGGAATGAAACGACTTAACAAATGTAAGCTTGAAATTAAATATAAAATATTAATAGCTGTCAGTACGTGAGGAATGACTCAGAAATAATATCTTTATGAGCTACTCCCGGGAGCTTTCCTTTAGCCGTGCCGAACTTCAACCAGTGTTTTGTTATCACTTTCAGCAGAGCAGGGATGAATCCTATTAAATTTTTTATCATAATCATAAAACATAATTCACTCGCAAAAGAAAAAAAAAACATCTTTGCCTAGAAAAGTGTTACTTCAAAAAAAAAATAATTCAAAACCCAGCATAGGAACAAAAAATTACAAGTCTATTTTTATAAACTGCAACCAAACGGAACAGACAAAGCGGTGTCAGCCGCCCACCCCCAATGCAGCTGTGATAGTTGCTACAAATTCAAGGAAGCAGGTCATTTAATATGATGCTAACCTTCTTGTTCAATAGCATCTCACTGACTGCGTCTTGCTTTGGACCATTTCCCTTAAGTCCATTGGCAGGTTGAAGTGGACTCACAGGATCAGATAAGTATGTTCCTTGCACATTATTGGAACACAAGGGTCCATTCATAATGCTTTTGTATTCGTGTGAGGTCACGCTGACTTCCTCTCATGACATCACTAAACAGAGCATAAATCTCCTCAGAGAGAGTAAAAGGTGAGTAGTTTTAGTTTTAGCTTTTAGATTTTTAGTTTTGGAGATACAGCGCAGAAACAGACCCTTCGACCCACCGAGTCCTAACCGACCAGTGATCCCCGCACATTAACACCATCCCACACACACACTAGGGACAATTTACACTTATACCAAGCCAATTAACCTCCAAACCTGTACGTCTTTGGAGCGTGGGAGGAAACCGCAGATTCACGGAGGTCACAGAAGGAACGGACAAACTCCACGCAGACAGCACCCGTAGCCGGGATCAAACCCGGGTCTCCGGCGCTGCAAGCGCTGTAAGGCAGCAACTCTTCCATTGCGACAACGTGCCATCCGTTTTTGTTTAGTTTCGTTTCACTTAGAGATACAGCGCGGAAACAGGCTCTTCAGCCCACAGACTCAGAATCAGATCGTTGATCCAAACACCCTGGCAGTGTAGCTCAAGCACAATAAATGGGGAACATGCTAGTTCCCACTCATCTCCCCCAAACTCTGCAAAATATGAAGGCCGGGAGGAAACTCTATTGCGTGCAGCTAATTGTTCTTGTTGTCATGTGTTGTTAGTTTAATGGCAGATTTGTTTATTTATACTGGTGGCGATCTGGCAGTGAGCTACTGTGAACACCATGGTATACTGATCCTGGTGATATTACCACCCTGATTGTGTTGCAGTCAGACTCATGAGAAATAGATGTATTGAGTGCGAATTCACATTGTGTAGCCCCAGTGTGACAGATGGAGCAGACTGGCAATAGACACTAAATGCTGGAGTAACTCAGCGGGACAGGCAGCATCTCTGGAGGGAAGGAATGGGTGACATTTCGGGTCGAGACCCTTCTTCAGACTGGTTAGGGAAAAGGGAAACGAGAGATATAGATGGCGATGTGGAGAGATAAAGAACAATGAATGAAAGATATGCAAAAAAGTGACGATGATAAAGGAAACAGGCCATTGTTAGCTGTTTGCTGGGTGAAAACAAGAAGTTACTGCGACTTGGGTTGGGTAGGGATAGAGAGAGAGGGAATGCCGGGGCTACCTGAAGTGAGAGAAATCGATATTCATACCACTGGGCTGTAAGCTGCCCAAGCGAAATATAAGATGCTGTTCCTCAAATTTGCATTTAGCCTGACTCTGACAATGGAGGAGACCTGGGACAGAAAGGTCAGTGTGGGAAAGGGAAGGAGAATTAAAGTGTCCAGCAACCAGGAAATCAGGTTGGTTCAAGCGGGCTGAGTGAAGGTGTTCCCCGAAACGATCGCCCAGTCTGTGTTTGGTCTTGCTGATGAATAAGAGTCCACAGATCAGTTCAGTTTCAGTTCAGTTTAGTTTATTGTCATGTGTACCAAGGCACAGTGAGAAGCTTTTTGTTGTGTGCTAACCAGAGAGCAGAAAGACAATACCTGATAATACAATCGAGCCGTTTACAGTGTATAGATATATGATAATGGAATAACGTTTAGTGCAAGGCGGAGACAGTTACTGGCCCATGCACAACACCTTTGGGCTGAAGATAGACACAAATGCTGGAGTAACTCAGTGGGACAGGCTCTGATCCTCTCTGATCAAAAGGAATAGGCGATGTTTCTGGTCGAGACTTAAGGGCCTGTCCCACTTATGTGTCCTTGGCACGCAAATTACGCGACCTCATGGTCGCGTTGAGGCGCACGGGCATCGTATGGCCACGCGGGGCCGGTCCCACTGAGAAGCGCGGAGGGGCATGTAGTTGTGTGCGACATCGCGCGGGGCTCCAAACGTTTTGTAGCGAGCGAAATCTTTGCGCGCCAATGGCCTGCCGCGTAACTGACGGCCAGAGAGGAAGTGGGACAGGCTCTGAAGGCTCTGAAGAAGGCTCTCGACCTGTAATGTCACCTGTTCCTTTTCTCCACAGATGCTGCCTGACCCGCTGACTTACTCCAGCATTTTGTGTCTATCTCCGATGTAAACCAGCACCTGCAGTTCCTTCCAACTTCTTTGGGTTAGTCAACTGTAGTTGGTGACAAGGTGAACAATTTTGGGCTGAGTGGATTCAAGTCTTGCACGCTGAATGTTGGTGATTGCAAGCTGGTCTGATCTTGAGTTCAGAAGAAGCAGGGCTGTTCTAAGTAAGATAACAATATATTGAAGGTGCTAAGTTTCCACAATGATCTTTTCATTCCCAGCAGTTAATTTATTTGTAAACCTTCAGTGCAAGCAGTTTTACTGATTTTTGCAGTGCAAATCTATCAAGGGCATGGGCGAATAATGTTTAAAGTGTTCAATTGACTAATTTCCAATTGTGTCAGGAGTTTGAAGGCAAGCTGAGACAATTTCCACCTCCTTAGATAGAATTAGCCTTGAAATGACCTTTAATGTAATTGCAGGGTAAGTAATTGTTGGAATTGACGTGTTATCTGAAACTGAAATCAAGACACGACCTTTCTTCGAGTTGAGCTAATAGTGCAAATTTTAAAATGGAGACTTCAGTCAGTGGAACACTTTATTTTCTCATTCAACTCCAAAGGAAAAAAAAACAGTGCCCTCAAGTATTAACAGCCAAAATGAAATATTGTGGATGTCAGTTTATGACAGTGACAGAGCCTCCTTCAGCACAGATAATACAGGACATTACATTGCCATACAAAATGTAACTGGAAGAATACATTCCTTTTAAACTGTGCAGTTTTTTCTGCCTCTGGCACAAGCATCCTTGTGTAGAATCTGGTATTAAATAAACAATATTAAAACCAATATTATAAACAATATATTGAGTAGGGTGGCACGCTGGTGCAGCGGTAGAGCTACTGCCTTACGGCGATAGAGACCCATGTTTGCTCCTGACTACGGGTGCTGTCTGTACGAAGTTTGTACGTTCTCCCCGTGGGTTTTCTTCGAGGTCTTCGGTTTCCTCCCACACTCCAAAGACGAACAGGTTTGGAGGTTAATTGGCTTGGTAAATGTAAAAATTGTCCCTAGGATAGTGTATTGCAGGGATCGTTGGTTGGTGCGGTCTCAGTTGGCAGAAGGGCCCGGATCTGCGCTGTATCTCTAAATTGAACTAAAATAAACTAAACAAGTCCAAGTGTCCGTTCACCAATTGATTTATTAACTCCTTACTTTACATCTTTTGTTACGGCATTCTTTTGTCATTTTGACATTCTTCCAAATAAAAAGTAGAACAGCTGATTTGGGAATGATGCATAGTTGATTTTGGAACATGTTTTAATAAAACAGATGGGGTCAAGGAAAGAGCCTTCACGTCGCGGCCCTGTTTCCACCAATCTTTCCACCACCACGCACGCACAAGAAGCGACAACACGCCATTGTGTGCAGATGCCGAGACGTGTGTTCAGCTCTGGCTGAACAATTTCTAATCTTGTGATCTGGACTTGATAAGAAGAACAAAAACAGATAAATATTTGAATCGATCTAGAGGACTGTTTGGATTCAATCAAGATATGCTTTTCTTATTGATAAGAGGGGAATGTTTGGATTCTGATATTGCTTCCACCTCTGAGTGGATCAATTTGAATTGGTTCACAAGTTGTTTGAATATGTGTAGAGAAAGAGAGGACTAGCATCAATTAAGCACCCATTTGGACAAAGTCGAGGCCAGTAATTTATGGCTAATAATAGTAAGATTAAACGAGAACTTACCAGTTTGAAGTTTGAACTTTATTTTATGAGGAGTTACGATGAGGGATTACTTGAAGAAGCCCCGCCAGGCGCATGCGCGTCATACTTCAAAGCAGCGGCGTGAAATCACAGTAACTACAGTCAAAGTGATATAGTAAGACTCAGAAGACTAGAACTACCAGATGATCTTTGCGATTATGAGGGTTGGGAGTGGAGTAATCCCTCATCGTAACTCCTCGTAAAATAAAGATCAAACTTCAAACTGGTTTCTCATTTAATCTTACAATTTTACCTCGGAATCACATGAGTGACTACGTGAAGATTTCAAAGCACTGTGATTTCATGCCGTAGATCCAGTTCCATACGACACACCGCTTCAGTTGACACTGGATTGAACAAATAATGTATTGAACATTGCTTAAATTATACAATGAACATTTTAATAATAAAAAGAACAGTAATAACCCCTCTATCCCAGGGGGAAATTAGAAATGAAAATTACAAATGAAATCAAACAGAACCCAAAACCTTGCACTGCCAGGACAGGTTTGTCATAGAATCTTGAAAAAGTTGATTCACTAGACCATCCTGCAGCCCCGAGGATTTGATCTAGAGGCACGTCCTATGCCTTTGCTGCGGATGTTGACACTGCCCTGGTGGAGTGAGATTTAAACACATCAGTGTCTACTCCAGGACAATCCAAAACCTGTTTCAACCACCTCGAAATAGCTTGTACTGACACCTTTTTATGAGTTTTTTTGTCGCTGATGAACATCGCTTTCAGAACCTCTGAGACTCTTAGTTACCTTGATATATTGACAGATGCATAACTACACATAGCCTTAGGTCAATGGGGTATGCTTTAAAGCTTTTTTGGTTCCAATATTTTATTTTGTTAAAAATACCTGTCATGAATCGGGACACTAGCGGATGAGACCCGATAGATTGTTGTCCAGACACTTGCCCTAAATAGGAGGACAAAGCACTCCGAGCACTATTTATGGCACTATAGCTCAATTGTTCATCAAAATGCAATGTAGCAAGGAACTCCCATACATCCAGTATGCTTGCAGTGTGATAAGATATATCTGACTTGTAAACAAAACATCTCTCATTTCTTAATATGAGATACATATTGTTTTTTAGTGCTATCTCTCCAGGCTGCAGTAATCACATCCATGGTCCTACTCGACAGTCCGAGCCCCTGGAGCGGTCTGGTCAGAATCTGCAGATTAACAGATTAATACGATCATGTAAAGGATGACTTTCTCCTGTTATTGGATGAACCAACAAGTTGCTGCATTTGTGGACAGTCATGAATGGCTGTGTCATCACTCAGGACCAATGGGAACCATGGCTGTGTAGGCCAGTCTGGAACCACCAAAACGCCTGAAGCGGAGTCCTGCTCTATTTTGGTGAGCCATTGACTGATGAGGCAGAATGGGGGAAAACGTAAACAAACGTACGTCCCCAATGTAGCGAGAATGCATCCACCGCTACTGCCCCTGGATCTGGCTCCCATGAGGCGTATTTAGGTAACTGGTGATTTAGCCTGGATGCAAACAGATCTATGTTTGGCAAGCCATACCGGCTGACAATCATTTTAAAAGCTTTTGGATTCAGCATCCATTCTGTGTTGCCATTAAATTTGCGTGACCTGGTGTCTGCCACCACGTTAACTCTACCTGGTAGGTAGATAGCTGAGACCCAGATATTTCTCGTAATGCACCAGTCCCAAATGAGGTTAGCCAGATTATCACATGATACTGACCTAATTCCTCCCATTACATATATGATTGATATATGCAACAGCCATGGTATTGTGAATCTGGAGCTGAACATGTAAACCATTCATTGTTGAACAATATGCTTTTAGGCCAGAGAATGCACCCAGCAATTCTAAATAATTTATCCCATGCCTCTGCAGGATTAATGCCTCTTGCACACTCCATCTGCCGCCGCAGCTAGACTCGGTATCAGTGGCTCCCCATCCCGAAGCACTGACATCTGTTTGTAAATTAACTGAGGGTGGTTGAGTCAAAATGTTTTTAGTACTTCGTGAGACATTAATTATCCACCATTGCAACGGCGTTAGCTTTGGCCGGCAACTGCATTGGTCTGTCGAAATGACCTGCATGTTCTTTAAGTGCTTGTTGTTTAGCTCGTTGCAGACTCTGATAGTGCAGAGGTCCGAACTGCACTCCAGGGAAAGCTGCCACTAATTTACCAATGACACTGGCTACTTGCCAGATGGAGGGTTGTTGTTCCTCTACCAGATTGCTACAGGCCTCCATAATTTCAACAGCTTTGGCCGTAGGCAAAGTCACTGATATATCAATTGAATCAATGACGAACCCCAAATAGTCAATTATTCGGGATGGTACTAGCTTGGATTTAGTTGGATGGATGAGGAAACCTAACCTCTCAAACAGGTGTTTGGTCACTGAAACCGACTCCTCTGCTGCCTCCTGAGTGTTGCTTATAATCAAAATATCATCCAGATAAGCCATCACAATGTGATTCTGGGCGCAGAGTAGCACCAATACTGGTTTCAACAAATTTGTAAATAACCTTGGGGCTGAGGATAACCCACTGGGCAATGCTTTAAATTGCCACAGCTGTCCCATCCAACTAAATTTCAAGTATCTACGGTACTGGTGATGAATTAGTACTGAATAATATGCATCTTTCAGATCTATGGTTGCCATATAACAACCTTTTGATAACAGTTGCTTAGCAGTACTGAAAGTTTCCATTTTAAAATGTCTATACTGGACATAAGAATTTAGTCAAGTTAGGTCCAGAATGATTCGACACCCACCATCCTTCTTCTGCCTGGGGAATATATTGGACACAAATTGTTGAGGCTGATATGCCGTCCTTTCAATTACACCTTTTTTGGAATAAAACCCCAATTTCATCATTTACCTGTAGAGTTCCTGGTCTTGAAAAACCCAATACCCGACTAGGTGTATTTTGTGCGGGTGGATGTATTCCTGACATAAATTCAAGTTGAGACCCCCGGATACTGTCCAGTATGAATGGATCTGATGTTATGCAGCATCATTCATCATAATATAATTGCAACCTACCCCCGACTGGAGACTGCTCCCCAGAGGATATATCCTGGACTGAACCAGTTACTCGCACCTCCATGGTTGATCTTGGATTTCTCAGCCTCCTGGCCATGCAGAGGTGCGTGAGAACGGTGTGTAGCTGGAAACCCCTGCTCGGTCCTTGACCTATTCCAGCGTCTGTAGCTCACCTGAAGGGGAAGGGCTTGCGAGGCGGTATCCTGGCCGAGGGTGTATAGGTTTTTGAGGTTTATGAGGCCGATGGTTTTCGCCTCCTCTTCCAGATCTTTGACTTGCTTCGCCAGGTCTTCACCACATAGAAAGTTGGGTGCCTGGACATTTGAGGACTTGCATAGTGCCGCAAAGGGTGGATTGAGTGTTGACTTCATGGCGATTTTACGGATGCAGTTGAGCTCAAAATGAGCATTGCACAGCAGGTCTAACATATCCTGCTGTGTACGTGACATCGGTGTTCCTTGGACCATTCGACCAAACGCTGTTATCCCTGCCCCCACCAATTTGAGGACTTTCTGGAAACGCAGCTCCTGCTCCCTCATGGATGCGCTCATTTGCCCCCAGATGGCCGAGTTCATGGTGGGCACCTTGAGCGACGCACAGTTAACAGGTGTCTGGTAACGCAGCGAAGTCTCCTCCATTATGGAGTCCTGGAGCTGGTGAGAGGCCATATAATTAAAGTTGCTGGCCAGATTGTCCTCCATGACTTCACCAGTCCCCTCCGGTATGGCAAAAGTTCTGGCCACATCCGGGACACCTGGAGCATGGCTCATGTGCTTTGGTGTATGGACAAGAGCAGTGACAACAATTTCAGGGTCAGATTCATACTGCCCTGGCTCTCCCGAGCCTTGCTCTAGGGAGGTATCACCCAGCCCTAAACAAGGTGCTGGTGATGTGGGTTCCCAATAGGGATTCCCACTGATTCTCGCAGGCATGCGGATAGTCCTCGCCATAGGGACCTCTGCCTGAGGCTGCTCCAGAGAGCTGTTGGGGAACCTTGGGGTATGCAACCCCGACTGGAACACTTCATGGTTTAACATTTGCTCTGTTAAGTCTTCCATCTTCTCAAGACGTCCCCAAACCATCTTATTTGAAGGAGGGGAGTCTTCCTGGTCAAACTCATCTGAGTCGATAGGCCTGACCGATTTTCTTTTGGCCTTCCTCCCGACAGGAGTGGCCACAGCGCCCTGAGGCGCCGGAGTTGATGGAATCAACTGAGCT
Source organism: Okamejei kenojei (assembly GCA_035221665.1). Lineage (NCBI taxonomy): Eukaryota > Metazoa > Chordata > Chondrichthyes > Rajiformes > Rajidae > Okamejei > Okamejei kenojei. The sequence continues at coordinate 8,985,885 of CM069155.1, forward strand.
GCCGGCGGTTCTGTAGTCGGCATCCTTGGAACCGGCGTTACTGAAGCCGGTGTTTCCCTAGCCGACCTACGCTCACTAACCGTGGTCCCGCGGGGAAGTATTTTGCACCGAACGGCAGCAGCCTTTTTTGTTTTTTTTTCCATTTTTAATGTTCTCCTGCTGGCTCCTGTAACCAGCCTTACAGAGTTTAAGTGACTGCAGAGAGTTGTTCAAAACCACTTAACTGCTGGTTTCTTACTTACCGCTGGTGGAGCTGCGCTCTCCAGCCCGTCGGTGCGCCATGTGCCTGACGTAATGACACGCATGCGCCTGGCGGGGCTTCTTCACGGAATCACTCACGTGACTCCGATGTAAAATGTATTTTTGAAGAGTGGTTAATTCTATGTCAAAAGATCATCAGGAATACGAGTAGAATTAGGCCCATCAAGTCTTCTCTGCCATTGAATCATGGCTGAACAACTCTCCCTCCTGACCCCATTCTCCTGCCTTCTCCCCATGACTCCGGCACTAATCACTATCTTTGCCTTAAAAATATCCACTGACTTGGCCTCCACAGCCTTCTGTGGCAAAGAATTCCACAGATTCACCACCCTCGGACTAAAGAAATTTCTCCTCATCTCCTTCCTAAAAGAACGTCAGTTAATTCTGAGGCTATGACCTCCAGTCCTACACTTTTCCACTAGTGCAAATATTCTCTCCACATCCACTCTATCCAAGCCTTTCACTATTCTGTTTGTTTCAATGAGGTCCCCCCCCTCATTCTTCTAAACTCCAGTGAGTACAGGCCCAGTGCTGACAAACGCTCATCGTAGGTTAACTTACTCATTGTTAGGATCATTCTTGTAAACCTCCTCTGGACCATCTACAGAACCAGCACATTCATCCTCCGATATGGTGCCCAAAATTGCTCACAATATTCCAAATGTGGCTTTACCAGCACCTTATAGAGCCTCAATATTACATCCCTGTTTTTGTACACAAGCCCTCTTGAAATAAATGCTAGCATTGAGTTTGTTTTCTTTACTACTGATTCGACTTGCAGATTAACTTTTTGGAAATCCTGCACCAGCACTCCCAAGTCCCTTTGAACCTCCAATTTCTGGATTCTCACCCCATTTAGAAAATAGTCGATGCCTTTATCCCTACTATCTAAATGCACGACTCCACACTATATTCCATCTGCCACTTCTCTGCCCACTCTTGCAGTCCTTCTGCAGAGTCCCTGCTTTCTCTACACTACCTGTCCCTCCACCATTTTTGTATCATCCGCAACAAACTTGGCCACAAAGCCTTCGTCCAAATCATTAATAAGCAACGTGAAGAGTAGCGGCCCCAGCACCGACCCCTGCGGAACTCCGCTAGTCACTGGCAGCCACCCAGAAAAAGATCCCTTTATTGCCACTCTTTGTCTACTGCCATCCAGCCAACCTGCTGTCCATGCTAGTACCTGCCCTTTGATACCGTGGGCTCTCGTCTTCCTTAGCAGCCTAACGTGTGGCACCTATTTCTGAAATTCTAAGTAAACAACATCTACTGATTCTGTCTGTCCTGCTATTTACTTCTTCAAAGAATTCCAGAAAATTTGTCAAGCAAGACCTCCCCTTCACAAAGCCATGCTGACTACGGCCTATTAATTGTGAACTTCTAAGTATTCCGTAACCTCATCCTTTATAATGGATTCTAAAATCGTCCCAACCACTGAAGTCAGACTAACTGGCCAACAGTTCCCACCATTCTGCCTTGCTCACGTTTTGTGCAGCCGGGTAATATTGGCAATTTTCCAATCGTCTGGGACCACTCCTGACTCTAGTGATTCCTGAAACATCGCTGTCAATGCCTCCACAATCTCTAAAGCCTCCTCTCTCAGAACCCTAGGGTGCAGTCCATCCAGCCCAGGTGACGTATCCACCTTCAGCCCTTTCAGCTTCCCAAGCACCGTCTCCATGGTAATAGCCACTCCACTAACCTCCACCCCCTAACTCTTGAATTTCAGGATCATTGCTAGTGTCTTCCACTGTGAAGACTGATGCAAAAAACTTATTCAATTCCTCTGCCATTTCTTTATTCCCCATTATCAGTTCTCCTGCATCATTCACCAGCGGCCAACGTCAACTCTTGCCTCTTTCTTGCTCTTTATATAACTGACAAAACTCTTGCTAGCCTCTTTTATATTATTGGCTGTGTTACCTTTGTATTTCATCTTTTCTCCCCGTATTTTATTTTTAGTTACCTTCTGTTGTTCTTTAAAAGCTTCCCAATCCTCTGGTTACCCACTAATCTTTACTGTGTTATACACCTTTTCTTTTAGTTTTATGCTATCCTTGGCTTAACTTTATGCTATCCTGTGGCAGTGGGCAGGTGCTATAGACCTGCACGGGAAGGTAGACGCTCCCGCCCCCACGTGTCTCGGGCAGATGGGGCTCGCCAGCCTGGGAAAGTCCATCTAGGAGAGGGAAAACTCGGATTTAAAACCTCCACTGCCTTGTGGTCATATCCAGTCATGGAAAAGGCTCCAGGAGTAAACCTCAAGAGAATCCACAGTCGGAACCTCTAAGGCAGTTCGTCGTTGTCTACAACCTCACTCTGGCAGCTCCTGCGACGGCGCTGGTGCCAAACTGTAACGACCCTGCTGTTCCTTTGGATCGATCAGCGACGTGGAGAGGGGGGACGTGCTACATGGGCAACAGCCTGTCCTCCATATGACATCGCCCAGGCTTGCATCTGACCAGGATGTATCACCCATGGTCAGTCATGACCGAGAGGGGCCTACTTAGAATCCGTGCCTTCCCTTGTCGGCCACGGTCGCCTCTCTCCCCCCCTAGGATCTTCCTCTTTGGAATAAAAAGTTCCGGCATCTTCCAGAATATTCCCAGAAATTCCTGCCATTGCTGTTCCACCGTCATCCCTGCTAGGGTCTCTGTCCAGTAAATTTTGGCCAGCTCCTCCCTCATGCCTTTGTAGTCGTGTTTGTCCAGCCGCAATACCGACACATCCAACTTCACCTTCTCCCTCTCAAATTGCAGATTATTTGGTGAAAATACTTGACAGCTAATTTGTTTGCAGCAAGCTCCTAGGAACAGCTATGGAATATTGACCCTACAGAGATTAACTTTTAGATTTAACAAATTTCATAAGTTCATATGTTCTAGCAGCAGAATTAGACCATTCGGCCCATCAAGTCTTCAATAATGGCCGATCTATCTTTATCTCCCAACCTCATTCTCCTGCCTTCTCCCCATAACCCCTGACACCCGTACTAATCAAAAAATATCCATTGACTTGGTCTCCACAGCCTTCAGTGGCAATTAATCCCACAGATTCACCATCCTCTGACTAAAGATATTCCTCCTCATCTCCTTACTATAGGAGCATCCTTTAATTCTGAGGCTATGATCACTAGTCCTAGACTAGTGCTAAGTTTCAATGAGGTTCCCCCTCATCCTTCTAAACTCCAGCGAGTACAGGCCCAGTGCCAATAAACGTTCATTATATGTTAACCAACTAATTCCTGGAATAATTCTTGTAAAATAAAAGCTAATGAAAGACGACTTTTGTGTGTGGGTTTGCGCATGTCTATAAGTTCATGATCTTTATCGGTTCAATATTCCCTAGCATCACAATCTTGAGATACTTTCGAGATACAGCATGGAAACAGGCCCTTCAGCCCACCGAGTCTGTGCCGACCAGCACTCACTTCTGTACACTAGCACTTTACCTACTTGGGACAAATTACAATTTTTACCAAAGCCATTTAACCGACAAACCTGTGTGTCTTTGGAGTGTGGGCGGAAACCGAAGCCCCCGGAGAAAACCCACACAGTCACAGGGAGAACGTACAAACTCTGTACAGACAGCACCCGTAGGCAGGATCGAGCCCGGGTCTCTGGTGCTGTAGGGCAGCAACTCTACCACCGCGCCAACGTGCCACTCCTGGTGAGTCTACATCTGAAGGACAATGTACTATTTGGTCTCCATAATAAAGAACGGCTGTAAAGTATGCAATATTCAGGGGGGAAGGAGCCAAACAATAGACCAATAAATCCTTAACCCAGTGGATACATGAATCTTTGGAACAAATGACTGGTAGGTAGTGAATGTGGAATGCTTTGTACAGAGTGCATTCACTGAGAAATAAAACAGATGAGAAAAGAAAACTCAATCCCTTTTTGAAATGCTGAAGTAAAACTTGCTCATTATTACTGAATTTATGGTAGACCATTTGGAATTTTTATCCTGTGCGAGTCAAAGGTTCAAACCTCCGAACTTCGCATGTGTTCATTAAATATATATATAAATTAAAGGAACGTGTTTGAACATGGAACATTAGAACATTGACCACCACCACGCGATGGTCAGAAGCACACACAACCTAAGTTATCCGAAAGCAGGGGGAACATTTGTCCACATGGCCTCGGGCTGGTGTGCAGACGGAGTTGTGCACTTGATGTGGATGTTCAGTTCCTGCAAACAGCAAACTATATATCACAAAGTAACAAAATGATCCAGCTACCAAGTTGTCCCAGCTGTGAGATCAAGGAACTGCAGATGCTGGTTTCCACAAAAGAGCACAGAGTGCTGGAGTAACCCAGCGGGTCAGGCAGCATCACTGGAGAACATGGATAGGTGAGCTTTCTGGTCGGGACCCTTCATCAGACTCGGGCTGTTCAAGAAGGAACTGCAGATGCTGGAAAATCGGAGGTAGACAAAAATGCTGGAGAAACTCAGCGGGTGCGGCAGCATCTATGGAGTGAAGGAAATAGGCAACGTTTCGGGGCCGAAACCCTTCTTCAGACCCAGGGTCCAGTGTTCCAACTGTAGCTGTTAAAGAAGGAACTGCAGATGTTGGAAAATCGAGGGTACACAAAATGCTGGAGAAACTCAGCGGGTGCTGAGCACCCGCTGAGTTTCTCCAGCATTTTGTGTACCTTCCAACTGTAGCTGTCCATTTCAACTTGGAATTATTCTCCAAGTTCACATGGAACCATATCGGAGATCAGACTTTTGTTTAGAACACTAGATTAGTGATTTGCAGTATTACATTTCCACAGTTTGTAATATTTTACACCTCTGATCCATTTGTTTAGACATCTGCAGACTTCCATTTTCAGTTTAGTTTTCTGGATATATATATAAGATGGGCGAAGTTATAATGAGTGAGTAACCCTGTCTGATTTATGAAGACAGAATTGTCTTTGGCATGCTTTAGAAGTTTGCATTTTCTCTATTAATACCAGTCACAAGGTCATTATTGCAGACAGACAGTCTTTACACAATATAAATATTTATCTAAGAGTGACCCAACATAGATATGACCTCTTTATTTAATTTCAGCTGCCTTTCCTTCAGCATCTTGGTGGTCCAGTTCTTACCCACCAACCTCCCCCCCCCCACCCCCCCAGCCCTCCCCCTCCACAGCCTGAAATCTTCCCTTGCATTTCTGAAAATGAAAATCTTTGTCCTATTGATTTATTGTGTCATGAATATTGTTCCTGCTTTGTGTAATGTACACTTCCAGCCTATTATCTTTGAGATCGGATGTTCTGCAGCGGTTAACTATCAGTTCAACTCTACACGAAAGTGGATAATTGTTATAATGTAAGAAAAACGCAATTTCCTTGGCGGGCTATTAGGTAAACTGAACAAATAAACTCTCACATTGCTGGAGACTGCTGGATTACACAACTACAGATATAACGCAAAATGTATACGGATAATATAAGCAAGTCTCCTTGTGGTTTTATTCGAGATTTGCGTCCATCTAAATAATCACTGATGAGAAATGAACTTTTTTCCCCACTTCTGCATGTACTAAACTCTGAGCTAAGTGGTTGGATATTAGACGCAGGGTAAATGTTAGTTTCCAGAGGGCACTCAGTTTACTTGGGACTTGGCCAAATAGGGAAGTCTGAAGATAGACACAAAATGCTGGAGTAACTCAGCGGGCCAGTTCTCACCTCTGGAGAGAAGAAATAGATTATGTTTAGGGTCAAGACCCTTCTTCAGACTGAGAGTCAGGGGAAAGGGGAACGGGAGATATGGATGGTACTTTGGAGAAATGATTGGAAGATATGTAAAAAGCAACGATAATCAATGAAATGTGGAGCCCACAATGGTTCAAGGTGATAGCGAGTTATGCAGACAGTGCAACTCAACACAACGATAGTAAAACTAGTACGACAAATGGGATGGGGGTGGTATGGAGAGAGAGGGGACGCAAGGGTTACTTGAGGTTAGAGGAATCAATATGGGGTGTAAGCTGCCCAAGCGAAATATGAGGTGCTGTTCCTCCAATTTATGTTTGGCATCACCCTGACCATGGAGGAGGCCCAGGACAGACTGGTCAGTGTGGGAATGGGAAGGGGAGTTAAAGTGTTTGGCAATCGGGAGATCACGTAGGCCCAAGTGGACTGAGCGAAGGTGTTCAGCAAAGCGATCGGCGAAATGGCTATGCAGGGTAGAGTGACGGGAAGCTCTAGCGGGTAGCATCAAGGACAATCCCAAAAGATTTTATAAATACATAAGAGGGAAAAGGGTAACTAGAGAGAGAGTGGGACCTCTCAGGAATCAAAGCGGTCACCTCTGAGTGGAGCCACAGGAGATGGGCAAGGTCCTAAATGAGTGTTTCTCCTCTGTCTTTACTGAGGAGAAAGACAGTAGGACGGAGGGAATTGTAACAGTCAATGGAGGTGTCTGGAGAGCAGTCAGGGTTGCTGTCAAATAAGTACTGTAGGTACTGTCGTGTTTGAAGGTAGGCAAATCTCCAGGGCTCGATCTGATATATCCGAGGACATTGTGGGAAACTAGAAAGGAAATTGCGGGAGCCCTGGTTGAAATTTACGAGTCGTCCTTAAATACAGGAGAGGTGCCGGAAGACTGGAGGGTGGCAAATGTTGTATCTCTTTTCAAGAAGGGCTGCAGGGAAAATGCTGGGAACTGTAGGCCGGTGAACTTAACATCTGTAGTGGGTAAATTACTGGAGAGTATTCTGAGGGATAGGATATTCAGGCATTTGGATGGGCAAGGGCAGATTAGGGATAGTCAGCACGGTTTTGTACGTGGGAGGTCGTGCCTCACAAATCTGATTGATTTTTTTTAAGACGTGACCAAAAAGGTTGATGAGGGCAGAGCTGTAGATGTTGTGAACATGGACTTCAGTAAGGCGTTCGACAAGGTTCCACATGGTAGGCTGCTCTGGAAGGTTAGATCGTTTGGGATCCAAGGAGAGATAGCTGAATGGATAGCAAATTGGCTCCATGGAAGGAAGCAGAGAGTAATGGTGGAAGGTTGCTTCTCAGACTGGAGGCCTGTGACTAGTGGTGCTGGGCCAGTTACTGTTTGTCATCTACATCAATGATTTGGTTGAGAACATTCAGGGCAAGATTAGCAAGTTTGCTGATGATACAAAAGTTAGTGATTTTGCAGATAGTGAAGATGGTTGTGAACGATCACAGTAGGATCTGGATCGATTGGCCAGGTGGGCGGAGGAATGGTTGATGGAATTTAATACAGAGAAGTGTGAGGTGTTGCATTTTGGGATGTCGAACAAGGACAGGACCTACACAGTAAATGGTAGGCCTCTGAGTAGTGTTGTCTGGGCAGAGGGATATAAGAGTACAGGTGCATAGTTCCTTGGAGGTTGAGTCACAGGTGGATAAGGTGGTCAAATAGACTTTTGGCACTTTGGCCTTCAGCAGTCAGAGTATTGAGTATAGAGGTTGGGTGGTCATGTTGCAGTTGTATAAGACGTTGGTGAGACCGCATTTAGAATATTGTGTTCAGTTCTGGGCATCATGCTATCGGAAAGATATTGTCAAGCTTGAAAGGGTTCCGAAAATATTTACGAGGATGTTGCCAGGACCAAAGGGTATGAGGTTGAGTAGGCTGGGTCTCTATTCCATGGAGCGCAGGAGGATGAGGGGGGATCTTATAGAGGTGTACAAAATCATGAGAGGAATAGACCGGGTAGATGCACAGAGTCTTTTGCGCAGTGTAGGAGAATCGAGGACCAGAGGACATAGGTTCAAAGTGAAGTGGAATAAATTTAATAGGAATCCGAGGGGTAACATCTTCACACAAAGTTGTGGTGGGTGTATGGAACAAGATGCCAGCGGAGGTAGGTGAGGCTGGGACTATCCCATCATTTAAGAAACAGTTAGACAGGTACAGGGATAGGACAGGTTTGGAGGGCCTGTTTCCATGCTGTATCACTCTATGACTCTCTTTGACGCTATGGCTATGAGGTCAGGAAGTTTCTGACTTCATCCCTGGAATCACCAAAGGGTGCACCAGTGGACCACTGAGTTAACCTCTGAACCCTCAACTTCTTCTTCCTCTTCTTGCGTATGGCGTGCACAGCTTAAAGTCGTAGGACAACTTGTTCTACTTGATCTTACTTGATTGTGCACGCCAGGTTGATTGCATTCATTGAAACCTGGCGGACCACATGAAGGTTGCAATCTCCCGCCCATCCTCAACTTAATGCCACCGATCTCATCTCCAGCAATGAGGTTGCTAACCCAGTGAAAGAAAAGTAAAGGCAAGTAAGCACTTCAAATTATTTTATTTTGTTTCATTTTAGGCTTCTTAATTCATGTGCCTTTTACAGCACTTCTAAATAAAAAATATTAACTGTTGAGATGTTAAAATATTTTTAAATGTTTAAAAAAAACATATTAGTGACATTTTAAATGCCTGCAACTATTAGAGGCATTGTAAGATGTTTGAAGGCAGAAAGCTGTAAAAAGCATTCGGGGTTTCTTGGGCAAGAATCCCACCATACTCCCATTGAGGTCTACTCACAACCTCATCTGCTCTGCCCCACACGATCCAAGACACGAGACAAGAGACAAGAGACATTTATTGTCACATGCACCAATTGGTACAGTCATATTTGTGGTCACCATACAGCCATACGAATAAAAAAGAAGAGCACAGACACAATAGTCTTTAACATAGACATCCCCACATAGCGGAGTCAAAGTTTCCCACTGAGGGAAGGCACCAAAGTTCAGTCATCCTCCTCTGTTGTTCACCCGTGGTCAGATGGACAACAGAGGCCAACAGAGGAGGATGCCTCACAGAACTGGGGGTATGAGGGTATTTCATCGTCAGAAAGGGTCAAAGCAGGTGGATACCTTGGGCGGAATGTCAGGTGGGGCACACAACCTCTGACACTACAGTGGGTGTGTTGGAAGGAACTCCAAACCGAAGATAGACACAAGAAGCTGGAGCAACTCGGTGGGACAGGCAACACCTCTGGAGAGAAGGAACAGGCGATGCTTCCGGTCGGGGACCCTTCTTCAGAACCTTCTTCAGACTGAGGCTTTTGGCACTTAGGCCTTTATCAGTCAGAGTATTGACACTAAAGTGAGTATTGACACTAAAGAAGATAGTGAAGATGGTTGCCAAACATTGCAGCAGGATCTTGGTTGGTTGGGCAGGTGGGGGAAGAAATGGTTGATGGAGTTTAAAACAGATCAATGCGAGGTGTCTCATTTTGTGAAGTCTAACGAGGGCATGTTCTACACAGTGAATGTCAGGGTTGTGGGGAGACGTCTAGAGCAGAGGGGTCTAGGAATGCAGGTACACAGTTCCTTGAAAATGACCTTACAGGTAGAGAGGGTGGTCAAGAAGGCTTTCGGCACATCGGCCTTTATCAGTCAGAGTAATGTGTATAGACAGTAGTCAATAGACAATAGGTGCAGGAGTAGGCCATTCGGCCCTTCGAGCTTGCACCGCCATTCAATGTGATCATGGCTGATCATCCACAATCAATACCCCGTTCCTGCCTTCTTCCCATATTCCTTGACACCGCTATCTTTAAGAGCTCTGTCTAACTCTCTTGAAAGCATCCAGATAAACCGGCCTCCACTGCCTTCTGAGGCAGAGAATTCCACAGACTCACAACGCTCTATGTGAAAATGTATTTCCTCATCTCCGTTCTAAATGGCTTTTCCATTATTCCTAAATTGTGGCCCCTGGTTCTGGACTCCCCGAACATTAGGACCATGTTTCCTGCCTCTAACGTGTCCAAACCCTTAATAATTCTATATGTTTCAATAAGATATCCTCTCATCCTTCTGAAGTCCAGTGTACAAGCCCAGCCGCTTCATTCTATCATCATATGACTGTCCCGCCATCCCGGGAATTAACCTTGTGAACCTACACTCCCTCAATAGCAAGAATGTCCTTCCTCAAATTTGGAGACCATAACTGCACATAATACTCCAGGTGTGTTCTCATCAGGGCCCTGTGCAACTGCAGAAGGACCTCTTTGCTCCTATACTCAACTCCTCTTGTTATGAAGGTCAACATGCCATTCGCTTTCTTCACTGCCTGCTGTACCTGCATGCTTACTTTCAGTGACTGATGAACAAGGACCCCCAGATCCTGTTTTACTTCCCCTTTTCCCAACTTGACACAATTTAGATAGTAATCTGCCTTCCTGTTTTTGCCACCAAAGTGGATAACCTCACATTTATCCACATTAAACTGCATCTGCCATGCATCTGCCCACTCACCCAACCTGTCCAAGTCACCCCGCATTCTCATAGCTTCACACTGCCACCCAGCTTTGTGTCATCTGCAAATTTGCTAATGTTACTTTGAATCCCTTCATCTAAATCATTAATATATATTGTAAATACTTGCAGTCCCAGCACCGAGCCTTGCGGTACCCTACTAGTCACTGCCTGCCATTCTGAAAGGGACCCGTTAATCCCTACTCTTTGTTTCCTGTCCACCAACCAATTTTCTATCCATGCCAGCACTCTACCCCCAATACCATGTGCTCCAATTTTTCCCAGTGTCCTATGTGGGACCTTATCAAGTTGGGAGGTCATGTTCTAGTTGTACAAGATATTGATGAGGCCACATTTAGAGTGTTGTGTTCAGTTTTGGTCACCATGTTAAAGAAAAGGTGTTGTTAAGCTGGAGGGAACTCGAGATCATGAGAGGAATTGATAGGGGAAATGCATAGAGTTGGGGAATTAAAAACCAGAGGATGTAGGGGGGAAATATTTAATTGGAAACTGAGGGGCAATTTTTTTTACACAAAGAGTGGTAGGTAAATGGAACGAGCTGCCGGAGGAGGTAGTTAAGGCAGGCACTATCACAATGTTGAAAAGATATTTGGACAGGTATATGGATAGGAAGGGTTTGGAAGGATATGGGTTAAATGCAGGCAGGTGGGATGAATGTAGAATGGGGAATGTTGGTCGGTGTGGGCAAGTTGGGCCGAAGGGCCTGTTTCCATGTTGTATGACTCTATGACAATGCTACAATGGCATTTGGATGAGAAGCCATCTACTTGAAATGTCAGGAAGGAACTGCAGTTGCTGGTTTATACCAAAGATAGACACAAAACACTGGAGTAACTCAGCGGGGCAGACAGCATCCCTGGAGAGAAGGAATTGGTGATGTTTCGGGTCGAGACCCTTCGTCAGACAGAGAGTCGGGGAAGAGGGAGACACAGAGATAAGGAAATGTCAGGTGTGAAAACGAGACATCAAAGGGGACGAAGGTCAATAAAAATGTAGAATAGATCATTGTTAGCTAGGAGAAGGTGACAATGAAGCAGACAGACACAAAATTAATTATGGGAACAGTCAGACTGGTCGGAGAACTAGGATGAGGCTGGGGGGGGGGGGGGGGGGGGGGGGGGGGGGTGGTGGTGGAGGGAGAGGGGAAACAAGGGTTACCTGAAGTTAGAGAAGCCAATATTCATACCGCTGGGTGTAAACTGCCCAAGCGAAATATGAGGTGCTGTTCCTCCAATTTGCGTTGGGCCTCACTCTGACAGTGGAGGAGGCCCAGGACAGAAAGGTCAGTGTGGGAATGGGAGGCGGAGTTAAAGTGTTTAGTAACCGGGAGATCAGGTTGGTTTAGGCGGACTGTGCATTGTTAATGTTAATTGAAATGTTAACACTGCTTCGCTCTCACTAGCTGCTGCCTGGCCTGCTGAATAGTTCAAGGAAGTTATGGTTTTGCCAATGCCATTTAAGCACATTTAAGCCATGTAGGAAATATGGCTCGCAGCATAAGCAACCAACACAAAAATAATAACAAACCGATAATCTGTTTTAAACCTGTCCCCTGCTTCTGCTGGAACACTGCCACGGGATCCTTTATGTCAACTGGGGGTGCCTGGAGATCTGGGTCCAACATCTCACCTGACAATGGGACCCTTGAGAGGGTAGCAGTCCCACATTACCTATTAGACATCAATCCATACACAGTTCACAGTTTCCATCTCTGGGGCAGCACTGTGATGAACACATTCTTGCCTGGAAAGTAATCCCTGTTCAGTCTCACCAGGTGCCCTGTATCAGTGTCAACATTTTACACTCAGCGTCCGAACTTCACTCCATTGATTTCAGTGCAATAAACTTGAATGACAGAGTGCAATGCGCTGAAGAGACTATTGGCTTAATTTGGCAGTGCAGACCAAGGATGCATTTCTATCCAATTTATCTTTAATCCGAGGGTAGTTAATCTGTAGAACTCATTGCCACAGAGGGCTGTGGAGGCCAAGCCAGTGGATAATCTCAAGGCAGAGATAGACAAATTCTTGATTAGAACGGGTGTCGAGGGTTATGGGGAGAAGGCAGGAAAATGGGATTAGGAGGCAGAAACCAGCCATGATTGAATGGCGGAGTAGACTCGATGGGCCGAATGGTGTAATTCTACTCCTATAACTTGTGAACTCGTGAACATTAATGAGTCCAACATTTCTTTGTGAGATCTGCCTTTGAATTCGGCTTTTGTGCCATTTATTACCTACAACTATTATCGATTTGTTATAACAGCGTGTTATCTGCAGTACGCTACTGAACTGTGCCAACAAGCAGGGCCGTAAAGGTTAAGGGCCTGTCCCACTTGGGCGACCTAATCCACGAGTTCTGGCGAGTTTGCCCTCGACTCATACTCGCAGCATGGTCGACACGAGGTCGTAGGAGGTCTTTGTAACTCTCCTTCATGCTCTGGAGTGGTCTCCGCGTACTCGAGGCCTCAGCCAGGTCTCAGCGTATTTATCAACATGTTGTAAAATGCCCGCGAGTAAAAAAAGGTCGCCATGGAAAAAATCGATCCGTTTTTTACTCGTAGGTTTAGTCGTAGTTGATCGTGGTAGGTCGGCATGTTAGTCGTAGGTAATCGAGGGTAGTCGAAGGTAGTCGAAGGAGATCGAAGGAGGTCATCTTCACTCTCCACTATTCGGTGTCCAATTTTCCCGAAGTTAATCGTAGCTAGTCGAAGCTGGTCTTCAACATAGTCGAAGGAGGTGGAAGGAGGTCTTCTACATAGTCGAAGGAGGTCTTCAACATGACATTTTTTCAAAGTCTCCTAAACTCTTCTACACTCGCCAATTAGGTTGCCCAAGTGGGACAGCCCCTTTACTGTCACTCTGTCTTTGGCTTGCATCAGTTATTATATTAGAAAATGTTCCAGTGGTGGACTAAAAGGGAAAGTGGCGTTGGGGGCATTTTGGCATTGCTCAGAATTGTATCGGTTGGACAGGAGGGGAGATTTTGATAGCGGAATACCACACGCAGTATGTATTGATATTTGTACAAATGGGCTTGGGAAGTGTCGGAGGCAGAACAGGCCGAACATGTGCCCCTGAATGGCCTCTTGAGTTTTATCCAATTTCAAAAGGAAGTAAAATTTTAATGGTAGAATTTAAAAAAAAAATGTGCTCTCAATCAACTGAATCAAGTGTTGGGGACAAAATTGAATCCATATATCTCGTAAACCATGTACAGATGCAGGTAGACAATTACTGAAGGGCTTGCTGTTTCACTCCTCCCTCCTGCCTGTGACGCATGGTTCTTGTGAAATACTGTGTTTACATTAGGTTGGAGCAGTCTCACTGCTGATTTATAGATTTACTTTCACATGGGAGATAAACAAAGAAGTGTGAAGAGAAGATGATATGGTTTCCACGAATCAGATTTACTTCAGAAAAGCAGAACGCTAAACCTTTCTCATTTGCTCTCTCCTTTCACAAATGTAAACCTTGTAACCTATAATATTATTACCGGTCTTAAGATTAGTTATATTTTCATAATGAGTGCTTGAAACCTATTTGTCTTTAAGTTGACAGCAGAGCCGACTTCCCCTGCTGGGTGAGGTTGTGCTGGAGGGGAGGGGAGTGGAGAGGAGGGGAGGGCAGAGGAAGAGAGAGGATGGGAGGGGAGTGGAGAGGAGAGGAGGGGAGAGGAGGGGAGAGAAGGGGAGTGAAGGGGAGGGGAGGGGAGTGAAGGGGAGGGCAGGGCAGAGGATGAGAGGGGAGGGGAGGTGAGAGAGGGGAGGTGTGGGGAGGGTGGGGAGGGTGGGGAGGGTGGGGAGGGTGGGAGGGGAAGGTTTGCCCGAGGGGTCCAGTGTGTGTGTGTGTCTTCATGTGGACGGTTGCAAGGGTGACAACTTGCATCACTTCCGGTATCAGTCATTCCAAAGATCTGGAATTGGAAGCCATGATGATGCAGAGGGATGGTGGCCTTGATTTTCAATGCCTTGGAAGAAGTGTCCCTGTAGACATGGGTCCACAGCCATGGCTGCCGGGAGAGGTCACTCTGGAGGCCAATGCCAAGAGTGAAGTGCCAAAGGCCTGTGGAATAGCGTAGACAAGTCTAATAACATTAAAAACTGCTCTCAGCAACTGTGCCATAGGTTTCACTGTCACCCTGCTGAGTTTCATTGTTTGTATCTACTCATTATCACTTTCTCCACAGCCAACAATGGACCATTGTGGGCTCCACCTTTCCTTGATTATCGTTGCAGGCTTTGATTTGTTGATTTGCTGTTGTATAAGGCGTTGGCGAGACCGCATTTAGAATATTGTGTTCAGTTCTGAGCACCATGTTATAGGAAAGATATTGTCAAGCTCGAAAGGGTTCGGAAAAGATTTACGAGAATGTTGCCAGGACTAGAGTGTGTGAGGTATAGGGAGAGGTTGAGTAGACTGGGTCTCTATTCCATGGAGCGCAGGAGGATGAGGGGGGATCTTATAGAGTTGTACAAAATCATGAGAGGAATAGATCAGGCAGATGCACAGAGTCTCTTGCCCAGAGCAGGGGAATCGAGGACCAGAGGACATAGGTTCAGGGTGAAGGGGAAAAGATTTATTAGGAATCCGAGGGGTAACTTTTTCACACAAAGGGTGGTGGGTGTATGGAACAAGCTGTCAGAAGAAGTAGTTGAGGCTGGGACTATCCCATCGTTTAAGAGATAGTTAGACAGGTACATGGATAGAACAGGTTTGGAGGGATATGGACCAAGCGCAGGCAAGTTGGACAAGTGTAGCTGGGACATTGTTGGCCGGTGTGGGCAAGTTGGGCCGAAGGGCCTGTTTCCACGCTGTATCCTTCCATGACTTTTCACAACTTTCATTCATTTGATCTTCGTACCTTTTCATATCTCTGTCTTCCCTCGCCCCTGACTCTCAGTCTGAAGAAGGGTTTCAACTCGAATCGTCACCTATTCCTTCTCTCCAGAGATGCTTCCTGTCCCGCTGAGTTACTACAGCATTTTGTGTCTATCTTCGGTGTAAACCAGCCTCTGCAGCATCCTACACATTACCTTACCTTAGGCAGGGTTATGCTGAAAATTGGGAGCCTGCTGACAAATGCTGAAATTGCCCTAAAGTCTGTTCTGTCTAGCACTGACACGATGGCTGGCTGGCCGCTGAACGTACCAAAGAGTCTCATGATTTCATTGTGTTCATCACAGTTCTTGATCTCACAAAGTCCGTGCTGCCCACATCGGCCAACATGTCCCAGCTACGCTACTCTCACTTGCCTGCGCTTGGTCCATATCCCTCCAAACCTGTCGTAACCATGTACCTGTTTAACTGCTCCTTAAATGTTGGGATAGTCCCAGCCTCAACTACCTCCTCTGGCAGCTTGTTCCATACACCCACCACCTTTTGTGTGAAAAAGTTACCCCTCAGATTCCTATTAAATCTTTTCCCCTTCACCTTAAACCTACATCCTCAGGTCCACAATTCACCTATTCTGGGCAAGAGACTCTGTGCATCTATCCGATCTATTCCTCTCATGATTTTATACACCTCTATTAGATCACCCCTCATCCTCCTGCACCCCAAAGAATAGAGTCCCAGCCTAATAGCTCTGTCCCACGGTGCGAGTTCATTCCAAGAACTATCCCGAGTTTAAAAAAAAATCAAACTCGTGGTAAGCACGGAGAATGAACGTAGCGGGTATGTCGGAGCTCGGGGACGTCTCTTAGCGCTAACGGCAGGTACTTGGGAAGACTCGCTAACGGCAGGTAAGCACGGAAGACTTGTGAAGATTTTTCAACATGATGAAAAACGACCACGAGAGCCCCGAGTACCGACAAGTGGCCATTACCGTAAATCTCCGAGTTCGAATCAGGGCAAACACGGGAGGACACTTGGAATGAACTCGTACCGTGGGACAGGGGTTTTAACCTCTAATGTCCGTGATTCCCTCTCTCCCTGCTCCTCCTCTGTGGTTTACTGCTCACCTCTCTTCCCCTCGTCCCTCTCCATTCTCAGTACTGATGCAATTCCGACACCCACTCCACACAGATGCTCTGCCTGGCCTGCCGGGTCCCTCCAGCAGATTGTTTTTTTGTTCTGGATTCCAGCATCTGCACTTGCTTATAGCCTCAGAGGGGAAATGTATAGTGGCCAATTAACCCACAAACTTAGGGAAATGAAAGAAATCAGAGCACCCAAGGGGAAGCCCACATGGTCACGGGGAGAACGTGCAAACTCCACACAGCTGGCTCTGGTCCAGAGCGCTGGACCACTCCTGGGTTACTGAAGTCATGAGATGATAGATCAGCATGATTTTATAATAGCAGAAATCACCGGTCTATCCACACTGCAACCAATAACCTCAGCCCAGTTAACATCAATCATAACGCCTCCCTCAGGTGCTCCATGCTATCATTACACACTTAAGAGCTTGTAAAGATTTACATGGTGTCAGAAGTGGATTCGAACCCACGCCTCCAGTGGCAGCAGATTTACGGTCGAAGAAGCTGCAGGAGGATAACGAGCAGTGCAGCTCAGTGCCAATTCTAAAATATCCGAGACCGAGTTTCTGCTGCAACAGCTCCAACTGAAGTGGATTTGCTGATCAAACACTTCTCCACTTTGGGACCCCGGTCAGGCTGCAGACTGACAACGGCAGGCAGTTTACAAGCGAGAATTCAAAAAAGGCCGACAAGTCTTCATGTATTTCTGATGGAACAGGCGCGACTAAAGGGGATCCGGCCATGCAAGAGCCCAGCGCCAGCTGGATTCTCAGCCAGCGGCGTGCGTCGTGCAGGTTACAGACCTGGGCAACCGTGGTTGGGGCCGGATCTGGTCGACTCCATCTTCCCTATACTCTCCTATCAGCACGTCCGTAACGGCGAATCTGTTCAACCAATAATATAGTTACCTCACTGCCCAGTTAACATCAATCATAACGCCTTCCCCTCAGTAGGACTGCTTGAAGGTGTATGTGTGCTATCATTTAAAAGATTCACACTTAAGAGCTTGTAAAGTTTTCATTTACACACACTGCCAGTGCTTCATCCCAATTTAACTGAGTTAAGGATCATTAGAATGTTAACCAAGCAGAGTGCCAAAACCGCTGCTGAATGTGGCCAATCTTCATTAGTCACTTCTTTAAAGGAGCATTGGATTCCATGGGGATCTCTGCGTCCAATGGATGCTATACAAATCTCTTTTCCAATAACTTTCTTTCCATTTTCTCCTGGTTTCATGGCTTGGTCTCTTCAACCATCTCCAAAGCATCTTTTCCTCCAAGCATTAGTAAACCTCACCATAAAACTGGAGTAACTCAGCGGGTCAGACAGTCTCTTTGGAGAACATGGATTCTGTAGGTGATGTTTCGGGCAGGACCCATCTTCAGACTAATTGTGGGGGGGGGGGAAGAAAGCTAGAAGAGAGGAGATGCAGGACAAAATGTGGCAGGTAATAAGTGAATGCAGGTGGGGTGGGGTTTGAGAGGCAGATAGTTGGAACAAAGACCAGAGATAGAGCAGGAGGCGTGAGACAGGTGGATTGAAGAGTTGCAAATTGTGAAACCAGAGGAAGGCTTGTTGTGAGCAAGGGGAGAAGTATGTGCAATATGTAGGTGGCAAAGAGGGGGCAGAGGGGGATAAAGGGAGGAGGGATGGGGGGGGAGAATGGGAGGGGTTGCCTAAAATTAAAGAATGCAATCTTCAGACCATTGGGATGCAATCTAACCAAGTAGTATGGAATATGGGGTGCTGTTCCTCCAGTTTGTCGACTGCCCACCAATTCAATCACAGACAAGCTTGCAAGCGATTTACAATGGGAAGTGTGCTGGATCAGTTACTGAGGAGGAATGATTGGTGAGAAAGGACTAATACGAGGTGATTTTAACACTGCCTATCTGACACCTCAAATTGCCAAAAGGACTTGCATCTGAAAATGTTTTATATGATCACCTGATCCTGGTTAGTTCATTCTTTAACTATGTAGGTCTGAGCCCAGATTACATTTACCATCAGCTGCTAAATTAACCAGAGATTTAATTTAGTTTAGTTTAGTTTAGTTTAGAGATACAGAATGGAAACAGGCCCTTTGGCCCACCGAGTCCGCATCGACCAGCGATCCCCGCACACTAACACTCTCCTACACACACACACTAGGGACAATTTTCCATTTATACCAAGCCAATTAAGCTACAGACTTTTACGTCTTTGGGAAGCGGGAGGAAACCGAAGATCTCGGAGAAAATCCACGCGGGTCACAGGGAGAACGTATAAACTGCGTGCAGACAGCACCCGTGGTCAGGATCGAACCCTGGTCTCTGGCGCTGTAAGGCAGCAACGCTACAGCTGCGCCACCGTGCCGGGGGTTGGAGGAGGGAGAGCCATTGGCCCAGATTCTTCAGTTGGATTGAGGGCGAAACCGTTGTTCACTTTGAAAGCTTTACCGATGCTCGTAAGATAATTTATATTGGGTTAAATGGGCCTCAGCAGGATTGATGTTGACTTCCTTTGAAGTTCATTTATTAGTTCCTAAATTATTAATGAGTTTTACACTTTGAAGTCCAAACACTTCACTCCCAGGTAAGGGTAGACAAGTTTGTGAAAACTGCCCTCACGACGTGGCTTTTAAAAATGCCCAACACTCTGACATTTCTGTCAATACTCTGTCGAAACATCAGGCGGGTTGCACTGTGGTCATTCCCTGCACCGTTAAACCCCACACAAGCTCTGTTCTAAATGAACAGAGTTCTTTCAGTAGGACCACTGGCTTTAAGTGATCTGACACGATCGCTACTTTTGGCCACATAACATTATCCCAGTATTCAGTGCATTTATAAGTACATTGGCTGTTTCTGTAGTCAGTGCGTGACTGAACTAATAGTACGACGGTGTGCCAATTATTCATTCCGTTTTTGCTTTACGAACGACACATGCTAATTTCAAGAGTGCACAGAATAGAGTTATATGTAACTAAAGATTATAAAATAGAGCTGGAGGTCATGCAGTGGGGTAATACAGTTCAAAGTGTAGGAAGGAACTGCAGATGCTGGTTTAAACCGAAGATAGACACAAAGTACTGGAGTAACTCAGCGGGCCAGGCAGCATCTCTGGAGAGAAGGAATGGGTGGTGTTTCGAGTTGAGACCCTTCTTCAGTCAGACTGAAGGATCTCGACCCAAAACTTCACCCATTCCTTCTCTCCAGAGATGCTGCCTGGCCCGCTGAGTTACTCCAGCACTTTGTGTCTATCTTTAGAAACGAACATATGTTGATTCAACCAAAGATAGAACTAAAAAGCTGGAGTAACTCAGTGGGACAGGCAGCAACTCTGGAGAGAAGGAAAGGATGACATTTCGGGTCGAGACTCTTCTTCAGACCATTCAACCATCTATGCGCAAGTCGCTTAACGTGCAGAAGTTACTTAGCTTTACAAAAGTCACTATAATGTTGATTTCAATATAATTTTATTCTTCCAATCCCACCGGTTTTAACTACTTATTTCCACGTTCAAGGCAACTTTATAAGTTCTCTTGCCTAAATATATCTGCTAATTGATTATGTTGGCAGTCAAGAAGCACTGTAAGTAATCATGGTACCAAATGAAAAACAGGAAATCTGAATCTAGATTAGAACTTCTTCAATCTGTTGTTGTATTGGCAGACCGTTCTTATTTAAATCACTATTAGAAGCTAATTTGGCGAAGGACTTCAGGTGGTACGATGGCGCAGCGGTAGAGTTGCTGCCTTACAGCGCCAGAGCCCCGGGTCCCAGGTTCGATACTGCCCACGGGCGCTGTCTGTACAGAGTCTGTACGTTCTCCCCATGACCTGCTTGGGTTTTCTCTGAGATCTCCGGCTTCCTCCCACACTCCAAGGTTTGTAGGTTAATTGGCTTGGCATCAAATGTAAAACTGTACCTAGTGTGTGTAGGATAGTGTTAGTGTGCGGGGATCGCTGGTCGGTGCGGACTCGGTGGGCCGAAGGGCCTGTTTCCACGCTGTATCTCTAAACTAAACAAAACTTATTATGACCTTCCAACCTGAAACGTCATCCATCTATGTTCTGCCTGGCCTGCTGAGTTACTCCAGCACTCTGTGTCTTTTCTTGTAAACTAGTATCTGCAGTGCATTGCTACTTTTTTCTTTATGTTTTATCCAGCATGCCATTGTATTTTTAGACACCAATTTTTTGATGCGGGGATGTCAGCTGCCATCCCAATAATAAGATCATGAACCCATTATATTGCAGTTTATCCCTCTCAATGCCCAACCCCTACCTTAGACAAAGTCTAGTCTATCGACAGCGCAGAGCTGGTGGGTGATGAAATTATGGGCATTAGGTCATATGGTCATGTGATAGAAGAATTAGGCCATTTGGCCCATCAAGTCTACTCCGCCATTCAATCATGGCTGATCTATCTCTCCCTACTAACCCCATTCTCCTGCCTTCTCCCCATAACACCTGACACCGGCACTCATCTAGAATCTATCTCCGCCTTAAAAATATCCATGGACCTGACCTCCACAGCCTTCTGTGGCAATGATTCCACCGATTCACCACCCTCTGACTAAAGAGGCATGAGCTGTCAGCTCAGAGTTGAAGTGGAGAATTACCTGCAGTTAATGGGAACTGTTGATCATGATTTTCACTCTTCACACAAATTTCCAGCACTCTTGCATTTTTAGCACAATCAAGACTGTTGGAGGAAACCAACGAGTCGAGCAGAATCTGTAGAGGGAAAAGGGCAGATCACATTTGGGATCATGACCCTTCCTCTGACTGAAGGAGTGGAGGGGAGGTAGCTCGTAGAAAGATCTGAGGGGAAGTGGTGGGGCGAGACCTGACAAGTGAGAGGTAGATCCACATGGCATGGCAGATGAGTTTGACCAGAGGACATAGGTTTAAGGTGAAGGAGAAAAGATTTAATAGGAATCTGAGGGGTATGTTTTTACACAAAGGGTGGTGGGTGTACTGCCAGAGGAGGTAGCTGAGGCAGGGACTATACCAACATTTAAGAAACAGTTAGACAGATACATGGATAGGACAGGTTTGGAGGAGTATGGACCAAATGCGAGTAGGTGGGATATGTTGGGCGGTGTGGGCAGGTTTTCCCACACTGTATCACTCTATGACTTCATGACTCTATAACAAGTCTAAAAATTAAATCAATGGAAATGTAAAAAATTAAAGTATCCCTAACAAATGGGATTTAAGAGAGAGTTAGATAGAGCTCTAGGGGCTAGTGGAATCAAGGGATATGGGGAGAAGGCAGGCACGGGTTATTGATCAGCCATGATCACAATGAATGGTGGTGCTGGCTCGAAGGGCCGAATGGCCTCCTCCTGCACCTATTTTCTATGTTTCTAATGTCTATGTCTAAATGTAGATATTCACAAGCAGTGGTTTGGACAGTTGGCCTTTCTTTCATCCTTTGGATAATTATGGATGATCTTATCAATATTTAGGTTTGCGATACAGCATAGATTAGTGATAGAGATGATTCCAATGACACAAGCTAACATTTAATATATTGCTCCAAAGGCTAACTTCTGTACGTGAGCATAAGTAATGACAGTCGATGTGTGACGACTCTGGATGAAAATATAAGTATTGTGATATGCTTGTGTATGAGTCCCATGACCCCCATCCAAGTTGCCAAGCCTTACCACTGGGGGTACTGGGTCCAGGGGTCCGAAGAAGGGTCTCGACCCAAAACATCAGATATTCCTTTATCAGAGATGCTGGCTGACCCACCGAGTTGCTTCAGCAATGTGTGTCTGTTACTCTTACAGTGGAAAATTGCTTTATTGCCCTATTATTCCATAGCTACATATCTATATTTTCCCCATAACTCATCCATGCTGTTTTCCCCATAACTCATCCACACTGTTTTCTGAATATTTCTTAGCTATTAATTTTCTTTAACTTGGGTGGCACAGTGCCGCAGCTGGTAAAACTGTTGAGGCAAGGAACTGCGGGTGCTGTGTGCTAGAGTGCAAAGTGCTGGAGTAACTCAGCGGGTCAGGCAGGATCCCTGGAGAACGTTGTCCCAAATAGAACAATGACAGTCTTACTTGCAGCAGCACAACACAATATGTAAACATAGGTCACAGTAAACAATATAATAAACAAGAGAGAAAAAAGGTTGAGTGTGTATATATACCCTTACTCACAAACACACATATATAGATCATACATATGTATATATCTATATATGATCTATATATATGTGTATTTGTATATGTGTATGTGCATATATACACGCACATACACGTACACATACGTACTCACAAAATACAAACAATAATAGTGCAGTAATAACAATAATAGTCTGTAGTTCAGAACATTTGAGGTTGTAGTGTTTAATAGCCAAGTGGCTGTAGGGAAGCAAGCTGTTCCTGAACCTGGACATTACAGTAAGAGGTTTCCTGACGATTAAATGCAAGGTAAAACATATTTTTGTTCAGTTTCTTGATACCGAGGCTAATTAACGTACAAACCTGCATGTCTTTGGGATATGGGGTGGGTATCCCAGAGAGAGAACATGGGGCGGGGGGTCACAATCAAAGCTGGGTCTCTGGAGCTGGGAGGAAGGCTGTAGTTCTACCAGCTATGCCACTGTGTCACTCTACACTTGCTATTTTTAGTCAGTGCTGCTATGTACACTTGGTTATGCAGTGTGGGCATGGTACAGCTCACCTAAATTCCCAGACTGTTTCAGTGTCACCCAGCCAACCGTTCATGATGAATTTGCTCGCCCAGCCCTGGAGCCTCAGCTCTGAAGGCCTAAGTGGCAATTCATGGTGACATTTTGTGCATAATTCATCTGCTTTTTTTGGGGGGTGGGGGGGGGCAAATGTAATTGAAATTTCCTGTCAATCTGAATAGCGTGTGGCAAAGTATCAAATCCGCAAACAATGAACGTAGAGTGGTGCACAAGTCCTTCACTTCTTACTAAATCTGGAAACTTTTAACCTAAAGGCATCCAGCCAGGTTATGCATCCCTTCAACATTAGTGTAAATGCTAGTAAATCACTTATTTCACTCCTGTGACAGTTTCTGGGAGATGGGATTAGAGACGGGGAAATGTTAATGAGCAGAGGCGAGTCTGAAGCGAATAGTGAATTTCAGTCATTGCCTTAAATCCCATATTTAAATATCCTTTGCTCTTGTGCCCGAGCTCCAGACATACACTCGTGAAAGGAGCATCAGTATGAGACTAATTGCCAAATTCCTAATTCCAAACTGAGATTCATAAACTATTAATCGGTTCCACCCCTGAAAATATTGGAGTTAAATACTCCATCTGTACATAATACAATATTAATAGAATATTGACTGGCCTTGAGGGGGATACGACATATATTGCCTGAAGTAGATTCATATTGCCCGAGTCGAAGACGAGGGCAATATGGATCTAGTGAGGGCAATATATGTCGTATCTCCCGAAAGAGGACAGTCAATATTGTTATTATTACAATCAGACAACTAGAGGAAAATTTTTTAACATCTCAGACTTCCACGTAAAATTTAACAAAAATGGACGCGGCAGTCTTGTCTGCCGTTTTGAATATTCTAAATTTCCCACGCAGCGTCACGTTGCCGTCACGTTGCCATTCCCGGATGTGAGACCCAGGGGAATATAAGACATATTCCCCGCTGTTTTAACAGGTAAAGTCCATAGGCGTTCGCAAGAAAGGGGAATATAAGAAAATATTCCCCTGTTACCCCTGCTGGCAGTAAAAACGAAGGGAATACAATTTTGTAAAAGCATACCTCAGATGTGTGATATGGGTAATAATTGATATTATTTCCACCAACAATATTGTGTGAATGTCTTTCTAATGAAATAATTATTAATTCATAGAAAATAACAGGAACCTGAAATAAATGCACCGGTGCATTTAAAATAACCAGAGGAATTGCAGTCCTTTTGCGTAAGGTGGAACGAGAGGCTCGACAGAGACTGTGGTGAAATAATGGCTGCAAGGAAAAGGCAGTTCACTTTGCCTGAACAACAAGCTGAAGTGGCAAGGTGGCACGGTGGCACAACGGTAGAGTTGCTCCCTTGTAGCACCGGAGACCCGGGTTAGATCCCGACTACGGGCGCTGTCTCTGCGGAGTTTGTACGTTCTCCCCGTGACCTGCGTCGGTTTTCTCCGAGATCTTCAGTTTCCTTCCACACCCCAAAGATGTACAGGTTTATAGGCAAATTGGCTTGGGAAATGTAAAAAAAAATGTGTTCTGTTCGCTGACGTTGAGCTTGGCGGTGGTAAGGGCTTCAACATTGAGCTGCAATAGCGCTAAACCTCGACAGTTGGCGGCATTTTACGGTGTTGGACCTGGGGAGGCATGGCTTTTAACGGTCTGCAGATGCGGTAAAGACATTGGTTTCACTTTGTGGGCTTATGAGCCTGTAAGCTACTCGTGGAGGAGGCCGCGTAGAGGCTGTCTTTGTCCCTAGTGAGTGTAGGATAGTGTTAATATGCGGGGATCAAAGGGCCTGTTTCCATGCTGAATCTCTAAACTAAACTAAACTAAACTAAACTAAACTAAACACAATGTCCCTAGCCTTTCCAACACAAGGGCAGAAGACTGATTAGAGAATACATTAAAGTTCTTGCCCTAGGTGATTTCTGATCTTTATCTGTTTATGTTCAATCACTCCTTCCCTGTGTAAATCTAGCATTCTAAACAGGTTGTTGCTTGTAGGTTAGAGATTAGATATTTTATCATGTCAGAGATTACCTCGTAGCTGCAAGAAATCTTCACTGTAGGCTGATTACTACAAGTAGAAACACTTTCTTTTCAGATGCCAAAGAATAGATTACATGGAACGCTTGTCTTTCAGGAATATGTGAACGGTTATGCAGAATCTCCACTGGGACCCAGATTGTTTGACTTCTTACTGAGCTGCTTCAATGTGTAAGAAGGAACTGCAGATGCTGGTTTAAACCGAAGGCAGACACAAAAAATACAGTCTGAGGAAGGGTCTCGACCTGAAATGTCACCTATTCGCTCCAGAGATGCTACCTGTCCCGCTGAGTTGCTCCAGCTTTTTGTGTCTGTCTTTAGTTCACCATACCTCAGGATCAAGAATTCCACTGGAGATTTATGACATGCTGTCATACTTTATCAAAAAAGCTACTCTTAGATTTACAGGCAACGCATTTGTTTCACAAAGGAAGTTGAAGTTAGTTTTTGAAAAACTCTTTTTTTTCTCCTAATTTAATTCATGAAGAAGATTGCCCTGGCTGCGATGGTCTGAATTCACTACAATGTAGGCTTTTGCCCTCTGTGCCCTTGAACATATCAACAGCATGGGGAAGGAGTTCAGCCTCCACTTTACTGTGAAAAGCTCAGAGGGGTCTGGAACGGAGGTCTTTACAACGAGCAAAGGGACATTATCTGAAGAAGGGTCTCGACCCGAAACGTCACCCGTTCCTTTTCTCAAGAGATGCTGCCTGACCCGCTAAGTTACTCCAGCATTTTGTGTCTGTCCTCGGTTTACACCAGCATCTGCAGTTCCTTCCTACACAGGTTCTTGAACCGACCCTAAATCTACCTCAGCAATGAAACACCATGGACTGTCTCTTTCACTGCCATGGACTTGTTTTCCAAGTGTGTTTTGCACTAACATCCTGTTTTTTGTTGTTTTTTTTCAATAGAATAGGTGCAGGAGTAGGCAATTCGGCCCTTCGAGCCAGCACCACCATTCAATGTGATCATGGCTGATCATCCCCAATCAGTACCCCGTTCCTGCCTTCTCCCCATATCCCCTGACTCCGCTATCTTTAAGAGCCCTATCTAGCTCTCTCTTGAAAGTATTTTCTTTTCACAGTTTAGTTTTGTTTAATTTAGTTTAGTACAGTTTAGAGATGCAGCGCGGAAACAGGCCCTTCAGCCCACCGGGTCCGCGCCGACCAGCGATCCCCGCACATTAACACTATCCTACACCCACGAGGGACAAATTTTGCATTTACTAAGCCAATTAACCGACAACGTTTAGCTCTTTTTTTTTTTTCAAATTTAACATATTCTTGTAATTTCATAGTTTGTCTACACCAACCTAACTAAAATCTTTCAGCTTGTTATTGAGCCTGGAGAGTGTTGTCAGCAACTCGTCTTCTGACTGTACATGTTGCAGTCTTCTGGACTGAATATTAAATTCTACAATTTAACTCACTTTGGCTCAACTTCGGAACTGTCTAGTCCGTGTGCGGTATTGAAGGAAGCACTACGAAGTGCTGGATTCTTCTGTGCTGTTATTATATAGTGATTCTGCGTCACCTTATCATTCAATAATCACCACAGGTTTGTTAGTATGCAATGTTCGAACCTCTAATAGTCAAGAGCCAAGAGTGTTTAATTGTCAAAAGCACCGACAATGAAACGATGGAGTTTGTGTGAAAGAAATCCAGACTCAAAATGCCGGAGTAACTCAGCGGGACAGGCAGCATCTCTGGAGAGAAGGAATGGGTGACGTTTCAGTCTGAAGAAGGGTCTCAACCCAGAACGTCACCTATTCCTTCTCTCCAGAGATGCTGCCTGTCCCACTGAGTTACTCCAGCTTTTCGTGTCTATCTTTGGTTTAAACCTTCCTTCTTACACAAAGTTCTTAGCTACAGCAGTTTAACTGGCCTGTAACACCATACACACAGATAATATTTAGTAAACAAAACAAATCAATGAAAGAATAACCCTAATATTATTTTTTTATCTAATAATCTTAGTGCAATGGTCCTTAGCGCAATACAGGATAGTTCACAGTTTCTCAGTTAGTATTGTATAATGTTCAAGAGTCTAATGACTGTTGGGAAAAAGCTATTCTTAAACCTGGTGAGGAGCACAGTTTTCAGACTCCTATACCATTGTCCTGATGATCGGAGTGAAGAGAGTGTGGCTAGGGTGGCGTGGGTCATTATATCTGTGCCAAATGTACAGACCTACAATATTCTAAGTTAATATCTCTCTTATTATTTATTATTTTCCAGTATGAATAGGTAGTATCCCATTCTGCTAACAAGTGCATTTTTCTGGTTATTGCATTTGCACTGTTTTCTACAGTTGCCGACTGTGATAATTATATTGAGATTTGCTTCAAATGATTATCACTTGTGCAATAGATGATCATCTACTGCATCCGCTGCTCTAGGTGTCAGCTGCTCTACATCGGTGAGACCAAGCGTAGGCTTGGCGATCGCTTCACCCAACACCTTCGCTCGGTTCGCAATAACCAACCTGATCTCCCGGTGGCTCAGCACTTCAACTCCCCCTCTCATTCCGAATCCGACCTTTCTGTCCTGGGCCTCCTCCATGGCCAGTGTGAGTCCCACCGTAAATTGGAGGAGCAGCACCTCATATTTCGCTTGGGTAGTTTACACCCCAGCGGTATGAACATTGACTTTTTCAATTTCAGGTAGTCCTTGCTTTCTCCCTCTTTCCCCTCCCCTTCCCAGCTCTCCCTCAGCCCACTGTCTCCGCCTCTTCCTTTCTTCCTCCCTCCTCCCCATCCCCGCATCAGGCTGAAGAAGGGTCTCGACCTGAAACGTCACCTGTTCCTTCGCTCCATAGATGCTGCCTCAACTGTTGAGTTTCTCCAGCATTTTTGTCTACCTTCAATTTTCCCAGCATCTGCAGTTCCTTCTTAAACATCACTCGTGCGGAAGTGATATCAAAAGCGATAGATTGCCGTGTGCCAAGCAGACGCACGCCCAGACTGTACCGTGATTGTTGGCACCTTCACATTAGTTTGGTGATGCTCAGGGAAGCAATATTGTTGTCACACAACTAAGTATCGGATTGCTACATTTTGTCTCTCATAGAAACATAGAAAATAGGTGCAGGAATAGGCCATTCAGCCCTTCGGGCCTGCACCTCCATTCAATATGATCATTACAAAATCCGTTCCTTCTTTTTCCCCATATCCCTTGATTTCGTTAGCTCTAAGAGCTAAATCTAACTCTCTCTTGAAAACATCCAGTGAATTGACCTCCTCTGCCTTCTGTGGCAGAGAATTCCACAGATTCACAACTCTCTGGGTGAAAACGTTTTTCCTCATCTCAGTCCTAAATGGCCTACCTCTTATCCTTAAACTGTGACCCCTGGTTCTGGACTTCCCCCAACATTGGGAACATTGTTCCTGCATCTAGCCTGTCCACTCCTTTAAGAATATGTTTCAAATGCAGCCATAGTACATCTGCTGCTGACATGATAAATGAGGTCCCCAGTCAGACTTGGTTATGTTGCGGAGCTGCTATTCTGGCAGGGTGTAGGAACAGGCTCAACTGTGTGTGAGTGCTCCATGAGCCAGACATTATGGAGTGGTCACCAACCTTCCCACTTTTGCCTGCATGCCTTACAGTGATAGTGGCGGTTACATCTATGGACACGATAATAACATGGTTAAGACATTGTGCATTATACACATGGACAGATTGAATATGCAGCATTTGCTTTCCAGCTGAATGTCCTTGGGATGCCAGCATCATTTACCATCATTTGATAAGCACAAAATGGTTTTATCTCTGCTTCCTCAAAGCAAGACGGTGCAAACCTTTCCTGCTGAGTTTGTTTATTGTCCTATTTTTCTCTCATTATTACCGCCTCTCCTGCTCAATTGCCGTCATGGTTCCCAACACTGGGAACGTTCGGATATGGTCGCATTGACACTTTGTACCGAGGCTACCAGTGAATTGCACAACAAAATGTAACAGATCCTTTGGGTATTTTTCTAAAAAGATCCTGGCTAAGGCTGATGAGTTGCCTCCAAGCAAGGGGTTTGACATAAGCAGAAACTGTGCCTGGATGGAAACTCATATCTCCTGTTTACAAACCAGACTCTTGAGCTGGTGTTGATTTTGATGGTCAAAGTGGTAAAGCCCACAGTGCAGGGCACTACTGAGAAGGGAAAGGAGTGATATTTACCCATCTGGTGAATTTGGTAGGATACCTTTGTTCTTGATGGTATTTCTGCTTCTTTGGAAAAGCCACTATTTATCGTCTCTCCTGTTCACACTTGCGAAAGTGATAGGGAGCTGAAGTCTTGAATATTTGTGGTAGGTGTGGTGAAGGATCTCTCAAAGTCTTGTGGAATCGGGCATCCTAGAATTTGCAACGGAGAATTAGAGAGATATATCCAAATCCATTTGTCCATTTAAGTCAAAGGAGCTCCACTCGCCTCAGGTGCAGGAACAGTGCAGTTTACTGCAGAGACAACTTCATAAATTGGTGTATTTATAAAAAAGTCAAGAGGCTGTAAAGGAAGGATATCACCAGATGGATATCAAAGGTAGGTAAGTCAAGTTGAGTTCCAATGCGCCTTGGTCTAAATGGATGGCTGGTTAAGTTGGTGGACTGGATGGTGTGTCCCTGTTCCCATATTCCTAACCAGAGCTGCACTGGATCGGAATAGAGTGAACAACGCCACTACTTATTGGAGCATTTGCCACATGTTGTTGCTAAGTTGCTTGCAGCTTGTCATTAATCTTTCTTTATTCCCTTAAACTTCAAAAATGTGCGTATTAGATTTTTGAAAATATAAACAATGCTGTGAAGGGAACTAAATCCAATAATTGAAATTCAAGTTTCTGCTGATGCTGATGTTGGTTTCCGGATCAAATTACAGCCTTGGAATTTTTTCCATGGCTCCTATTATTTCATATTAACTTCGCTGTGGTGAAGTTATCGCATGTTGTGGAAACAAAACTATCAGTTTTACCCAGGGAACTCATTAGAAGTGACTGGGGGCGCAGTCATGACAATAATACCAGACATCTAGTGGAGAAATAACCAGATGATAACTGAAGAGAAAGTAACAGTGGAAGAAATGCAAAAGAATGGACGGCGGATGGACGGCTGAACACGCTCGGGGCTCGTTCGGCTCTGTTGGAAGGCTGGAAGGGTGCGGAGGTGGCCGGACGGGTATGGAGGCTGCGGAGCCCAGCAGCAGGGGCCTGCGTTAAACAGAGTCGGAGAATGTCGACTAGACAAGGTCCACAGCGGTGGAACAACGGTGGAGAAGACCGCGGCTACGCTTGGCTAGGCCGACTCTGCAATGCTGCCGGGACAACAGATGTTCACGGTCAGGTCAAGATGCCTGCGCTCACAACACTGGCACTTGGCAATGGTGGCAAGCCTCAACTGTGTATACTATCTCAGTGTACGACTGCTGTACACTTGTGCTGTATCTACGATGCTTATCTCATATGTATCTAAGATGCTGTGGTCTTAGTGAAACCACGAGGTATGAGATGGAGGCGCAGGCTCACTCTATACCTCCACCCCCCACCAGGATGGTCTCAAAGCCCTCTGGTTCTTCCTCGACCAGAGGAGCAACCTATACCCATCCACTGATACTCTCCTCCTCCTCATGCTATGGGCACACGCATGGGCCCCAGCTACGCTTGCCTCTTTGTCGGGTACGTCGAACAATCCTTGTTCTCGGCGTACCAGGGCCCCATCCCCGACCTCTACCTCCGTTACATCGACGACTGCTTTGGTGTCACCTCCTGCACCCACACACAACTGACTGACTTCATCCGCTTCACCACCAACTTCCATCCGGCACTCAAATACACTTGGACCATTTCCGACACTTCCCTACCATTCCTTGACCTCACTATCTCCATCGCAGGTGATAGATCCCTGACTATATTCCACTATAAACCCACTGACTCCCACAGCTACCTGGACTACTCTTCCTCCCACCCTGCTTCCTGTAAGGATTCCATACCCTATTCCCAATTCCTCCGTCTACACCGCATCTGCTCCCAGGATGAGGTGTTCCACACCAGGTCATCACAAATGTCCTCATTCTTCAGAGAACGAGGATTCCCCTCCCCCACTATAGCACCAGGGTCACCTCCGTACCCCGCAACACTGCCCTCTCTCCCCATTTCCCCACGCGTAACAAGGGCAGAGTCCCTCTGGTCCTCACCTTTCACCCCACCAGCCGGCAAATACAACACGTAGTCCTCTGCCAGTTTCTCCACCTCCAACATGACCCCACCACTCGCCACATCTTCCCATCTCCCCCCCCCCCCCCCCCCCCCCCCCCGTCTGCCTTCCGCAAAGACCGCTCCCTCCGCAACTCCCTTGTCAATTCTTCCCTCCCCTCCCGCTCTACCCCTTCCCCGGGCACTTTCCCTTGCAACCGCAATAGATGCTACACTTCTCGCTTTACCTTCCCCGTCCACTCCATTCAAGGACCCAAGCAGTCGTTCCAGGTCCGACAGAGGTTCACCTGCACCTCCTCCAACCTCATCTACTGCATCCGCTGCTCCAGATGCCAGATGATCTATATCGGTGAGACCAAGCGGTGGCTTGGCGATCGTTTCGCCTAACACCTCCGCTCGGTCCGCAATAACCACCCGACCTCCCGGTGGCTCAGCACTTCAACTCCCCCTCCCATTCCGTATCCGACCTCTCTGTCCTGGGCCTCCTCCACGGCCAGAGTGAGCAACACCGCAAATTGGAGGAACAGCACCTCATATTCTGCTTGGGTAGTCTGCATCCTTTGGGCTTGAACATTGAATTCTCTCAATTCTGTTAACCCTGCAAAGTTAAAGATTAACCTCAGTTATTTTCCTTATTAGTTCTGAATATGATTTTGAGTTTTGTAGAATGGTACTGTTATATGGAACACAATTAGCCTTTTTTAGCACGGAAATCAAGGAAGGGCTGAGTGGAGATTCTCATTGCTGACACCATGAACTTGCAACTCCAGCCTCTGTATCGTGTGACTGTTATACTAAGTTTCCAACAGAGTTCCAGCCTCTGCACTGTTCCCTTTTGCTAGGGAACTGTCTGAATTAGCCATGAATTCCTCTGCGATTTTATCACGCTGCATAAATGACAGGAAGGCCAATGACTCAATTTACATGGTAACAAGTCAGGTTTGAATTGAATTAACAGTGGTATTGAATTAACTGCAAAGTACCTGCTGCAAATTGGTTTAAAAAAACAATCTCGCACCTCCGGAGCAAAGTGCTGCAACTTGATATTTGGCCTTGTGTACACGCAGGTACCATTGAGTCACCAAGGCTGTGATGCAGAGCGAGATACGGTATGGTGATGGCTCAAGGGCCTGTCCCACTTGCCCGTCATTTGCGCCTCATTTACGTGTCATATGTAAAATAGGTCGGCGTTTCGTGATGCGCGATGTCGCGTGCAAATCACGTGTCAGCACAGCAGCCTGATGCGCGTGATGTCATTAGAATACCCTGCGGCGCGCAGGCGACGCATGGTTACGGACGTTAATGCGCGGTGACACCACGCGATACACGTGAGACGTCGGGACGCCAGCGTGCGACGCCAATGCGTCAGCGTGCTTACGCGATACATCATGCAGGTGGCGCACGAGGATTTCGTTACACTACGAAATCCTGGAGCACCGCGGGTACGCGCACCACCGCATGCGATTCCACGCCTCACCATGCGCAATGCGTGCGTCAACCACGCGCACCCCACGCGTCACGACACCTCGACCTATTTTAAGCCAATTAACCTACAAACCTGTATCCTCGCGAGTGTGGGAGGAAATCGGAGCACCGGGAGAAAACCCACGCAGGTTACGAGGAGAATGTACAAACTCTGTACCAACAACACCCGTAGTCAGGATCGAACCCATCTCTGGCGCTGTAAGGCAGAAACTCTACCACTGCCCTTGGCAGTCTTGGAATTTTATAGTTAATTCTGTGTTGAGTGGAATATTTAGGTGGATGTTAAGAGGAGAGCGCTGAAAGGGGGATGGCACAGCGAGTTACGAGAGGTGAGTTTAGTTGGCTTCAGCCACTCTGCTGCTGTAATTTTGGCTCAGACTGCTCCTGTAAACAGGATTACTAACATACATGAGACGATGGGAGGGAAATAAGGACATTCTTGAGATTTCACCTCAGTAATCAGCCAGCTTGTTAAATATAGCATGTCAGCTTCTGTACCGAAGTAATTCAGTAGAGTCATTGAGTCTTAACTATGCAGCATGGAAACAGACCCTTTGGCCCACCTTAGCCAAGTAACATACTTGACTAAACCCATTTGCTAGCATTTTGTCCAGAGGC
Organism: Okamejei kenojei; assembly: GCA_035221665.1. Classification (NCBI taxonomy): domain Eukaryota; kingdom Metazoa; phylum Chordata; class Chondrichthyes; order Rajiformes; family Rajidae; genus Okamejei; species Okamejei kenojei. Next base: position 9,019,458 of record CM069155.1, read on the forward strand.
CTCTAAACCCTTACTATTGGTATATTTGTACAAATATCTTAAAAAGTCATAATTGTATCCTTAAGAGATCCTTAATGTCCTTAAGGGATTGGACAGGCTAGATCCAGGAAAAATGTTCTCCATGTTGGGGAGTCCAGAACCATGGGTCACAGTTTAAGAATAAGGGGTAGGCCATTTAGGACTGAGATGAGGAAAACCTTTTTCAGCCAGAGAGTTGTGAATCTGTGGAATTTGCTGCCACAGAAGGCAGTGGAGGCCAATTCACTGGATAGAGTTAGATATAGCTCTCAGGGCTATCAGAATCAAGTGATATGGGGAGAAAGCAGGTGCAGGGTACTGAGTTTGGATGATCAGCCATGATCATATTGAATGGCGGTGTTGGCTCGAAGGGCCAAATGGCCTACTCCTGCACCTATTTTCTATGTTTCTATGTATCCACCTCTATAGTTTCCTTGTGGCAGCTCATTCCAGATGCGGCCTAACCTCCTAGTGAAAACGTTGTCCTTGAAGTCCCTCACAAATCTCTCCTCTCACCTTAATCCTCTGGTCTCTTAAATCCTCCACCCTGGGAAAAACACTCTTCGTTCATTTTATCTACGGCTTGCATGATCTTTGGGACCACTACCCTAACTGGGATCTTACCTAACACTGCAGCAGTGGGGCAGCAGTAGAGTTGCTGCCTTACAGCACCAGAGACCCGAGTTCGATCCTGACTATAGGTGCTGTCTGTATGGAGTTTGTACGTTCTCCCTGTGACTGTGTGGTTTTTGCCGGGTGCTCTGGTTCCCTCCTACACTCCAAAGACCTACAGGTTTGTCGGTTAATTGGCTTTGATGATGATTGTAGATTGTCCTTGGTGTGTGAGGGATAGTACAAGTGTATGGGGTCGATGGGCCGAAAGGCCTATTTTCGTGTTTATCTCTATACTAAACTAAGCTTGAGGGCCAGTCCTAAACTTCTCCATAACTACTTTAAAATGAGTAGAATGACAGTCACTGGTCCTGAAGCCCTTACCCACTGACACTTCAGTAACTTGCCCCACCTGAGAGAGGGGTCCAGTGTTGGGTTTTCTGTAGTACGAGGTTCGTAGGTCGGTGTGGTCTTGGTGGGCCAAAAGGTCTGTTTCTGCGCTGTATCTGTATCTTTCAACTAAACTCAATGTGCTAAAATGTCACGAGGCGACACGGTTTACGAAGATGCCGCCAACTCTACAGAATACAAAATGTGTATGAAGGAACTGCAGGTGCTGGTTTAAAGATAGACAAAAACAGCTGGAGTAACTCAGCGGGACAGGCAGCATCTCTGGAGAGAAGGAAAAGTCTGAAGAAAGGTCTCGACCCAAAACGTCACCCATTCCTTCTCTCCAGAGATGCTGCCTGACCCATTGAGTTACTCAAGCTTTTTGTGCCTATCTCCAGAATCCAAGACAGGTAAAGGGAAAAGCTTTGAAAGAATACTTGTGACTGCGGCTCACTGTTACACTGGCACATTACATGTTGGTATCCATGCACTTTGTAGAAAGCTTTGCCACTCCAATCTTGATTTCTATGCAAATTTTTTGGCAAGGTAGTACTGGCATTGTGGAGTTACGGAGATCTACAGTATGGAAACAATCCTCTCAGCCCACCTTGTCCATGCTGACTCACTTGGTAAATTGAGTTGTGTAGGAAGGAACTGCAGATGCAGGTTTAAACCGAAGATAGACACGAAAAGCTGGAGGAACTTAGCGGGACAGGCAGCATCTCTGGAGAGAAGCAATGGATGACGTTTCAGGTCGAGACTGAAGAAGGGTCTCGACCCGAAACGTCACCCATTCCTTCTTTCCAGTCGTATATTAAGCTAGTCTCATTTGCCTCATTTAACCCATAGCCCTCGAAGGCCTTCCTATCAATATATCTGTTCAAATATATTGTAAATTCATAATTGTATTCACTGCTGTAGCTTCCTCTGGCAACTTATTGCAGACATGGACTACCCTCTGAGTGAAAGGTTTCCCCTGAGGTTCCTCTTAAATCGCTCCCCTCTCACCGTCAGCTTATGGCCTCGAGATTCAGAATCCTCTGCCCTGGGAGAAGGACTGTGAACTTTAACCATGCCCCTCGTGATCTTGAACTCTTCAACAAAGTTCCCCTGAGCCTCCTCTGCTCCAAAGAGTAAAGTCCCGGACTATTCAATCATTCCTGTAGCTCAAGCCTGCAAGTCCAGGATACATTGTGGTAAATCTCTTCTGCACCCTTTCCATTTTAATGACATCCTTCCTGTCACTTCTTTAATAAGGTTTAAGGTGAAGGGGAAATGATTTAAGAGGAATCTGAGTGGTAAGATTTTCACACAAAGGGTGGTGGGTGTATGGAATGAGCTGCCAGAGGTGGTAGTTGAGGCTGGGACTATCCCAACATTTAAAAAAAAGTTAGACAAGTACATGGAAGGACAAGATTTGGAGGGATATGGACCAAACGCGCGCAGGTGGAACTAGTGCAGCTGGGACATGTTGGGCGGTGTTGGCAAGTTGGATTGAAGGGCCTGTTTCCACACTGTATCACTCTATGACTATAATAACTGGGACACTACAAGAAAATGGCAGCATGAAGATATTCGTCTGTGATACGAGAGATTATGCCAGTCAATTTAGAAGTGGCTACTTCTGGAAGCATGGCCATTAGACACTACCTTTATCATGATTGCTACATTTTTGGCACTGGGGCAAAATATGTCCAGAAATATTGGGGGGATATTAAATAAGTGGATGGCTTTGCAGTTTTCAATTTCCTTTTCCTCAATTGGACGCATTCAGGACTAGCTGCTTGTTGTGTTCACATCAAAAATCCACAAATACACAATTCCTTTGGACTGTGGCCAATTAAATCTGAAATGTTTTCTTTATAAACTGTCTTAGTTTTCTGATACACAAAGCAGAGACAGAAAATGAGCATATGAATAAACTGATCAATCCAATGATGGGTTTATTAGAAGGAAGATTCAGGATTGTTTCGATAATTTATTTGCTACATGTTTGTCATCAATAAATCAATAAATTGTCAAAAACCATGAACTTTCAATCATACAAATTAAAGACTGAAATGTGAAAGTTTTGTGATTTTAATTTCGAATAAATTATGCATTTCAGGGTTAACATGAAATGATTTTAAAAAATCACATGGTCATGCAAATAAAAAGGTTAATCTTGTTAATCAATGCTTTAAATCCATAGCTAAGCAACAGCTTAAGGCCGGCACGGTGGTGCAGCGGTAGACTTGTCGCCTTACAGCGCCAGAGACCTGGGTTCGATCCTGACTACCGGTGCTGCTGTCCTCCCCGTGAATAGCGTGGGTTTTCTTAGAGATCTTCGGTTCCCTCCCAGGCTCCAAATATGTACAGGTTGTAGATTAATAGGCATGGTATAAAATAGTAAGATTAAATGAGAACTTACCAGTTTGAAGTTTGATCCTTATTTTATGAGGAGTTACGATGAGGGATTTCGTGAAGACCCCACCAGCACGCATGCACGACGTTCGTCAAAGCAGCGGTGTGGAATCACAGATAGCAGAGCTGACTGTAGATAGTAAGATTAAGAGACACTAATATACCAGTTGACCGTATGATAGAGGGTTGGGAGCGAAGGGCACAAAATCCCTCATCGTAACTCCTCATAAAATAAGGATCAAACTTCAAACTGGTAAGTTCTTGTTTAATCTTACTATTTTACTTCAAAGTCACGTGAGTGACTTTGTGAAGATTTCAAAGCTCTGAGATTCCATGCTCTGGACCACGTCCATGCTCACACACTGCCGTAATTACTGATGGAGGAAGTATGTTAACGTATTTCAGACTTGAACAAAGCTGAAAAACAATAATGTATTTATTAATACTAACAGAAAAACCCTGAATTCGGGGAAAAACATTTAGGGGACAGCACTTAAAACTGAATCTGCAAATGTTGTGGGAGCGGCCACAGGTTTGTTATAGAAACGTTGGAATGTTCCTTCACTGGCCCAGCCCGCTGTTGCGAAGACATGATCCATGGGTGCCTCCATGGTCCTTGCCGCTGATGTGGATGCAGCCCTAGTAGAATGAGATTTTAAAATGTCAGTGTCTACACCTGCTGCACCCTGAGCCACCTGGAGGTAGTCTGCACCGTCACCCTGTGATGTGGGTTTTTGAAGCTGATGAACAGACCTGTCTCCATTCTCCTGATGTTTTGGGTGACATTGATGTAATGTCGGAGATAGGTGGTTATGCAGAGTCGTACATCAACGGGATATGCTCGGAATTCCAATTTCAGACCTGTTGTCCCAGGCCTGTGATGTTTGAGTAACTCGTCTATAAAGAAGGTAACTTTGGTGGGGGTCAAGACCATCCTGTCTAGTTTTAGTTTGTGGAGGGTCTGGACTCGTTGTGCTGTGATCAGTGCCATTAACATCACCACTTTGAAGGTGAGTTTATCCAGTGGTAGATCTGAAACTGGTTACCAGCTCCTGAGTAGGGACAACGCAACCCCAATGTCCCAGGTTCTATTATAGCGTGGTCGGGGAGGGTTGGAATTGAATATACCCCTCATAAGTTTAGATACCAGCTGGTGGGATCCTACTCCGATATTGAGATAGGATGAAAGTGCACTTCTGGCTCTGTTGATGGCACTGTAGCTAAGGCCCTCATCATAGTGAAGGCCCGCGAGGAATTCCAGCACATCAGTGATCGTTGCAGAGTTGTAGGTGGTCTTGGTCCGAGAACAGAAGGCATCCCATTTTCTTATGTGGGTGAGGTACTGCTTCCTCGTGGACTCTCTGCACGATGCTGTGATGATATCCATGGTCCTTGTTGACAGCCCGAATCCCAGTAATGGCCTCTTCAGAACCTGCAAGCCAACAGGTTCAGATGACCATGGCACGGATGACTTTCCCCTGTTATAGGATGGGTTACTAAATTCGGGCCTTTAGGAACCTGCACCCATGGTTCTTTCACCATGTCGAGGACCACCGGGTACCATGGTTGTGTGGGCCAGTCGGGTATCATCACAATCCCAGATGCGGAGTCTAGCTGGAATTTTTGCAATACCCGACTGATGAGGCAGAAAGGGGGAAATGCATAGAAGAACAATTTCCCCCAATGTAGCGAGAACGCGTCCATCGCCACTGCCCCAGGATCTGGTTCCCAAGAGAGATATGTTGGTATCTGATGGTTCAACCTGGACGCAAAGAGGTTGATATCTGGTGTTCCATACTTGGCTATAATATTAGCAAATATTTGGGGTTCAACATCCACTCAGTGTTGTCATTAAATACTCGTGACCTGGTGTCCGCCACTGTATTGAGCTTACCCGGAAGGTATGTAGCTGAGATCCAAATATTTCTTTCAATACACCAGAGCCAAATTATGTTTTGCCAATTCATCGCAAGATATCGACTTGATACCACCCATATGGTTTAAATATGCCACCACTGTGGTATTATCTATCTGAAGACGGACATGCGTATGATGCATATTCGTGCAGTAAGCCCGCAGCCTGTGAAATGCTCCCAGCATTTCCAAATAATTTATACCTTGTGTTTGGAGTAAAGTAGATTCGTGCAAATCCCATCTGCTGCCACAACTGGAAGTGGTGTCGGTTTCCATTTTGAAATGGGTATATTGTACAAAAGTATTCAAGTGGGTTAAATCAATTATGATACGACATCCACCATCTTTTTTGGTTTTAGTAAAGATGTTAGATACAAACTCAAGAGGTTCATGTATCGTTTTCTCTATAACCCCTTTGGTATATAACCTTAATAGTTCTGCATGTCCTTCCACTTTCTCTTTGTGAGAAAGTACAAATTTCCGGCTAGGTACATGTTGAGCTGGGGGAAGTTGTCCGTTATGAATTCAATTTCGTAACCATGAATACTTTGTAAGATAAAAGTGTCAGCAGTTATAGAACTCCATACATCCCAGAACAGACGCAATCTCCCTCCTACTAGTGAGGTTTTGCATGCAGCACTCCCAAGGGAACAGGACCCCCTTACCTCCATGGTTACCGGTGGGGCTTGATCTTGTGGCCTTTCTTTGGTTGCTGTGTTACTGGGATGTGGGGTTGGCGCATCTTCCAGGCTGGTCGCTGTGGGCCCTGGTCTAACAAAGGCCTCTGTTGATAGGGCGCAACCTTAGGGTTAGTTCCCGTTGCTCTGTCAGGTTGACCCCGAGGCCTGTTTGCTGTTGCATATGGATGCTGCCTATGGTATGCCAGTGGTCTGCTCGAGGAAGGCGGTTTAATCAATCCGACCGCTTTGGCTTCCTCGTCCAGGTCTTTAACCTGTTTAGGCAGATCATCACCAAACAATTGTCTTGGTGGCGGCGTAACGTTGGCCTTACACAAACCCGCAAACTTGGGGTTTAATGTAGGAAGGATAGAGCTCTTCCGAAAGCAGTTGATTTCGTACTGTGTGTTGCATAGCAGAGCTAATGCATCCTGCTGCTCTTCCGTCATGTCCGTACCGTCTATTGACCTGGCAAATGCAGAGATGCCTGAGGTCAGTAATTTCAGGATCTTTTGGATTTTTAACTCCTGAGCCCTGATCCGAGGGCTGATGTTACCCCAAATGGGTGTATTGACAGTAGGGACATTCAGCGACACGCAATTCTCCGGAGCCATGTATTTGCTGGTTGTCTCCGAGATTACCTGTTCTTGTAGCTGGTGGGTCATCAGGTAATTAATGCTAGCCGCTAGCCTCGGCTGAAGAGGCTGCCCTTTCTGGGATGGTTGGAACTTCGATACCATTCCCAGAAGTTCCTCTTCCGGCATCTCTTGCAACAATGGATCTTCCACCAACCCCTCTTCGAAGTCAGTTAGTGCCTGACTTCTAGCACTCCCTATTGAGGAGGGAGATATGTTGGACAGCCCTGTCATGGGCCCTGCCGTGGACCTCCAGGATCCTAGGGACGCACGCTCCTGATGGAGTAGGTCCCTTTCGAGTAGCTGCTCGACCATGCGCTGCATTCGAGCCATGCGACCGCCGCCGCTATCTGCGGACGGCAAGTCGTCTTCCCCAAGTTCTGATGAACAAATGGGGCCTCTACCGACAGTCCGCACCTCGTCGAGGTGATGTCTATGGGACTGAGGTAGGTAGTCGGTGCCAGCCGCTCCTACGGGGCTACATGACTCCCGCGCGGATTTGTGGATCTTCTGGACTGAGCGGTGGAGAGCTGGTGCCAGCCGCTCCTGCGGGGCTACACAACCTCCTGTTGGTTTTTCCGCCTGTCTGTTGCGACTGCGACGGTGAGGAGTCGGTACCAGCCGCTCCAGCGGGGCTACACGACACCGCACGGGCTTGCCGCCAGTCCCGGGTCTTCGGGACTGATGCGACGCAAAGTCGGTGCCAGCCGCTCCTGCGGGGCTACACGACTCTCGTGTTGTTATTCCAGCGGTCCGCAATCTAGCAGACTGAAGCGGTGGTGAGTCGATGCCAGCCGCACCAACGGGACTACGTGACTTTGGTGCGCTTTTCCCACCGGTCCGCCCTCTAGCGAACTGTAATGGTGGAGTGTTGGGGTGTGCCTTTAAGACAGGCCCTGTTTTACGCACCTTTTTACCGCCGGCCCGGTTCTGTTCCGGCTGAAGCGGTAGGGGGTCGGGGTCTTGTCTACCCTGCTCCCGCGCGGTCCTCATACCAGTACTCCCTGGACTGCTGTGGTGGAGAGTTGGGTCCTGCCGACTGAGCGGGGCTCCCCGACTTCTGCGCTTTTTTCCCGGCCCGTGTTGCAGGAGCTGCCGGTTCTATGGTCAGCTCCGGGGATGTCGGCCGCTGACATCTCTCTGAAGTCCCGTCCCGCGGTCCATGGAGGCATGCTTCGGCACAGCCTTCTTTTTTGTCCTCCTTTCCATAGTTTCTCTGTAATGCAAACAAATACAGAAAACTAACCAGATCAAGGTTAGTGAAACTTACCTGAGGGCCTTTTTGAAGCTGCCAGCAGAGGAGCGCACTCCCCCCCCCCCCAGCTGTCGACTGCAAATGCGGCGACGATATGTTGTGCATGCGTGCGGGGTCTTCACAAAGTCTCTCACGTGACTCCGAAGTAAAATTGTAAATAGTCCCCAGTGTGTGTGGGATCGTGTTAATGTGTGCGGATTGCAGATCGGCACAGACTCGGTGGGCTGAAGGGTCTGTTTCTGTGCTTTATCTCTAAACTAAATTAAGCAATACGTGTGTCTTAATAGCCTCTATTAATCTATACTATTACTAAAACTCTCATCTTGACCACTTCCAGTTTGCTTTTATTTTAAATTTGCGCAAAAACGGTACAAAAAAGGATTTTTTCAGCACCTTACTCACCGTTCTCCTCTGTTCCAAGGTGGTGGGAAGAGGGGAGGAAACAGAGAATGGGACAGTGAGAGACCACACAAAGAAGGAAGGGGAAGAAGAGAGATTATAGGGGGAGGGATATAATGTCTTCCCCCTTGATTACAGTTCTTTGCTGCTCCACTCCCTGATCCCCCTGTTAACTGGCAGCTGTGGGAGCTGCGATCAGCATGGTCTGTCTTCACTCCAGCTGATAGTCTTCACTCCAGCTATCACTCGAGGCGGCGGGAGGGAAGGAGAAGGATTCCTGGGTTCAAAACAGAATGGTCTCGGGCTAGGGCAACCTGCCCAGCTGGCAGTAACTTGCATAAGGTACCACAAAGCGATTTCCCCCAGAAATGCACATATTCTAGTCATGCAATAAACAGCAAATAGTATATTCACGCTTTATCATGTTGATTGTGTGCATTAACTGTGAGTAATTGATTTTCCTTCTGCATTTTATTTCAGGAACAGTTCTTCACTTTAGTAATCAAAACTTGTATCAGTGAGTGAGGACTTTTCCCAATCACCATTCCCCATGAAACCCAAAATATCTTTGCAGCGAGCAGGTTTAGGATGCTCTGGGAAACCGTCTCCAGGTTTAACATACGGCCAGACTGTCATTGCCTCTAATATTATTAAAATTATCTTCATTTTTCCTCCTTAGAAGTCTTTCCAATTCCTTTTTATAGAATACTTCAGAGATGCAGAGCAGAAACAGGCCCCTACGGCCCACTGAGTCAGCGTCGACCAGCGATCCCCGTACACTATCTCTATCCTACACGCTACTTACCAAAGCCAATTGACCTACAAACCCATACGTATTTGGAGCGTGGGAGGAAACCGGAGCACCTGAAGAAAACCCACGTGGTCACCGGGAGAACATAAAACTCCATACAGACAGCACCCGTAGTCAGGATTAAACTCAGGTCTCTGGCGCCATGAGGCAGCAACTCTACCGCTGCAACACTGTGCCGCCTCTAAATTCCTCTAAAACTCTAAACTATTTCTGCTGCTTGATTCAATGACCTCTTTCTACTGAATGGAGAAGACCTTAATGCACGGACATCTTTGTGAGCATCCTCAGTGAAGTGCACCCAATAATTGATCTATGGTGATCGGTTGTATCTGTAAACTAAATTAAATCTACACATTCTGCCCATGTGTCTCCCTTCAAGTTAATTCAGGCCATCCCTTAGAGGTTTCCTCCAACTCCAACTGCTAGGGAGATGGATGATCGGCACGTACAGTACTCAGTGGGCTGAAGGACCTGTCCCCATGCTCTATTTTTCAATGGGTTAAATCAATCCCTAGCCATCACTAATGTTATGCTATCTGGACTTTATTTACTCAGATTTTCCCCTATTCCCCTTGTTCATTAATCATCTGAATCACATCAGCAAGCCTCTAGTCATCCAGCACCATATCTGTAGGCAAACAGCATTTCAAAGGGCCAGAAGGTGGACCTTGTGGTATTTCTTTCATCGTTTCTTTTAAGCCTGGGATGCATCTTTCCCCAGTTCCAGCAACTTATTTACCTAGAAAGATGCTAGAAGCCTTAACAGGTCATCCCTCTTAAAGTTCACTATTACTTCCCTTTTTTTTCTCCATAATGTGACATGGTAGTTCCTCCTCTGTGAAGTCCAATGGAAAAACGACCACGTTTTGCGACTTAAAGTGCAGGGCTGGCAAATTCAGATTGATGCCAATTCCCACAGGTATTCCAAGATTCGAATACTGAGTAGATCAGATCTTATTGTACAAGATTCAAAATGGACTCCATCTGAGTATTTAGCAGTTGGAAAGCAAATTACCGTTCACGTTACAGTTTGGTATAAACAATCGTGCTTGTTTCATGAAACCTGTTCAAAGCTGAAGGATTCTTGTAATAACACAAATGCCGTCCCACCATAAATTATGAAAGAGGGGAGAATGTATAGTCTCTTCCCATAACATTGTTCTCGGCTGCCCATTGAGTCTATTAGCTCATCGGGTTGGCCAGTTTCCAAGAGGTGTATCAAGCTAATGAACGTTGCATTAAAGCACATATTAACAAGTAAGGAGAATGTTTGCAATGTTAGTGATGACAACTGTGCTGATAACCAACTGAGTGGAAGAGTTCATTGTGGAAGAGTGGAAGATCATAAGTGATAGGAGTAGAATTAGGCCATTCGGCCCATCAAGTCTACACCGCCATTCTATCATGACACGATGTCGTAGGAGGTCTTCGTAACTCTCCTTCATGCTCTAGAGTGATCTCCGTGTATTCTAGGCCTCAGCAAGGTCACGCCGTTTTTTTCAATATTTTAAAAAATGCCCGCGAGTAAAAAAAGTTTGCCATGGAAAAAATTGATACCTTTTTATTCATAGGTTTAGTCGTAGTAGGTTTTAGTAGGTCGTAGTAGGTCGGCATGTTAGTCATAGGTAATCAAGGGTAGTCGAAGGTAGTCGTAGATAGTCTTCATCATAGTCAAAGGGAGGTCGAAGGAGATCAAAGGAGTTCGTCTTCACTCGCCACTATTCCGTGTCCAATTTTCCCGAAGTTAGTCGTAGCTAGTTGTAGCTAGTCTTCAACATAGTCGAAGGAGGTCTTCAACATTTATTTTTTCCAACTCTTCTAAACTCGCCAATTAGGTCGCCCAAGTGGGACAGCCCCTTAACTCTAGAAATTCTGAAATCCTGATTTCCCCCTTTTTATTACCCATGCTGACTTTCTCAGATGCAATTCCACAGGAAGAGCTTTGCTACATTTTTATTAGAGTTTTCTATCAGAGAACCCTATAATTTCTAATATTGTCAGTGCTATAATCTTTGGCCTCGGTAGCAATGCAGTGTGCCAACGAACAATGCCCAATGTGATACTGTATCTTTATTTCTCAACAACAGAGGTCACTGTTTTGTTTCTTGCTGCTATTGGTTGCTATAAAGCATATTTTTCAAGATTTTGTATGAGAAAACAACTCGTAGTTGATTGCCGGTGTATACAGATCTTGGATTATCAGTTTGTCCAGTGATAACTATGTAATGTGTAGGAAGGAACTTGCAGATTGTGGTTTAAACCGAAGATAGGCACAAAATGCTGGAGTAACTCGGCGGGGAAGGGTCGAGAAGGGTCACCTCCCAAAACATCACACATTCCTTCTCTCCAGATATGCTACCTGTCCCGCTGAGTTACTCTAGCATTTTGTGAATAACTATGTAATTCTCTGCGTAAGCACAAAAAGTTTGAATGATAATCCTTGTGGCTCAAAGTATAAAATAACACAAAAAGTGTTCCAGAAATGTGAGGACCTTTTTTTATTTTGCCGCCAATTACTTCATCTTTAACTGTCATTTAAGATAGTTACCTCTTAGCATATATATATATGCCCAGGTTCATATGGTCATGAGGAATAGGCCATTCGGCCCATCAAGTCTATTCCACCATTCAATCGTGACTGATCTATCTCTCCCTCATAACTCCATTCTCCTGCTTTCTCCCCGTAACCTCTGACACCTGCACTAATCAATAATCTATCTATCTCTGCCTTAATAATATCCACTGACTTGGTCTCCACAGCCTTCTGTGGCAAAGAATTCCACAGACTTACCACCCTCTGACTAAAGAAATTTCTCCTCATCTCCCACCTAAAAGAACGTCCTTTAGCTCTGAGGCGATGACCTCCCACTAGACTCTCCCACAGTGGAACCATCAGAAAGGTGTGTTGGTATGAAGGTGTGAATGCACATTTTTAGTGCCGGGTCCATATTGTCAGGAACATTGCTGATATAATTGCTACAAACTGAAAAAGATAGGGAAGAATGGCATTGACATTGCAATTAAATATTAAAAATATTCCAAAAATGTACTGTATACCTGTGCAGTGATAGTGATTAACAGCAAGGTTGGGAAAAGATTACTATTAGATGGATGTTTGGAACGAAAATTGCCAAAGTATAAACTCTGCTTGGTTAATGCAAATACCTTCTTGGTAATGATTTCAACCCACGCAAAAGGCCTTGTGCAATGATTAGGTCCAGGCCACGATTAAAAATGCTCCCATCTTCATGAGCTGCCAAAAATTTCTAACTTTTTCACCAAGTTATTTGATACAGGGACTCAAATAGAGAAAGCTAGTAGACAGGGTCTGGGGCAGGAGGCAGAGAAGGGAAGCACTCAGATCCAACATGTAGGGAAGAAAGAAGAAAAAAAACATAAACAGAGAATAACAGGTGGTGGGTTTCCAGGGCAAAAATCAAAAGGGACCACTTGTCAACATAATTGTATAAGGAGTAAGAGTGTTGTAAAAACAAGCCTGAAGGCTTTGTGTCTCAATGCAAGGAGCATTCGTAATAAGGTGGACGAGTTGAATGTGCAGATAGCTATTAATGACTATGCTATAGTTGGGATCACGGAGACATGGCTCCAGGGGGACCAAGGCTGGGAGCTGAACATCCAGGGATATTCAATATTCAGGAGGGATAAACAGAAAGGAAAGGGAGGTGGGGTAGCGTTGCTGGTGAGAGAGGAGATTAGTGCAATAGAAAGGAAGGACATTCGCTTGGAGGATGTGGAATCGATATGGGTAGAGCTGCAAAACTCTAAGGGGCAGAAAACGCTAGTGGGAGTTGTGTACAGGCCACCTAACAGAGGTAGTGAAGTTGGGGATGGCATCAAACAGGAAATTAGAAATGTGTGCAACAAAGGTAAAACAGTTATAATAGGTGACTTCAATCTACATATAGATTGGTTGAATCAAATGGGCAGGGGTGCTGAGGAAGAGGATTTCTTGGAATGTATGCGGGATAGTTTTCTAAACCAACATGTAGAGGAACCAACGAGAGAGAAGGCTATTCAAGACTGGGTATTGAGTAATGAGGAAGGGTTAGTTAGCAGTCTTGTTGTGCGTGGCCCCTTGGGCAAGAGTGACCATAATATGGTTGAGTTCTTCATTAGGATGGAGAGTGACATAATTAAGTCAAAACAAGGGTTCTGAACTTAAACAAGGGTAACTTTGAAGGCATGAGACGTGAATTGGCCAAGATAGACTGGCAAGTGATTCTTAAAGGGTTGACAGTGGATATGCAATGGAAGGTATTTAAAGACTGCATGGATGAACTACAACAATTGTTCATCCCTGTTTGACAAAACAATAAATCAGGGCAGGTAGTGCATCCATGGATAACAAGGGAAATCAGGGATAGTATAAAAACAAAAGATGAAGCATACAAATTAGCCAGAAAAAGCAGTCTATCAGAGGACTGGGAGAAATTCAGAGTTCAGCAGAGGAGGACAAAGGGGAAGAGAAAGAGATTAGTTAAAACAAATGTAGGTCCCTTGCAGTCAGAAACAGGTGAATTGATCCTGGGGAACAAGGACATGGCAGACCAATTGAATAACTACTTCGGTTCTGTCTTCACTAAGGAAGACATAAATAATCTGCCCGAAATAGCAGGAGACCGGGGGTCAAATAAGGTGGAGGAACTGAGTGAAAACCAGGTTAGCCAAGAAGTGGTGTTGGGTAAATTGAATGGATTAAAGGCCGATAAATCCCCAGGGCCAGATAGTCTGCATCCCAGAGTACTCAAGGAAGTAGCCACAGAAATAGTGGATGCATTAGTGATAATTTTTCAAAACTCCTTAGATTCTGGAATAGTTCCTGAGGATTGGAGGGTAGCTAATGTAACCCCACTTTTTAAAAAAGGAGGGAGAGAGAAAACGGGGAATTACAGACCAGTTAGTCTAACATTGGTAGTGGGGAAACTGCTAGAGTCAGTTATTAAAGATGGGATAGCAGTACATTTGGAAAGTGGTGAAATCATTAGATAAAGTCAGCATGGATTTACGAAAGGTAAATCATGTCTGACGAATCTTATAGAATTTTTCGAGGATGTAACTAGCAGAGTGGATAAGGGAGAACCAGTGGATGTGTTATATCTAGACGTTCAGAAGGCTTTTGACAAGGTCCCACATAAGAGATTAGTATACAAACTTAAAGCACACAGTATTGGGGGTTCTGTATTGATGTGGATAGAGAACTGGCTGGCAGACAGGAAACAAAGGGTAGGAGTAAATGGGTCCTTTTCAGAATGGCAGGCAGTGACTAGTGGGGTACCGTAAGGCTCAGTGCTGGGTCCCCAGCTATTTACAATATATATTAATGATTTGGACGAGGGAATTGAATGCAACATCTCCAAGTTTGCAGATGACACTAAGCTGGGGGGTAGTGTTAAGTGTGAGGAGAATGCTAGGAGGCTGCAAAGTGACTTGGATAGGCTGGGTGAGTGGCCAAATGCATGGCAGATGCAGTAAAATGTGGTTAAATGTGAGGTTATCCACTTTGGTGGCAAAAACAGGAGGGTAGACTATTATCTTAATGGTGGCAAATTAGGAAAAGGGGAGATGCAACGAGACCTGGGTGTCATGGTACACCAATCATTGAAAATAGGCATGCAGGTGCAGCAGGCAGTGAAAAAGCAAATGGCATGTTAGCATTCATAGCGAAAGGATTTGAGTATAGGAGCAGGGAGGTTTTACTGCAGTTGTACAGGGTTTTGGTGAGACCACACCTGGAGTATTGCATACAGTTTTGGTCTCCATTCTTGCCATAGAGGGGATACAGAGAAGGTTCACCAGACTGGTTCCTGGGATATCAGGACTTTCATATGAGGAAAGACTGGATAGACTTGGCTTGTACTTGCTAGAATTTAGAAGACTGAGGGGGGATCTTATAGAAACGTACAAAATTCTTAAGGGGTTGGACAGGTTAGATGCAGGAAGATTGTTCCCAATGTTGGGGAGGTCCAGAACAAGGTGTCACAGTCTAAGGTTAAGGGGGAATTCCTTTAGGACCGAGATGAGGAAAACATTTTTCACACAGAGAGTGCTGAGTCTCTGGAATTATCTGCCACATAAGGTAGTTGAGGCCAGTTCATTGGCTATATTTAAGAGGGAGTTAGATGTGGCCCTTGTGGCTAAAGGGATCAGGGGGTGTGGAGAGAAGGCAGGTAGAGGATACTGAGTTGGATGATCAGCCATGATCATATTGAATGGCGGTGCAGGCTCGAAGGTCCGAATGGCCTACTCCTGCACCTGTTTTCTATGTTTCTATGATAACTTACTATCAATCCTAAGAAATGCAGAGGACCAGCAACCGAGAAAGGTGTTTCTAGCCACATTGTGGTTTCTATCTTGTGATCCTGAAAATGGGGAGATTAATTGATTTATTGTCAGGTGTACCGAGGTACAGTGAAAAGCTGTTGTTGCGTGCTATCCAGTCAGCGGAAAGAAAATACATGATTACAATCGAACCATTTACAGTGTCTAAATACATGATGAGGGAATAACGGTTAGTGCAAGGTAAAGCCAGCAAAATCCGATCAAGGATAATCCAAGGGTGACCAATGAGGTGGATAGTAGTTAAGCACTGCTCTCTGGGTGTGGTCGGATGATTCAGTTGCCTGACAACAGCTCTCAATTGGCCTCAAATTGTAAAACAAAGTATCAAGAAACTACAGATATTGGAATTTTGAGTAGAACACAAAGTGGTGAAGTAACTCAGTGATTACACAAGGCCGGCTTTTGCCAAGATTCGTCAGGAATGATGACAAATGCTGATGGAGGTCATTTTCACTCAGGAAAGCTCACGGAGTGTGGGAAGAAGTGATGCACAATGCTTCTTTGTGAGGCCGAGCACATGCCAGTGGTTGATACTGTCCTCATTTGGTGTGAGTTGCTGGTTCTGACAGTTTGAAGATGCCAGTAAGTTTTGTTTTGCAGCATAAACTTTGCACGAGCAGAAGACAGAATGTGTTTATCGGATTTCAAAACACGCCACAGATTATGTCACGCAAGGAGTACGTCACTGATTGAAACTAAATTAATTCAGAGTTGTGTCTGGGCATTTGCTTATTTCACACTAAGTGTTTATAAATGGATACAAATCATTCTCATACTCTACAAAATCTCATACTCTACATGTCAAAATCCTGTAATTCTTTCCCTAACCTCCAATACTACTGGTCATATCACTAATGAACAATATTGTCAGTACACCCATACTGCATGGAGTGCGGCTGTTCAATATCTGTCCGAGTGAGGCCCAACGCAAATTGAAGGAACAGCGCCTCATGTTTTGCTTGGGCTGCTTGCATCCCCAGCAGTATGAATATCGACTTCTCTAACTTCAAGTAGCCCTTGCTTTCCCTCTCTCTCCATCCCTCCCCCATCCTAGTTCTTTGGCCAGTCTGACTGCCCTTTGATAACAGTTTTATCTTTGAATGCTTCATTGTCACCATCCCCTAGCTAACATTGATCCATTCTATATTTTCCTTGACCACGTCCCTTTTGATGTCTAGTTTTCACACCTTACATTGCTTATCTCTGTGTCTCCCTCTCCCCTGACTCTATCCAGAGATGCTGCCTGACCCATTGAGTTACTCCAGCACTTTGTTTCTTTACTAGCTTGAACAGGTACAGTGAAGATTATGAAGATAAAATGTATTTCAGTACTGGATGTAGGTGGAATTGTAAAAGGGACTAGACTAAGTGGGACCCATTGGGTCCCATGTTCACACGGGAGGGCTGGTCCCCCAACGCAATATTCCACCTCTCCACCAATTCAATATTGGTGGCCAGTGGGGGGCTTTCTGGAGCGCTCGTATGCGTGTTGTGGGTCGAAGGGACTGGTTTCCAGAGGGCTAGTATGGACATTGTGGGTCGAATGAATTCTTGGGCTGGCAGCTCAGTCACTCAAGCCTGGTGGGCTGGCAGCTCAGTCACTTAGGCCTGGTGGGCTGGCAGCTCAGTCACTGTGGGCTGGCAGCTTAGTCACTCAAGCCTGGTGGGCTGGCAGCTCAGGCCTGGTGGGCGGCACCTCAGTCACTCAGGCCTGGTGAGCTTGCAGCTCAGGCCTGGTGGGCTGGCAGCTCAGTCACTTCCATTCAGTTCAAGCAGCACAGTGCAGACCAACCTTCAATTCAGTTCAAGCAGCATTGTGCAGACCAATCATTCAATCATGTACGGTGCAGACTCACAGTTCAGTTCAACCATTCAATTCATGCACAGTACAGACTCACAGTTCAGTTCACGCACGGTGTAGACTCACAGTTCTGGACTTAACTCTCACTCACTGTCTTCTGGGGTGACTGACTCACATCCGGCCTCCGGGGCTTTATTTTCCTGGCCCCCCTGGAAGGGGTGTCACCTTCATCATGGTGACTGACTGGCGAGAAGACCAATATGCTGATCTCACAATTTTTAAAACATTAATAACTTTTTTATTATTTCATCGATCGGAAAAAACCTTGGGGCGGTTGGAGGAGAGAAGGACGGTGAGTAAGATGGCGATATTGGGTCATGTTTTTTCTAAAATGTATTTACAACGTAGACACGATGTGGTCAAGATGAGACTTTTAATAATAGTATAGATGAGAAAGAGTTTTACCACCCATGTAATGGAAGTAGAAGTAGTTGCAGATAATTGGCTTGTTGGTTGCTCCCAATTTTCTTGTCTATTTCTGCTCTTGGCCCAAAGATTCATAAGCTAATGGACCTCTCCCACTGACCCCACCACCAACCTCCACTTCCCGCAATATTGGAGTACAATATTCCTACTTTGTGCAGGCTTTTTTTGTCCAACCCAGGGCAGCACAGTTGCGGAGCTGTCCAGTTGCTGCCTTACTGCCTCCAGAGTCCTGGGTTCGATCCTGACTATGGGTGCTGTCTGTACAGAGTTTGTATGTTCTGCACGTGACCTGCGTGGGTTTCCCCCGGATGTTTCGGTTTCCTCCCACACTTCAAAGACGTACAGTTTTGTAGGTTAGTTGGCTTGGTAAAATTGTAAATTATCCCTAGTGTGTGTAGTGTGTAGTGTTCGTGTGCGGGGATCGTCGGTCGGTGCGGACTTGGTGGGCCGAAGGGCCTGTTTCCGCACTGCATCACTAAACTAAACTAAACTAATATAAAATAAACATGGTCAACAAAATCACTAGCTGACTCACAAATGTCTTTCTCTCCCTTCGCCAAACAGTACAAAGGGGGAAGTGTGCTCTAGTACAAAGAGAGCGGTGAAACTGTGGAATTAATTGCCGTAGAAGGCTGTGGAGGCTGTTACTGGAAAGAGATAGATAGGTTCTTGACTAGTACGCATGTCAGGGGTTATGGGGAGAAGGCAGGAAAATTGGGGTTCGGAGGGAGAGATAGATCAGCCATGATTGAATGGCAGAATAGACTTGATAGTCCGAATGGCCTAATTCTGCTCCTGTCACTAAAGAAAATAAACTAATCTCCCACACGCGTTCACGTGCAATAGACAAAGACTGCTGGCTATGTGACAGTGAACAGTGGCACCTCCCTTGTTCAAGCAAGAATGAGAAATGAGAAGTGGGCTCATGCGCCGTGCACTGCACCCCAGAACTCCAACACCAGTACAGGTCAATCTGTGCATGCACGAAACAAAGTGCGGGGAGAATTCAGTGGGTCAGGCAGCATCTGTGGAGGGAATGGACAGACAATGTTTTGGGACAGGGCCCTTTTCAGACTGATGGAGTAATGGGGCGAAAACTGGAAAAGAGAGGTGCGGGTGGGACAGAACCTGGCAGGTAATCGGAATCGAATAAGAATAGTACTTTATCAGTCAAGTATGTTTTGCAACATACGAGGAATTTCATTTGCCAGCAACAGAACACCCAAAACACATTTTAACATGAACATGCACTACAGTGACTCCTACACATTTCTCACTGTGATGGAAGGCGAAATAAAGTTCAAGTCCCTTCCCTTTGTTCTCCCGTGGTCGGGGGCCTCTCGCCCTCCATTAAGGGGATGATCTTGACTCTTGTAGCCGGCGACGTTCGAGCCCTCCATGTCGAGGCGATCAGCTCCCGCATCGGGAGGATGTCTGCTCCCCCGCTCCGGGCGATCGGACCCCGGGACGGGGCTGGTCGAACCTTCTGCATCGTTGGAGCTTCCCGACTCGGCCTCTCCCGAGACTGCGAGCTCTTGATGGTAAGTCCGCAGGCCGCGGTTGGAGCGATCCCAGACAAGGGATCAGCTGCAATGTTAAGTCCACGCCCTGCGGTGGGGCTCACGACAGTTCGAGGAGGCTTCCAGCTCCATCGATGGAAGGCTGCAGAGCACCCGGAAAGGTTTAGTTTAGTTTAGTATCTCTAAACTAACTAAACCATATCAAATGAACAATTTAAACAAGAAAACAATTTGTACATTAAAGTATAACATGGCCACTTGCTCCCAGAAGCAAACTGCAGAACGGATGCAAAGTTTAACACGCACTGCACTCTCTGAACCAGGGAAGTAATCTTAACTTATCTTCAGACGAGATAAATGCCAATGCATTTAAACCTTTCCTTTGGTCTGAGTAGGATGCTACACACAATGCAAAACACCCCAAGAATTAGGAAAATATTAGTGTCTGTTTGCGTAGTCACGCAGAGTTGGTGTCTTCTCCCAGTGACTAGTGTCGGTTTTCTCCGGGTGATCCCACTCCCCCCCACATTTCAAAGACATACTGGTTTGTAGGTTAATTGGCTTGGTATAAAATTGTAAACTTGTCCCTGGTGTGTGTAAGGTAGTGTTAATGTGCGGGGATCGCTGGTCAGTGGGCTAAAGGACCTGCATCCGTGCAGTATCTCTAAACTAAACTAAACCATATCAAATGTCTTTTAAACATTGTAGATATAGTGCTGGCGAGGGTTCAGGGAAGATTTTCACAGGATATTGCCCTGGGTGAGTGTTTGAGTTATGAGGAGAGGCTGTCTCCGTTTTCCTTGCAATGGAGGAGATTAAGAGTGGGTGCACCTCATTATGTGAGATGTTGATTAGGTAGACTGTAGGAAACCATTCCCCATATCAGAGTTAGATCAAACTAGAGAACATAGACGGGGTAAATGGTAAGAGATTTCGAGGGGACCTGACTGGGATTTTTTTACCCCGAGAATTGAGAAATGTGTATCTGATACAGACTGCCTGAGGACAAGGTGGGAGCAGTGTCACCAACAGTATTCAAGAAGTGTTGGGACAAGCATTGGATTCACTTTGGCATAGAAGGCGATGGGATTACTCACGATTAGAACGGCACGGTGGCGCAGCGGGAGAGTTGCTGCCTTACAGCGCTTGCAGCACCGGAGACGCGGGTTCGATCCCGACTACGGGTGCTGTCTGTATGAAGTTTGCAGATGTGTGCAGGGTAGTGTTAGTGGGGGGTGCGGACCTGGCGGGCTGTTTCTGCGTTGTATCTCTAAACTAAACTAAACTAAACTAAACAAGGGGCCCTCACTAGCTGACATGGACAGGGTAGACCAAGTGCCTGTATCTATGCTGCATGTCTCTGTGAATCTAGAAACATTCAAAGATAACTTTTTGCGCAATGTTATTTGTGACTGTTCACTGGCGATGGATCTTCAGGATTGATGAGTAAAGTATACAACAGCATGCCAAGTGTGCAGCTTGAATCAGTTGATGCTTTTAGATGCCTTAAAAATCCGTTTAAGATTTTGATAGTGTGTCTGTTTGACGTACCTCTGGTATAAAACACGCTTGGCAAAAATCTCCATTCTAAGGTGAAAATAGCTTTTCATAGGACTTCTGATGATGCAGAATTGTTCAGCCTACCATCCTTGATCATAGTTTGGAGAATATGACTGCCATATGGTTATAATTTGCAAGAGCGGAATTTCAGATATCTAGGTTCTTGGAAGAGCCAAAGGTCTTCACAGCTTCATATTTTTTTCATCTCGTAATTGGTGCTTACGGCTTTTTTCCACTTTTCATTCCTTTTCTTGTTGCTCTTTTGTTATTTTAGTATCATCTGCTTCTCGCAGTGCGAAAACCCCTGGCACATCAAGCTGTCTGCAGCAAATCTGCTGTGGCAACCACCCATTTTCTTCTTACTGAAGCTTAGTCAAATTGTCTCCGAGAAAGCCTGTGGGATTACAGATTTTGTAAGTGAAAAATGAAATCAAATCAGAATTGGATGATCTATTCCATAACTGCAACTCCGCAAACGAAGGCGGTAATTCCAGCAACATTAACATTGGTCCAAAGCCCAGTGTCTCTTGCAAGGAAGATTATAGACTGCTCAGTGTTTACTTTCTGCTGCAATGTATTTGTTGGTGCGTTTTGAGTTCAAAGTCCATGAAAATATTGTCCCTATAAGTAGGTGTAATGTAGCAGAGATCACCTAATGGTTTTCACCTTAGTCTTTCTTTCTTTCTATTTGCATCAGTTTTTGTCATCTAAAGACATTATTACCTAATAGTCTTCTATTTACTCAACTAAAATACAGTGTTCTGTGTGACTGAGCTAAATGTACCCGAGAGTGTTCTTTGTTAAGTAAACATTTCTTATCCTCCGCTATATGTCCAGCCACAAAATAGCCTTACCTTCTTTCACAAGTGAAAACATTTCACTTTTTTTGTTTGGGCAGGAATGCACATATTTGTAGGTGTATGCATGCATTTTTTCATTTGAGTATTAGTATGCATGTGTGTGCGTGTACGTGCACACGTGTGCGAGCATGTCTGTGCGTGCATGTGTGTGTGTGTGTGTGTGTGTGTGTGTGTGTGTGTGTGTGTGTGTGTGCGTGCGTGTGCGCGTGTATGCCTGCATGTGCATGCGTGTTTGTTTTTGCGTGTGTGTGTGGGTGGTTGTGTGTGTGTGTGTGCGTGTGCATGCATGTGGGTGTGTTTGCAGGTGCATGTGTGTGTGGATGGGTGTGTGGTTGTGTGTGCGTGTGTATGTGTAAGTGGGTGTGTGTGTGCGTTTGGATGTGTGCATGTGTGTGTGCACGTGTTCATGTGCGTGTGCGTGTGTGCACGTGTGCATGCATGCGTGCGTGTATTTATGTTTCTGATTACAAAATAATTTCCACATCGGTATTGATCATGAAAGTTAAACAATAACCTACTGAGAAGACAAGTCTCCAGAGTGACGGGCAATCATCGCATCAATTTTGGGGGGTTTTGTGAAAAATAATTCAGAGAAGAAAAATGAGAAGCAGTATATTTGAAAGAGCTGCATCCCATTAGAGTGACGTATAGCACATGCTTTTTAATTAAAACACAATTTATGTAGTTCAGAGACAATTGTAAATCAGCTTTCTAACTTACAGATGACTTCACTGGGCTGAAGAAAAATGTCATTTTACAGAGGCAAACTCATTGTGATACATTTTAAATAAGTCACTCATTCTTAGGTACTGGTTGTTGTCAGCTTTGTTCAAGACAGTTAGATAAGCTGTATAATAAATCTGAGTATGAAATGCGCATTAATTTGTGGAGTCCACGCATTGTTTTGCGTTTTTTTTGTAATTACAGAAAAGAAAATGAAGGTCGTCAAGAATGAATTTCTACATTTGAAGATTTAGTGGTCTGACCCGTGAACCTCTGCCATTGATCACTTCCTGTACTTTGCAATATCTAGCCTGAACGACAGTGTATTTGGCAGAAGCTGGTTTGTACTCATGCTAAACATAGCGCTCGAGTGTCGCATACTGATGCTGGATGAACTCGACACAATAGGAGGGGTTGGGACATGAAGGGTCACTTCAGCAGCATGATAGAAAAGTGTGCAGGAAGGAACTGCAGGTGCTGGGTTAAACCGAAAGTAGAACAAAAATGTTCCCCTTGTTGAGGGAGTCCCGAAGCAGGGGTCACAGTTTAAGAATAAATGGTAAGCCATTTAGGACTGAGATGAGGAAAAACATTTTCACCCAGGGAGTTGCGAATCTGTGGAATTCTCTGCCACAGAAGGCAGTGGAGGCCAATTCACTGGATGTATTCAAGAGAGTTAGATATAGCTCGTTCGGCTGAGGGAATCAAGAGATACGGGGAGAAAGCTGGAACGGGGTACTAATTTTGGATGATCAGCCATGATCATATTGAATGGCGGTGCGGGCTCGAAGGGCCGAATGACCTACTCCTGCACCTATCTTCTATGCTTCTATGTTTCTAAAATGCTGGAGTAACTCAGCGGGACAGGCAGCATCTCTGGAGAGAAGGAATGGGAGACATTTCGGGTGGAGGCCCTTCCGAGTCCACCTATGACCCACCAGGTTTTGTTCCACCCGCACCTCTCTTTTCCAGCTTTCACCCCATTACTCCATCAGTCGGAGAGGGCCCTGTCCCAAAACATTGTCCATTCCCTCCACAGACGCTGCCTGACCCACTGAATCCCCCCCACACTTTGTTTACTGCATGCAGAGATTTCTCTTGACCTGGACTGGTGTTGGAGTTCTGGGTTGCAATGCACGGCGCATGAGCCCACTTCTCATTTCCCATTCTTGCTTGAACACGGGAGGTGCCACTGTTCGCTGTCACATAGCCAGCAGTCTTTGTCTATTGCATGTGAAGGCGTGCGGAGATTAGTTTCCTTTCGGCTCATCAAGTCTACTCTGCCTAGGGTTGCCAGCTGTGCTGTATTAGCCGGGACATCCCGTATATTGGGCTAAATTGGTACATCCCATAGGGGACCGCCTTTGCCCCATATTTCAGGGCTGTTACTCGGGTCGAGGGGACTGTCGGATTGGAGTGCCGTGTCCGGCCCCGCCTCACCCGTCCTGATGTACTGCAGCCCATGGAGTGCAGCAGCAGCATTGCCTCGCCCGTGGCCCCAGTTGTCTGACCTTCAGAGCTTCGCTTACCGCCGACACCATCACCCCTCCCTCTCATGGCCGATCATCGGTTCATGAGTTGGATGGGGTGCCTGACTTTGCGTGTGACATCGCGCGGGCCAAAACTCCTCAGCTGGCCCGCCGTCAGGGCTTTGTGTGCCGTCCAGCACCCGGGCCAACTCATCATTCACCCAGCCATGGCCGGGTCAGTCAACGAATTGCCGTCTGGAATTTGTCCCGTATTTCGACCTTTTGTCCCTTATTTGGGAGTGAGAAAGTTGGCAACCCTTATAGGATCTGTCCCACTTATGCAATTTTTTTGGCGACTTGCCCGGCCCTTAACTCTGCCCTTCTACAGATCTTCGTCACCCATTCCTTCTCTCCAGAGATGCAGCTAGCCTGTCTTGCCGAGTTACTCCGGCATTTTGCATCTATCTTTGATCGAAAAGTGTATTTTGTTACTGCAATTGATGGCAGGGATTCACTTCTCCCCAATCCCAGCACAGCCCCTCAACACCGCATTGATGTTAGCAGTGAAAGAAGAATGGGAGGAGCCAGAGACAGGCCTGTATCACCATGTGAATGGAATACTTTATGTGACATGTGACCAGGCACAGGCAAATTCTTTGCTTGCACACCCAATGTGTAGATATAGCAGCCACCTACGGCACTGACAAAGTTAAAAAACACGCCGGCTCCTCCCTAGTTCTCCCCTCCCACCTCCCCCACTGAGGTTCCCCCATGCAGGTTCCCCATTATCCAATGTTCTCCCCCCCACACTCCTCTCTCCCCATTGTCCATTTTCCTTCCTCCCCCCCCCCCCCCCCCCACCCTCATACCGGACCCTCCATTGTTCTTCCCCTCAGATAGAAAGTCCCGCGGGCTCTCGGCACTGCTGGGCAAACTCTCCGTGACCCTCTGTCAGAGAAACTGCGGGATCCTGTGTAACAGAAACTGCAAAGAACTCTTAGAGAAATGACACAGGGCTCTTGCAAATTACTCAGTATTTTGACACAAGCAAACGCGGTCAAAGGAGCAGCTCTTCGAACAAACTATTTATAAAGCATCTATTTTAAAACATCCACATCTCTAGATGCACAACTTCCACTGGATCTTTTTCCTTTAATCTGATTTTTGGATATTTTAATATTTTTTTAATATGCTTGAAACATTTTGTGTTCACGGATATTCAAACATAGGAGCTTGTCATTTGCTTATTTTCTCATGCAATTTTCCTTCAATTGCCTTATCTGCCTTTTCCCCGTGATGGTGTTCGTGACGAGTGTGGACTTTGTTGATGCCTTAGTGGCAGTGAGGACAACGGTTTGCTGACCGTGACGTTGCTTGTTTTTAACATTCCTCTTCTTTTCATTTCGACTCCAGACAGGGTAAAAATAAAAGCCAAGACCTGCTCTCGCCTTCAGCACGTCAGTGTCTGCTTGGGTGGGCTGCAGAGAGCTGTTGTGATGGCACGTTAGGAAGTGGAATAGGCTGTCATTCTCCTTTAGCTTAGATTAGTTTAGAGATACAGCGCGGAAACAGGCCCTTTGGCCCGCCGAGCTGCGACTAACACTATCCTACACACACACTAGGGACAATTTACACATCCACCAAGCCAACTAACCTACAAACCTGAACGCCTTTGGAGTGTCGGAGATCTCGGAGAAGACTCACGCACATCAGGGGGAGAACGTGAAAACTCATACAGACAGCACCTGTAGTCGGGATCGAACCCGTTGCAAGCGCTGTAAGGCAGCAACTCTACAGCTGCGCCACCGTGCTGCTCACCCCTCGCTATCTTTCTCCATAATCAGGCACCTTTTTCTCTCCACTGCCTGAAGCATCTGACCATGCATAGAGCAACGTTTACCCTGAATGGAATCTCGTCATCTCCCTCTCATCCAACAGTTCATGCCTCCCTTTGTTAAGTGTGACGGGGGCACAGATTTACTACTGGAGAATCCGAAGAGAACGTTAATGGCCGTCTGCACCAGAATGCAGAATAATTCTCCACATGTGTTAGGATGTAAATCGAAATTTAGACTTTAAACTATACATCAAGTTCAAGTTCAGGTTTGCGTTTATTGTCACTTAACCAATTGAGGTACAGTGAAATTTGAGTTACCATGCAGCCATACTAACTGAAAAGCAACATTACACACAGTCACGTAAAACAAAATTTAACATAAACACCCACCACAGTGGAATCCACATTCCTCACTGTGATGGAAGGCAATAAAGTTCAGTCATCTTCCTCCTTTGTTCACCCGTGGTCGGAGCCTTTGAACCCTCCGCAGTTCATCGTTGCCGACAGTCCGCTGTCTAAGTCCTCACGTCGGGATGATCGAAACTCCGGCGTCGGGACGGATGGCTATGTTCGGAGCTGGCTTTTGTAGACTGGGTACCCAGTCCGAGCTGACCCACGCTCGCCCCGTGCGCTGTCACTATGCTACACGTTAGGGACAGCTTACAATTTTACCGAAGCCGCTTCACCTGCAAACCTGTACGACTTTGGAGAGTGCGAGGAAACCGGAGCACCCGGAGAAAATCCTGCCTGTGTTTAGCTCATATCCCTATTTTTCACATCCATGTACCTGTCTAAATGTTTCTTAAACGTTGCCATAGTACCAGTCTCAACTACTTCCTCCAGCAGCTCGTTCCGAATAGCCACCACCCTTTGTATACAAAAAGTTACTGCTTAGGTTCCTATTAAATCTTTCCCCCCTCATCCTAAACCTATCTCCTCTGGTTCTCGATTCCCTTAATCTGAGCAAGAGACTACACTGCATCTACCTGATCTATTCCTCTCATGATTTTGTACACTATTGATCCCCAAAGACACTCTGCTCCTCTCTATGAGAACTTCCCATGGACATCTGCCACTATAAGAGCTAACACAGTGGGCAGAATTCCATTTTAGTTTTGCTGTCCACATGATTTTTAGAATTAGCACACACTTACTGCTTTAGCTCACAGGTCTAGAATTCACAATGGTTGCTTACCTGCCACACTCGACATTTAGTTTAGAGGCACAGTGGCGAAACAGGCTCCTTGGCCCACTGAGTCCGCACTGACCAGCGATCCCCGCACATTTACACTACCCTACGCACACCAGGGACAATCTACAATTATATTATAGTGGCACCTGCTGATGCCCGCAGGTAATCGAACCCTGCGGTCGGGTGCTCTGGGGAGGGGTTGTGTTTCGCGCGCTTTCTGGGCAGCCCCGTCAGCCATTCTGGACCACTGTTGTGGCTGGATCTGTGTATTGGCTGTGTTGAGTTATTTCGTTGATTGCATCGTTTTATTCATAAAATTCGTTTGGAAAATCGACTCTCGTCTCAACCGCCAAAATATCAAGTCAATTAACATACAAACCTGTACATTTTTGGAGTGTGGCAGTAAATCGGAGATCCCGGGGAAAACTTCACTCAGGTCACGGGGAGAATGTACAAACACCGTACAGACATGCACACGTGGGCGATGTCGAACCCGGGCCTCTGGCGCTGTAAGGCAGCCACTCGACCACTGCGCCACCGTGTATAACCGTGTTACACCTGTAACAAAATGTTCTCAAAATGGTATAGGACTCTCAGAGTAGCTGCATTCTCCTGTGCTTTTTCAAATGTATTTCTAGACCTTTTCATTAGAGCCTTAAAAGTCCTGAATTTTCTGACTGAACTAGCGATAATTCATGGCCATTACTTCCGTTCTTGCATTGTGACAGGTTACATGATAATTGGCACATTCCTGATTTGTGACACCTTTCTTATGGTAAATATTGTTGTTCAAAATAACACCTTCCTACTTACCTTGGTAACATGTTATTTAAATGTTTTTTTTCTGGAATCACCCTTCGGCTAGAACTGATGTCACCCTCTAAATGACAGTGTGCTTTGATCCTGAGGGTGTTAAACTTGAAGTTCCCATTTCCTTCACATTAGTTTACTTTACCCACTGAGCTGCGGCCTACTCTCCTGTAGATCTTCTCGTGCGGCACTGGGTAATGTGAAACCACACAACAAAATACTCATCCACATCAAATTCCAGGACATTCACATCTTAGAAGACCTGTCCTGGGCCCAGCTCATAGATGCAATAATCAACTAGGTGCACTAGTACCTGTGTTTTATTTAGAAGTTTAAAGACCTTCAGCATGTCACCAAATACGCTAATAATTGTCATTAGCCAGAGGGTGGTGAATCTAGATTCAAGATTCAATTTAATAGTCACGCACCAATTAAGGTACAGTGAAATTTGAGTTACCGTACAGCCATACTAAGTAAAAAAGCAAAAATAGACACAGCGCATAAAATAAAGTTTAACATGAACATCCACCACAGTGGAATTGACATTCCTCACTGTGATGGAAGGCAATAAAGTTCAGTCATCTTCCTCCTTTGTTCACCCATGGTCGGGGCCTTTGAACGGGGCCGTTGCCGGCGGTCCGCTGTTCAAGCCCTCTTCATCGGGATGATGGAAACTCCAGTGTCGGGACAGATCGGAACACTCAGCGGCATGGAGCTCCTGAGTCAGCCGCTTCTTACCGGAGATCGCTGCTTCACGTTGCTAAAGTCCACAGGCCCCGCTCCAGGTCGGAGCTCCAACACCGGCGATCCTCGGCAAAAGATCCTAGGCTCCGCGATGGTAAGTCCGCGCCGCTCCGGCGGCTTGAAGCTCCGGGCCGGTCTCCAGTAACGGCCGCAACACTCCACATTGTAGGCTGCAGGGGGGACGGAGATGCGACGGTGAAAAATCGCCGTCGAGGTAAGTGACTTCTAAAATATTTCCCCCCCGACGCCACCCCGCACCCCCCACATACAACAAACCAAAAGATATTAAAACAAACATTCAAGGCATACTTAAAATAATAAAAACAGAGAAGGGCCAAAACAGTTTGCTGGCGAGGCGGCCATTACCGGTGGTGATGTGGAATTCATTGCCACAGATGGCTGTGGAGACCAAGTCAATGGTTATTTTAAGGCGACGATTGACAGATCGTTAATTAGTTAGGGTGTCAGGGGTTATGGGGAGGAGGCAGGAGAATGGGGTTGTGACAGAATGATAGATCACCAGTGATTGAATGGCCAAATACACTTGATGGGGCAAATGGCCTAGTTCTGCTCCTAGAACTTATGAAGTTATGAACCTCTCCAGAAGCACTGTCGAACATATTCTATTTGGTTGCATCATGGCCTGGAAATTCCAATATACAGGAACGCAAGAGGGTGCAGACAGCAGTGGATTCAGCCTGGTCCATCACAGGCACAGACCTCCCCACCACCTAAAGCATCTGTAGGGAGCACTGCCTCAAGAAGGCAGCATCTATCATCAAGGATAGACACAAAAAGCAGGTCAGGCATCATCATCTGCAGAAAGGTAGTAGGTGACATTTTGAGAAGGATTCCATGCCCTCTTCTCACTGCCACCGTTGGGCAGCTGGTACAGACGTTTGGTCACACACAGCTAGGATCAGGAATAGCAACTTTCCTGCAATTAATCAGGTTCCTAAACCACCCTGCCCAATCCTAATCCAACCTCGGCAACCGGTCACATCTCATACTATGAGCTGGGTTTTTCCCGCTATTGGTCTTCTGTGCGAATATATTTTTGCACAATCTTCATTCTTTTAGAGATTTTAGTGTCATTTGTACGTGTAATTTATATTTGTGTGTGTTATCTGAGCCTATGTGCCTGTGATGTTGCTGCAAGCAAGATTTTCATTGTATCTGTACCTCACCCTACTCGTGCATGTATCAATAAACTCAACTTCTTATTGCCCTGTACCTCAAACTGCTGTATTGTAATCCCTGTGCTCGTTAATACTTGTAATAGATGACTATGGTTTGCTTAATAAAAGAATATCATTAGCCGGCACAATGGCACAGCCAGCGGGAGGCACGGCACGGTGGCGCAGTGGTAGAGTTCCTGCCTTAAAGCGCTTGCACCTCCGGAAACCTGGGTTCGATCCCGAATGCAGCCTGTACGGAGTTTGTACATTCTCGGGTAGGTTTTCTCCGAGATCTTCGGTTTCCCCCCACACTCTAAAGACGTACAGGTTGGTGGGTTAATTGGCTTGGTGTATGTGTAAAATAGTCCCTCGTGCGTGTAGGATAGTGTTGGTGTGCGGGGATCGCCGGTCTGCATGGACCCGGTGGGCCAAAAGGCCTGTTTCCGCGCTGCACCTCTAAACTAAATTCAAACTAACATTAGTATTTGTTTGCTTAATGTTTCAGTAATGACTGAGTTGGTCCGCCAAACAATCAAGACTCCAAGATGAGGAAGACTAATGCCCCTGTCCCACTTAGGAAACCTGAACGGAAACCTCTGGAGACTTTGTGCCCCACCCAAGGTTTCCGTGTGGTTCCCGGAGGTTTTTGTCAGTTTCGACCATTAGGGAGAC
The DNA here is from genome assembly GCA_035221665.1 of Okamejei kenojei. NCBI lineage: Eukaryota > Metazoa > Chordata > Chondrichthyes > Rajiformes > Rajidae > Okamejei > Okamejei kenojei. The sequence goes on from CM069155.1 coordinate 9,049,784, forward strand.
TGACAAAAACCTCCGGGAACCCCCGGGAACCGCACGGAAACCTTGGGTGGGGGGCAAAGTCTCCAGAGGTTTCCGTTCAGGTTTCCTACGTGGGACAGCGGCATTAACAAATCTTTTAGATTATTATGTTTGCAGCTGGCTTTTGTAGACTGGGTACTGCACTTGGAGAGGGATTTAGTGAATAATATTGTTTAAGAAGGAGCTGCAGATGCTGGAAAATCGAAGGTAGACAAAAATGCTGGAGAAACTCAGCGGGTGAGGCAGCATCTGCGGAGCGAAGGAAATAGGCAACGTTTTGGGACGAAACATTGCCTATTTCCTTCGTTCCATAGATGCTGTCTCACCTAGTGAATAACATTGTTGTGCATTCTCCTTCATTAAGAGTGGCCACGACATGATAGAATTATTCTAGATAGAATGTAACACAGTTTATTATGCGACCAGAGACCTTAAACTAAACAATGAAAACAACAAAGAATGTCTGAAGAAGGATCTCGACCCGAAACATCACCCATTCCTCCTCTCCATAGATGCTGCCTGTCCCGCTGAGTTACTCCAGCAAATCTTCAGCAAAATATGGGATGAGCTGATGGATGAGGGAGTACCTTGAAAGGTAAGTGTGGATAGGCAACGGGCAACATTTAAGGAACAAATGCAGGAACTACAATAGTTGGACGCACTTATGCTGGTGCAAAAGGAAAAGCAATCCGACTACAGATAACATAAGAAGTTAAGGATGCTACTAAACCCAAAGATGATCAATAGACAATCACCAATTAGCAAGCCTGAGGTTTGAGAGCAGTTTATGAATTCAGCAGAAAGGGACAAAGAGGTAAAAATAAAGCGGGCGTGTAAATTTGCAATGAACATAAAAGCAGATTCTAAAAGGTATGTAAAGAAAAAAAAAGGAGTGAAGACTAATGTAGTTTGCACATCGGCGGAAACTGGGGAATTAGTATTGGGGGAAGACAAATGGCAGAGGAAATTAGCATATACTCAGTCTTTGTCCCGATGAAACGAGTGACTTCCCAGAGAGTTGGAGAACCAAAAGGCTAATGAGAAGAAGGAATTAAAGGAAATAAGTATTAGTTTAAAAAAAATATATTAACGAGGAAATTATGGCGACTAAATGCCAATCATTACCCAGGGCCAGAGAAACTGTATCGCAGAGTATTAAACGAGGTGGTCAGAGAAATAGCGCATACGTTGGATGTCATCTTCCAAAACTAGTTAATGTGTTCATGGTTCCTGCAGTTTCAAGTTCAAGTTCAAGTGAGTCTATTGTCATGTGGCCCTGATAGGACAATGACATTCTGGCTTTGCTTCAGCACACAGAACATAGTAGGCATTTACTACAGAACAGATCAGTGTGTCCATATATCATGATATAAATGCATACACACATGAATAAATAAACTGATAAAGTGCAGATAACAGTTAACAGATAATGGGTTATTAATTATCATAGTTTTGTCCGAGCCAGGTTTAATAGCCTGATGGCTGTGGGGAAGTAGCTATTCCTGAACCTGGTCGTTGCAGTCTTCAGGCTCCTGTACCTTCTGCCTGAAGGCAGCAGAGAGATGAGTGTGTGGCCAGGATGGTGTGGGTCCTTGATGATGCTGCCAGCCTTTTTGAGGCAGCGACTGCGATAAATCCCCTTGATGCAGTTTGGAAGGTGACAAATATGATCCAACTCTTTCCAAAAAGGAACAAGAGTAATATCCATGGAGTGGCGAGCCTGATATCATTAGAAGGGAAAATGCCACAGTATATGAAAAATAATTTGATATAAGGACTCTTAAAAAATTTCAAGATTATACAAATTTAACCAAGATTTATGAAGGGGAAATCATGTTTGATAAACCAATTGGGTACTGCGCATGGAGAGGGATTAAGAGAATAATATTGTTATGCACTCTACTTTATTAGGAGTGACCATGACATGGTAGAATTCTTCAAGATAGAAAGTAACGGAGTTCATACTGAGGCTAGGGACCTTACACTTAAATGAGGATGCAGTTGGTGAAATGGAGGTGAGAACTAATGCATTTGGATTTTTAAAAGGCCTTTTATAATGTTCCACACAAGAGATCGGTGTACAAAGTTAAAGCATGTGTAAATTGTTGGTAACACACTGGCTTGGATTGAAAATTAGTTTCAAACATAAGATCGAACAGAATTTAAAGTTTTTTTTTAGTTTCGGGTCAGCCAGTGACTAGTGGGATACTACAGGGGTCAGTACTTGGGGTCATATTAATTTAATATTTATCAATGATTTGGATAAATGGACTAAATGTCTTTGTCTTCTGTCTTTGCAAAGGACAAAACTGGTGGGATTGTGAGTTATCGAGAGGCTGCAAGAAGGCTGCAAAACAATTTAGACACGTTTAGTGAGTGGGTAAAATATGACAGAGGCAGTGTAAGGTGGATGAGTTAGTCACTCTGGTAGGAGTAACAGAAAGACGGATGGTAATTTAAATGGTGAAGCACTGAAGATGCTGATGTGCAAAGGTACCATTGTATCCTGGTGCCTGAAAGCCAATGTGAAGGGTGCAGTAAATGAAAATTACAAATAGTTGCAGATGCTGGATATCTGACAACAACAAAGGATGCAGGGAAAACTCAGCAAGTCAGGCAGCATCTGTGGAAAGGGAAACCGTTAACATTACAGGTCTGTGACCATTGAACAAGGAGATTAAAGGGCCTGTCCCACTTTCCTGAGTTATTCATGAATTCTCCCGAGTTTTCAAACTCGCAGAATGTTCGTAACGTTTCTGTAGGGGGCCGTAGGAGTTTGTGGATATATCGTAGCGGCTCATTATGCCAGCCATGGGTACTCGGGGCAGCAGGTAAGTCGGGACGTTTTTTCAGCATGATGAAAAATGTCCACGAGTAATAATAGCCCCAAGTACCTATGGCTGGCATAACGAGCCGTTACGAAATATCCACGGATTCCTACGGCCTCCTATGGACTCTGCGAGTTTGAAAACTCGGGAGAATTTGTGAATAACTCGGGAAAGTGCGACTGGCCCTTAACTGCCCATTAACTGCTACCTTATTTCACCCTAGCAGAGAAATTCCTTGTTCATCCATTTCCTTAACTCACCTTCTTGGCTCCCTAGACTAACTTGTTTCTCTCTCCTTTGGCGAACTGCATCTATCTTTGATTTTTCTCACCTTACACTTCCATATCTCAGTGTCTCCCTCTTTCCTGACTCTCAGTCTGAAGAAGGGTCTCGACCCGAAATGTCACCCATTGTTTCTATCCAGAGATGCTGCCTGTCCCGCTGAGTTACTCCAGCAATTTGTGTCTGTCTTGTTTCATTCTTAGTTCTGAGTAAGGGTAACAGACCACAAACATTGAGTGTTTCTCTTTCTGTGGAAGCTGTCTGACCCGGCTGAGTATTCCTACCACTTTTGGTTTTTAATGCAGGTCTGGCACACAGTTAAAGAGGCATACAGTATGTGCTTGCCTTCATGCGTGATGGTTTGGGTAGAGGGGCAAGGAGGTTTTACTTCACTTACAGAGAGCCTCAGTGACACCACGTCTGAAGTAATGCAGTTTTAGCTCTGGAGGGAATGTAGCAATGGTTTACCAAATTGATTTCTAGAAAGGCTAAACTATCAAATGAGATTGGGTCGATTGAACCGGTATTTATTAGAGTTTAGTTTAAGTGAAATTATTTTCCTTACAAATAGTCTAGTAGAGTATGACTATGCGCCCCGATCCCCGATTACGAAGTGTACAGGAATAATCTACTGAGCCGCACACAGGAGGGGCCATGTTTTGGCGCTGTCAAGGCCTAATCTCTAGTTCTGATGAGCGGTGCCTGCTTCAGGCAAGTCCCAGGCTGATATGGGCCTCCAACCATCTCCTTCCTTGGACGCCCCTCTCCTCGATGGCCATTGTGCCACAGGGAGCATCCCACAGCCGACCACGAGGGCGCGGTGGGCCAGACCCCGGTTCCCTCTCCTCTCATAAGGTCGTAAGGTCATAGAAACATAGAAACATAGATAGTAGGTGACGACCTTTTTTTTATATCAATTACTTCATCTTTACCTGTCATTTAAGATGGTTACCTCTTAGTATGTATATATATGCCCTGGTTCATATGGTCATAAGGAATAGGAGTAGAATTAGGCCATTCGGCCCATCAAGTCTACTCCACCATTCAATCGTGGCTGATCTATCTCTCCCTCCTAACCCCATCCTCCTGCCTGCTCCCCAAAACCTCTGACACCCGTACAAATCACTAATCTACTTGCCCGGACGTTGCTGGCTTGCGGGGGATGAGCAGGGGGCCGTCAGGCTGGCGGTCCACTGTTACCGACGAATGTGGAGCCGTCCCTGCGACTGCCTCTTGCAGGTCACGATCTGTCCAGTCTTCCGTTCGGCCACACGGGGCCAGCTCCCCCGAAGCTACAATGCACAGGACCTTCATTGCGACCACTGGGACCAGCTCGAGGGGTCCACCCCCCCGAAGCCACCATCTCTGACCCTGAGTCCGGATCGCGGGGACCCACTGCCCAGCTTCTCAAGGGTCACGGCCTCCTGGGAGTGTCATTTAAATTGTTTAATTTTTTTTTATCATGGTTAAAATTTGTGAATCTCGCAGAGCTGGAGAAAGACGTTGAGGTCATGCTGTGAAAGTGTGTCACATTTCACCATCCTTCTCAACGGCACTAAGGGAAGGGCAATACATGTTGGTCTGGCCAGCACTGTCCAGATCTCCCAAATCCAAAGATACTGAAGAAACAATCCACTTCTAGATCATCTATATCTTCTATTTATAATATATAACTAGAAGTTTCATCTTGTTTGTATGTATGTATGTTCCTGAAATAGAGTCCAAACAATACACGATGGTGCGATGATTTTAGGGGCGCCTTACTCACCATTCGCCTGCGGTGTGCAGTAGCAAGTTTCGTTCGATTTTACAAAGTATTTCCCTTTATAAACTTTAATTAACTCTCTATCCCCCCGGGCCCGGTGGCGGCGCGCCCACGCTGTGCGCTCGCGGCCCATCAGCCGCACCTGCGCAGTTGGGGAGGGTTGCCCGGCCCGCCGCCATTTTCAGATCACCATTTCGATCTGGCAGCACAACAGGGACCCAACAGGTCCACGGGTCATCGAGAGAATTTTAAATCGTAACTATGCACCCACTTTTCTTTAACCGGAAGAACAGGATCTTTGAAGTTCATATGTTCATGTGATAGGAGCAGAATCAGGCCATTCGTCCCTCTGTCTACTCCGCCATTCATTGCTGAACTATCTTTCCCTCTCAACCCCATTCTCCTGCCATCTACCCATATCCCTTGACACCTGTACTAATTAAGAATCTGTCAATCTCCACTTAAAAATATCCATTGACTTGGACCACACAACCTTCTGTGGCAATGAATTCCACAGATTTACCACCCTCTGACAAAATTAATTCCTCCTTATCTCCTTTCTAAAGGTATGTTCTTTTATTCTGGGGCTATTGCCTCTGGTCCTAGACTCTCCATCTGGTGGAAACATCCTCTCCACATCTGTTCTCTCCAGGCCTTTCACTATTCGGTAAGTTTCAATGAGGTTCCCTCTCATCCTTCTAATCTCCAGAGAATACAGGCCCGGTGCTGTCAAACGCTCATCATATGTTAACCCAATCATCCCTGGGATTATTCTCATAAACCTCCTCTGGACTCTCTCCAAAGCCAGCACATCCTTCCTCAGGTATGGAGCCCAAAACTGCTCACAAAACTCCAAATGAGGTCTGATCAGCGCCTTATAAAGCCTCAGCATCAAATCCGTGTTTTTGTATTCTAGCCCTAAACGCCAGCTTGCATTCGCCTTCCTTACTACCGATTCGACTAGTAAATTAGCTGTTTGGGATTCCTGCGCCAGCACTCCCAAGTCCCTTTCCATCTCCGATTTCTGTGTTCTTCCCTTTGCGCCTGCAGTTTGTGAATTCTCAAGGAACCTGTGCCCTGCCCTTAAAGCCGGCTCGTAGCTGCAGGGAGGCTTCAGGCGGAGTCCTCCTGGGAAACAGGCTCCCAGACGATTAGTGAAGCTCAGCAATTCTATCAGGCGCAGACCCCAAAACCGCTCCATAATCTGGCTCAGCCCTGCCCTCTGGCTTCTCACCTGTCAAAGGGACTGAAGGTTAGTGACATTTACAGCATTGCAAACTGTTAGAACTTTTGAACTTATTACAAATTTAAATGGAAACTGAAGGAGACAAGGAAGCATTTATTAAATTTAAATTTCATTTAAATCAACTCAATTAACTTAAACATCCAACTAATTTTGTACTCCCGGTTCTGCTCAGAGACCTATCATTGAATTGAAATGAAAGGATTACTGGTTTTGCTTATTTTATATCAATTATTTTCTTTCCTTCTCTAGCAGTGGTGAATACTGCTTAGGGCACAAGATAATAGACTCAAAGCATCCCACCCTCACTTTAGATACACACAAAATGAATTGAATTGAATACATTTTATTAGCCAAGTATGTATACATACAAGGAATTTGCCTTGGTGCTTTGCTCGCAAGTAACAACACAATATACAGTAAACAATTAAAAATAAAACAGTATAGTTTAAACATGTGAATGAAATAAAATACCAGAGCAAAAGGAGGCAACTGGCCTTTGGTTATTGAGTAGAGCTACTGCTTTTTGAAAAAAAGCTGTTTTTATGTCTGGCTGTGGCAGCTTTGACAGTTCGGAGTCACCTTCCAGAGGGAAGTGCTTCAAAGAGTTTGTGGCCTGGGTGAGAGGGGTCAGAGATGATCTTACCCGCTCGCTTCCTGGCCCTTGCAGTGTACAGTTCGTCGATGGAGGGAAGGTTGCAGCCAACAATCTTCTCGGCTGATCGGACGATTCGCTGCAGCCTCCGGATGTCGTGCTTGGTGGCTGAGCCAAACCAGACCATGATGGAGAAGGCGAGGACAGACTCTATGAAGGCAGTATAAAACTGGACCTTCATTGCATGTGGCAAATGCTGGACTAATTCAGCAGGACAGGCAGCATCTCTGGAGAGAAGGAATGCTTGACGACGGTCTGAACAAGGGACTTGGCCCGAAACATCGCCCATTCCTTCTCTCCAGAGATGCTGCTTGTCCTGCTGAGTTACTCCAGCATTTTGTGTCCATCTTCGGTTTAAACCAGCATCTGCAGTTCCTTCCTACACCCATCATCTCTTTGGTTCAGCAGCTATTTTTGAAGTCTTTTTTTAGTTTAGTTTAGTTTATTGTCATGTGTACCGAGGTAGAGTGAGTGAAAAGCTTTTGTTGCGTGCTAACCCGTCAGCGGAAAGACAGTACATGATTACAATTGAGTCATCCACAGTGTACAGATACATGACTACGGGAATAACACCAACCCAAGAACCAACAGAGGCAAGCAAGTGTTATTGTCACAATGAAACAATGAAATTCTTACTTGCATTAGCACAACGGGTTTGTAAACACAATACTCAATAGATAACATAATAAACAAAGCAAAAAAAAAGTCCAACAAATAATGATTTCAGGAATGAGTGGGTTAGCATATGATCAGCATTTGATGACACTGGGCCTCTACTCGCCGGAGTTTAGAAGGTTGAGGGGCGACCTCATTGAAACTTACAGAATAATAAAAGGCATAGATAGAGAGGATGTGGAAAGGATGTTTCCACTGGTGGGAGAGTCTAGGACCAGAGGTCATAGCCTCAGAATTAAAGGGCACTCTTTTAGAAAGGAGGTGAGGAGGATCTTCTATGGTCTATAAAGAGGGTAGTTAATCTGTGGAACTCATTGCCACAGAGGGCTGTGGAGGCCAAGTCAGTGGATATTTTTAAGGCAAGAGATAGCCAAATTCTCAATTAAAACTGGTGTCAAGAGTTATGGGGAGAAGGCAGGAAAATGGGATTAGGAGGCAGAGATCAGCCATGATTGAATGGCACAGTAGTCTCAATGGGCCGAATGGCCTAATTCTACTCCTATAACTTGTGAACTTGTGAAATAAAAAAAATCCAATGTAGAGCAAAAGGAAACAGAGCCGCAAGATCCTAGGGCAACCAAGGCAGTTTGTGGTTCGGAGTTCAGTTGGAATTTGTGGTGGGGTTTGGTAGTTTCTCCCGTAAAACACTGCTTAACTCTCATGGTCGGCCTGTTCCCCATGCGCATGTAGCCAAAAACACGCAATAGGAATGGGAAAATGGACTGCTTTCCCCTCTCTGAACGGAGCGTCAGAGCTCCTGCTTCAAATTGATGAGGTTTCATGTTGGTGGCACCATAGTGAGGCAAAGCCATTTTCATAGCCAACTTTTAAACATGCAGGATGTTGACTTATTCTGCCTTTAATATTTCATTTTCCTGTCCACTGGAATGCCTCTCTTCATCACTCTTCGGCATTTCCTCGTATATTCACAGCTTGCAGAGTTGGAGCAGCAGAAACACTTCACAAAATTCTGCTTGATGTTAAATTAATGGTAAATGGAGGGCAAAGGTAAAGGACATTCATTCAAACAAGTTCAAAGTAACTTCAGATTGAAAGTTTGCAAGATTTGTGTGTACGCGAGTTAAGTCTATTACCAATTATCTCAGGTTTGCCCAGGGTACACTGTTCGGGCTCAGCAAAAGAATACTTTTCTTGGAGTTTTTTTGTTGTTGCCACCTTCATAATATAAGCAAGTAGAATATGCAGATGAAAGAAAATTGTAGTTGTGTGTTGGTCTTGAATTTTCTTGAACTCGGGAATTATTCCTGATTTGTTTAACTTTAAGGAAGAATTACGAGGTGTAAGTATTTATTTTGGGAGCTGGCTTGGAACAGAGGGACTTTCAGTTACAGCGTTGGTGGTGCTGCATAGCAGCTCGCAGCAAATGTCGACGCAAACCTGCGAAATAAATTACACTGGAGTTAAAATGCAAAGTGTTTCCGCAAGTGGGGTTTATTAAAAATGAAATTATTTCGAATAACTTCGCTCACATGGAACCTCCTGGAGGTGCTCCTGCATTTAATAAACATGTTGACACTCTAGCTTCTCTCATTAAGTGATTGCAACCCTATGTTCCCGTAAATCATGACCCAGGTTATCAGCACCTCTGATCTTAACTGTACAGGGGCGCCCAACTGTCTACAATAAAGAACTTGAAACAGCAGGCTATAAAGGATTAACTGACTGCAACAATTTATTTTTCGTAAAAGATGCCAAGCCCTTGCTTCAAACTGCAATTAAAGGTCTCATAAGGTGAGCAAACAGTTCACCTTCTTCGAGATTAAAATGATTTAATGATTGCGAAGGGAATTTGGAGCATTTTGGAACTTAAATGTTTTGCACACATAGTTAAAAATGTTACTAACTACTGATTTTTTTCTAAACGAGAGATGCCGACCTGGTCTACAGATCAAAGAACAGCAGCACATTGAGTAACCTGACAGCAAACATGCCTCTGAAGAAAATAAAAAATTATGACTGGCTCCATGGAAACACCACTGTACTATGCTTAAAGCCTTAATAGTTATAAAACAAAATGAGCCAACAAGATATTACAACTACATGGAACTAGAGTTTCCAAATTGGAATGACTTCCTGTTTTAAACTGATAGCATTATATAGCTGAATTTATGGATAGTTGAAAGAATCGCAGACTTGTTAAATATGAATGCTTATGATCCATGGGAGTTTTTGACCGATTAATCAAACAACGACAATTAGGAATTACGCGTTCCCGCTCATTTTTTACTGATGCACATTATAATCTTGAGAAGCCTTAAGAAACGGACGCCATCTTGCACAAAAACGTTGCTGCTTCATAACAAAATTGACACATTGGCTCATTTACACATTTTAATGTGTAGTCCTGATTAGGAAAAGAGAGTAAAAAAAAACTCTGGATTCATAGCAGATTGATCAGTACAAGGCTCTTAAGTATAATAAGTGCGGGATTTCGTTCAAATAATATCTTTTAATTTTCGTAGAGAATCAGAAAGTGGCAGTCATGTATGTCTTTTTTTGTGCTTGAGATTTAAAAAAAAAAAATACAGAAAGAGTATATTTCTGGGAGGTGAATACTGTGTCATAGGTTCCAGAGAACCTCTGTGGTAGCTGAGAGCGGTTGCAATGCTGAAATATTGGTTCAGCTGAGATGCCACCTTATTGGCAGAGTTGTAACTCGCGGTAGAAATGGCTACCTGGGGAATTGTTAAAAAACCACTTAAATTGTTTGTGAGGATGTTACACGGGATTTTGGTGGATAACGCTTGACCTGCTGCCCTTCCCTTCATCGTGATCATCTGATTGCAGATGCACGTATATGCGTAGAGGTAATTAAGTGAAATTTAAGTTAACTTTTACAGTTGTTGACAAAGGTTTAAAAGCATCGGGAGAGACTTCACCAAATCTCCACAATATTATAGAAACTCCCAGAGGACTTCATCTAAACAGTGTGCATTGTCAGCCTACATTGCCCCCTGAAAGTAACAACACAAATAGACAGAGTGGTGATGAAGTTGTATGTTATACTTGCCTTAATTGGACAGGGCTATAGTTTAATGAGTCAGGAAGTCATGATGCAGCTCTATAAGACTTTGCTTAGGCCACATTTTGAGAATCGTGTGCAATTCGGGTCGTTCATTACAGGAAGGACTGGGAGACAATAGACAATAGACAATAGGTGCAGGAGTAGGTCATTTGGCCCTTTGAGCCAGCACCGCCATTCAATGTGATCATGGTTGGTCATCCACAATCAGTACCCCGTTCCTGCCTTCTCTCCATATCCCCTGACTCTGTTATCTTTAACCCTATCTAGCTCTCTCTTGAAAGTATCCAGAGAACCGGCCTCCAGCCCCCCCCACCAAGGCAGAGAATTCCACAGACTCACCACTCTATGTGAGAAAAAGTGTTTCCTCATCCGTTCTAAATGCCTTGCCCCTTATTCTTAAACTGTGGCCCCTGGTTCTGGACACCATCACCATCGGGAACACGTTTCTTGCCTCTAGCGTGTCCAAGCCCTTAATAATACTAGATGTTACAATAAGATAATTCTCATCCTTCTAAACTCCAGAGTACAAGGCCAGCCGCTCCATTCTCTCAGCGTATTACAATCCCGGGAATTAACCTTGTGAACCTAAGCTGCACTCCCTCAATAGCAAGAATGTCCTTCCTCAAATTAGTGGACCAAAACTGCACACAATACTTAGAAGGACCTCTTTGCTCCTATACTCAACTCCTCTTGTTAAGAATGCCAACATGCCATTTTCTTTCTTCATTGCCTGCTGTACCTGCATGCTTACTTTCATAGACTGATGTACAAGGAACCCCAGATCCCGTTGTACTTCCCCTTTTCCCAATTTGTCACCATTTAGATAATAATCTGCCTTCCTGTTTTTGCTACCAAAGCGGATAACCTCACATTTATCCACATTAAACTGCATCTGCCATGCATCTGCCCACTCACCCAACCTGCCCAAGTCCCCCTGCATTCTCATAACACCCTCACAGTTCACACTGCCACCCAGCTTTGTGTCATCTGCAAATTTGTTAATTTTACTTTGAACCCCTTCATCTAAATCATTGATGTATATTGTAAATAGCTCTGGTCCCAGCACCAAGTCTTGCGGTACCCCACTAGTCACTGCCTGCCATTCTGAAAGGGACCCGCTAATCCCTACTCTTTGTTTCCTGTCTGCCAACCAATTTTCTATCCATGTCAGCACTCTACCCCAATACCATGTGCCCTAATTTTGCCCACTCATCTCCTATGTGGGACCTTATCAAATGCTTTCTGAAAGTCCAGGTACACCACATCCACTGGCTTTCCCTTGTCCATTTTCTTAGTTACATCCTCAACAAATCCAGAAAAATAGTCAAGCATGATTTCCCCTTCGTAAATCCACGCTGACTTGGACCAATCCTGTTACTGCTATCCAAATGTGCTGCTGTTTTATCTTTTATAATTGACTCCAGCATCTTCCCCACCACCGATGTCAGGCTAACTGGTCTATAATTCCCTGTTTTCTCTCTCTTGCCTTTCTTAAAAAGTGGGATAACATTAGCTATCCCTCCAATCCACAGGAACTGATTCTGAATCTATAGAACATTGGAAAATTAACGCCAATGCGTCCACGATTTCTAGAGCCACTTCCTTAAGTACCCTGGGATGCAGACCATCAGACCCTGGGGATTTATCAGCCTTCAGTCCCATCAGTCTACCCGACACCATTTCCTGCCTAATGTGGATTTCCTTCAGTTTCTCCGTCACCCCAGATCCTCTGGCCACCAGTATATCAGGAAGATTGTTTGTGTCCTACTTAGTGAAGATGGATCCAAAGTACCTGTTCAACTCATTTGCCATTTCCTTGTTCCCCATAATAAATTCACCTTTTTCAGTCTTCAAGGGTCCAACTTAGGTCTTAACTATTTTTTTTTCCTCTTCACATACCTAAAGAAGCTTTTACTATCCTGCTTTATATTCTTGGCTAGTTTACCTCATCTTTTCTCCCCGTATTGTCTTTTTAGTTATCTTCTGTTGGAGAGGGTGCCGAAGAGGTTTATCAGAATGCTGACTAACTTCAAGGAGAGTGTTAAAGAAGGAACTGCAGATGCTGGAGAATCGAGGGTTACACAAAAAGTTGGAGAAACTCAGCGGGTGCAGCAGCATCTAAGGAGCGAAGGAGATAGGTGACGTTTCGGGTCGAGACCCTTCTTCAGACTTCAAGGAGAGGTTGGGCAGACTAGGATTGTTTTTTCTCCTAAAAAACAGAGGTTGTGGAGAGACTTCTATCGGAGGTATATACAATTATGAGAGACGTACGTCTTTGGAGTGCGGGAGGAAACCGAAGATCTTGGAGAAAACCCATGCAGGAAGAATGTACAAACTGCGTACAGACAGCACCCGTAGTCAGGATCGAACCGGGGTCTCTAGCACTGTAAGGCAGTAGCTCTACTACTATGCCTCTGCAACATTTCATTTTTTCTTTCAGTTGTTAGCTTCTAGCTTTTCAAATGCCATTTTAATCCATCGTTTGATACTACAAATGTTGCACAGTGAGAAAACGAGGATAGATGGGATTTTTTCAGTAAAGCCCCTGTCCCACTTTCCCGAGTTACTCACGAATTCTCCCGAGTTTTCCCCTTGATTCAAACTCGGAGATGCCAGCCGTAGGTACTCGTTGCTATTTTTTTACTCGTGGACATTTTTCAACATGCTGAAAAAATTGTCCCAACCTACCTGGTGCCCCGAGTACCTACGGCTGGCATTATGAGCCGCTACGAAATATCTACGGCCTCCTACGGACTCGCTACGGAATCAAGGGGAAAACTCGGAAGAATTTGTGAGTAGCTCGGGAAAGTGGGACAGGGGCTTAACTTTGAATAATTTGACTATTTCATCTAAATACTGTGAGTGTGAAATGTCTACGTCAGCAATATTTACATCCTTCAAAACAATTCCCTAGCAATAAATCTTTAAATCATTATTTTTAATCTCAAAATGCACGAGTCAACAGAGAGAAGGTTTGTGCACAGGATGTGAGCACTAATGTGCAGAGGTTTATTCATATAAATACCAGGAATGTATTTTGTTACTTTTTATTTGGTTATTGCAGCATCAGGCCCAGCTGGTTTGCAAACATCACCAGGAAATTGCCATTCTAGGGGACTTAGCCATAGAGGCAAGCAGTTCTCCTTATCTAAATGTATTTCCATAATAAAACAAAACCACTTCGTACAGGTTGCCTGCCTTGTCTTCAAAATCATCTCCATAAAAGATAGATACGAAACTCTGAACATTGTATTTGTGTCTGGCTTTGCCTTGAGTTCAAAAAACAATGTTAAGTCTAGGAAGGAACTGCAGTTGCTGGTTTACACTGGAGATAGACACAAAATGCTGAAGGAAGGTGAGTAATTCCTCGCAGAATATAGAACATCTCTCGTGAAAAATTCTGGAGCGTTTACTTTCAGCTGGAGAGTCTGATGAAGGGAAACACCACTTCCAATGCAAAGATTGCGATCATTTTAATATATTTGATGCAGTTTTGGGCTGTACATTTGACATCACTGTGATTGATCCACTACATTCAGTTTGGTTCAGTTTAGTTCAGATTCAAGGTTCAAGAGAGTTTATTGTCATGTGTCGCAGATAGGACAATGAAATTCTTGCTTTGGTTCAGCACAACAGAATATAGTAGGCATGAATACAGAACAGATCAGTGTGTCCATATACCATTGCATAAATATATACACACATGAATAAATAAAACAGATAAAGTGCAAATAAACAGATAATGGGCTATTAATGTTCAGAGTTTTGTTTGAGTTGAGTTCAATAGCCTGATGGCTGTGGGGAAGAAGTTGTTTCTGAACCTGGACATTGCAGTCTTCAGGCTCCTGTACCTTCTACCTGAAGGTAGCTACCAGAACCTCCTGTACCTTCTACCTGAAGGTAGTTCAGAGATCCAGCGTGGAAATAGGCCCTTCAGCCCACCGTGTCTGCACCGACCAGCGATCCCCGCACATTAACACTATCCTACACACACTACGGACAATTTTACATTAACACCTCACCAATTAACCTACAAACATGTACGTCTTAGGAGTGTGCGAGGAAACTGAAAATCTTGGAGAAAACCCACGTAGGTCACAGGGAGAACATACAAACTCCGTACAGACATCACCCATAGTCAGGATCGAACCCGGGTCTCTCGCGCTGTAAGCCAGTAGCTCTACCACTGTGCCACCATGCTGCTCATAAATTCATTGCAAATAGAATAAATGATATTAGATAGAACATAAAATGCTGGAGTAACTCAGCGGGGCAGGCAGCAACTCTGGAGAGAAGGAATAGGAGATGTATCGGGACGACTCCCTTCTGACACGAAAAATCACCTATTCCTTCTCTCCAGAGGTGCTGTCTATTCCGCTGAGTTACTCCAGCATTTTGTGTCTATCTTTATAAAAATGTCGCTTTTTTAGCTAGTTTGTTCTTGATGTAAAATTCTACAGTGGCATACAGGAGATATTTCCTCCATCGCCCCCTCACTATTTCTACGGACTTTAAAACGTGGTGTAAAACTTGCTGCTGGTTCATAGCAGCCACTCCTCGCTGCCCCCAATGTTGAAAGTCCCCTTTAAGAAGATTCGAGGATACTTCTCAAAGTAGCTACAGCAGTTTTTTTTCTTGGCTCATTAAATTAGTCGGAGGTTCCTCAGGATTCTACAGGAACACATTGACTATAGTGGAAGAGTTTACTTTTCGGACCTGATTTAGCTGATGTAGAGGAATTAAAAAGTGCGATCTAGTTAAGGGTTTTAGTATCTTAAGGAGGTTCAATTAAAATTTATAATATCAAATGAGATTTGAAGTATGGAGACACAAGAGACTGATGAGGCTGAAATCAGGAGCCATAAATATTCCAGACACAAAATGCTGGAGTAACTCAGCGGGTGAGGCAGCATCTCTGGAGAGTAGGAATGGGCGACGTTTCGGGTCGAGACCCTTCTTCAGACTGATTTAAACCAGCTTCTGCAGTTCTTTCTTACACGTCATAAATATTCTGTTCCAGCAAAATAAAACAAAAGTGTTTTGCTTCCTGTTGTTGGATATCTTGCAATAAATCTGATTTGTTTTTACTACCTAATACGTGTAGATAGAATATTTAGTCTTCTGCATTCTGTCCATGAGAGGAGTTTTTAATGATTGTACCTGTAAAACAAAATGGCAATAAAATGTTCTGCTTGATCCTCAGTCAACTCCGTATTAGTAAAATCTAAAAATGTAAAGTTACAAAATGGCTTATGGAGTTTTTGAAAATGTTATGGGGCGGGGCATGGGCTGAATATCTGGGAAAGTCCTGAATTGAAAACAGGCCCTGTGTTCCTCAACTCCCAGTCTGGCACCTTTGCTGATGTGACTAGTTTGCATTTACAGTACATATAGTTTCCATATCTGAGGATGGATGTGCTGGTTCTGTAGATGGTCCAGAGGAGGTTTACGAGAATGATCCCAGGAATGAGTAGGTTAACGTATGATGTTGGCACTGGGGCTGTACTCGCTGGAGTTTAGAAGAATGATGGGGGACCTCATTGAAACATACAGAATAGTGAAAGGCTTGGATAGAATGGATGTGGAGAGGATGTGTCCATTAGTGGGAGAGTCATAGCCTCAAAATTAAAAGTCGATCTTTTAGGAAGGAGATAAGGAGAAATTTATTTAGTCAGAGGGTGGTGAATCTGTGGAATTCTTTTCCACAGAATGCTATGGAGGCCAAGTCAGTGGATATTTTTAAGGCAGAGATAGATAGATTCTTGATTAGTACGGGTGTCAGAGGTTATGGGGAGAAGGCAGGAGAATGGGGTTGGGTGGGAGAGAGAGAGATAGATTGAATGGCGGAGTAGACTTGATGGGCCGAATGGCCTAATTCTAATTCTATCACTTATGACCTTATGACTGTTCGAATCCAAGTCATCAAGTTCAATGAGAAATGGCAAGAGAAGACAAGCCAAGACAGGATGAGTTGGCATCTGCAGAAGTACAGTGAGATACAGGAACAATGAAAATCTTGCTTGCAGCAGCATCTCAGGCACAGATTCAGACGAACACACAAAATAAATAAACGATACATAACTTGCAATCAAATTCTGCAAGACAGTAAAAGACGAGATTGCGAAAAGCAAGGCATTAGTACATAATACAATAAGAAAGCAAGTCCATAAGAGGGCAAGAGGCGATATGCGGTGTTCCATTCCTGAAGTGGAATAGGGTTGTGAAGTCAATTCAAGAACCTGATGGTTGTAGGAAAGTACCTGCATCTGAGCCTGGTGCCATGGATTTCAGGCTTCTGTGTCTCGTGTCCAATGGTAGCCTTGAGACAAGGGCATGGTCCAGATGCTGGGGCTTCTTGGTGATAGATGCCCCTTCTTGAGGCAAAGTCTAGTGTAGATGCTTTTGATGGTGAGGAGGGATGTGCCCATGATGGAGGGGTGAGTCTAAAAGGTTGATGAACATTGATTTTACTTCGGAGTCACGTGAGTGACTACGTGAAGACCCCGCCAGCACGCATGCACGACATATCGTCGAACGCGTTGCGAAGCAATAGGCAGGAGGAGCGCTGCTCCTCCAGCGTAAGTTTAAAAACGACCCGCAGGTAAGTACTTACCATTCTGAGGTCGTTTGTTGGCTCTGTGTGCTGTTGTTTTTCAGAGCGCACCATGGAGTCCAGAAAATCGAGAAGAGCCGCTACTAAAGTTGCTGCTGAGGAAGGAGGCAGCCAGCGGCGTCCGAGTTCTCCTGAGCTGCTGGTTCAAACCGCAGCCCCCGACTTCACACCGCTACAGGCCACAGGTGCTCCTGGGACTGGCGGCAAATCCACCTGGAAGTCGGGCAGGTCCGCTGACTCGGCTGAGTCCGGACCGGAGGACACCCCGCTCGCGGGAAGCGACGGCGGTCGACTGTCCCGCATGGAGCGGATGGTGGAGCAGTTGCTCCAGCGTGACCTGCTACAGCAGGGGCAGAGTCACAGTGGGTCTCCTAGCAGACCCACGGCAGCATCCTTTTCAGGACTGCCAAATGTCTTGCCCTCTTCGCAGGGGAGCATTAGGAGTCAGAACTGGGCTGACTCTGAAGATGGGGGCATGGCTGAAGATACGGCAATGCTAGGGTTGCCAGAAGAGGAGCTCTTTGGTATGGTCTCTAAATTTGCATTACCTACCCAAAAAGGGCTGCCGTTACATCCTAAGTTGGCAGCCAGTATAAATTACATGGCGACAAACCAACTACAAGAGCAAACCCTCAATGATACGGCAGCAAAGTACCTAGCTCCGGAGAATTGCATCTCCCTCAATGTGCCTGCTGTTAACAACCCCATTTGGGGTAACATGAGCCCTGGGATAAGGAGCCAAGAGGTCAAGCTCCAGAAAATCCTTAACCTACTGGCTGCTGGGATTACGGCCGTTGCCAGAACAGTGGATGGAGTTGATATGCCGGAGGAGCTGCAGGATGCGCAGCTCTCTTATGTAATGCTCAATATGAGATCAACAGTTACAGGAAGAGCGTCATCCGGCCTGCACTCAACCCCAAGTTTGCGGGGTTGTGCAGACCCAGCAGTGCACTGCCGCCAACATTGCTATTTGGGGACAACCTGCCGAAGCAGGTCAAAGACCTCGATGAGGAGGCGAAAGCTATTGGCATGATTAAGGTGCCGGCTGTCACCAAGTCCCCATACCAGTGGCGGCAGCACCCTTATGCACCACCAGCAGACAACGCTACGGCGATAGACCTCCTGCTGGTGAAAGCTCGAAGGCCGGACAACCTGCTCAGCGGTCTTTTTTAGACCATGGCCCAGCACGGCCTTGTTGGAAGATGCGCCAACCCCACACCACAGCGCCTCCACACCACAAGAAACAAGGACAGAGGCAACCAATGCAGCACCGCCGGTAACCATGGAGGTAGGTGGGTCTGGTTGCCTCATGAACATTGCATGTCTAGGCTCCTCACGGGTTGGTGGACAGTTGCACTTGTTTTGGAATGCATGGAGCACTTTAACTACTGATCCTTTCATACTGGAAAGTATTCAGGGATATAAAATTGAATTTGCTCACGAACTCCCTTCCCCTGTTCAGCATACGCATAGTCGGAAATTCGTACTTTCACAAAAAGAAAAGACAGAAGGTCATGCTGAACTTCAAAGACTATATTCAAAAGGGGTAATTGTGAAAACTAAAAGAGAGTCTCATGAGTTCGTATCGAACATTTTCACTAAATCTAAAAAAGACGGCGGATGCCGCATCATCATAGATTTGACTGAACTGAATACTTTTGTGCAGTATGTCCACTTCAAAATGGAAACCTTTATCACGGCCAAACAACTAATTGCCAAAAGGTACTTCATGGCTTGCATCGACCTAAAAGATGCATACTATTCAGTACCAATAGACAAGGATCATTGCAGATATTTGAAATTTGTCTGGATGGGGCAGCTCTGGCAGTACAAAGCACTACCTAATGGATTATCATCAGCGCCCAGACTGTTTACCAAATTATTAAAACCAGCTTTAGCGTGTCTCAGGAAACAAAAACATATTGTTATGGCTTACCTCGATGATATTTTAATCGTGGGAAAAAATTTGGAGTTGGCCAAACTGGCCGTCTCAGCCACCGAGCACCTATTTCAAAAGCTGGGATTTGTCATTCATCCAGATAAATCAAAATTGATGCCTTCTACTACTATGGACTATTTGGGGTTCACAATTGACTCTGTTCATATGTCTGTCACGTTGCCACCAAACAAAGCATCAGACTTGATAGAGGCATGCAACAGCCTTACTGGCATGAGGAAACTATCTATTCGGCAAGTAGCCAGAGTGATTGGGAAGTTAGTGGCTTCCTTTCCAGCCACACAATTTGGCCCACTACATTACCAAAATTTACAAAGGGCAAAAATAGCAGCTCTCAAGCACCAAGCGGGCCATTTTGACAGGCCAATGCAATTACCAGGGAAAGCAAAATTAGAATTACAATGGTGGATAGACAATGCACGACATTGCTCTAACCCCATCACTATCATAAATCCCTCGGTTATACTACAAACTGATGCCAGCGCAAAAGGTTGAGGAGCAACTAATACCACCTCCAGTTGTGGTGGTAGATGGAGTGCACATGAATTAACTCTACTTCCGGCACTAGGAATTAATTATCTAGAAATGCTGGGAGCATTTCATGGACTCCGGACTTACTGTTCGGACATGCACCATCTGCACGTATGTTTACAGATTGACAATACCACTGTGGTGGCTGATATCAATCATATGGGTGGAATAAAGGCGATATCCTGTGACGAATTGGTCAACACAATCAACATAGAAAGGAGCATTTGGATATCAGCCACTTACCTTCCAGGTAGGCTAAATACAGTGGTGGACACCAGGTCACGCAAATTTAATGACAACACTGAATGGATGTTGGACCGCAAAGTGTTTGCTGACATTGTAGATTGGTATGGAACACCAGATATCGACCTTTTTGCATCCAGACTCAATCACGAAATATCAACATATGTTGCATGGGAACCAGATCTTGGGGCAGAAGCGATGGACGCTTTCTCGCTACACTGGGGGGATTTGTTTTTCTATGCATTTCCCCCCTTCTGCCTCATCAGTCGGGTCTTGCAAAAAATTAGACAAGACTCTGCATCGGGTATTCTGGTTGTTCCCGACTGGCCTACTCAACCATGGTTCCCTGTGGTACAAGACATGGCTACAGAACCTTGCATCCTAATAAATAAACGTCCGCGTCTATTGGTACACCCTGTGACAGGGGAGAGTCACCCGTGCCATGACCGGATAAACCTGTTGGTTTGCAGGATTTGAAAAGGCCACTTCTGGACTATGGACTCTCCGACCGAACAATCAATGTCATCACAGCATCGTGCAGGGAGTCCACCAGAAGACAATACCTCACATACGTGAAGAAATGGGAGGTGTTTTGCTCAAAAATGAACGCCACGTATGGCACAGCCACCATCACGGAAGCGCTGGAGTTCCTGGCAAGCCTTCATTTCGATGAGGGTTTGAGCTATAGTGCCATCAACTGTGCCAGGAGTGCCCTATCTAAACGAGGGTGCGATGCAGTGGGATCTCACCCTCTGCTGTAAAAATTAATGAGGGGTATATTCAATTCACATCCCCCCAGGCCCAGATATTTCCAGACTTGGGATATCAGCATTGTATTAACCATGCTCCGAGGATGGGCACCAATAACTGGCCTTTCATTGGATAAACTGACCTACAAAATGGTCATGCTGATGGCACTCGTAATGGCAGGCCCAGTCCCTACATAAGAAGGATCGCCATCAGGGGGGTTACAAGCATGGAGATTTCCTGGCCTGTGTAGACTCATTAGCCACAAACGCCCTCACCATGGAGTCACCATGCAAACCATTTCCAGATGGTTAAGGGTGGTATTGGGTGCAGCGGGGGTGGACACTAACGTGTTTAAATCTCACTCCACCAGGGCTGCATCCACATCAGCGGCAAGGATGATGGAAGTTCCGATGGACCACACCCTTGTAACAGTGGGTTGGAGTAATGAAAAAACCTTTCAGCGGCTTTACAATAAACCCGTGGCCGCACCTGAGACTTTTGCGGAAAAAATATTAAGTTCTGTTTTATAATTCCCCGATGTAGGGGCATTATTGTTTTGTATTATGGAATAAATACCTTTTGTTTTTCAGCACAGTTTCATGTCTGAAATACGTTAACATACTCCTCCATTTGTCGTAATGACAGTGTGTGAGCATGGACTCGTTCCAGGGCATGAAATCGCAGAGCTTTGAAATCTTCACGTAGTCACTCACGTGACTCCGAAGTAAAATAGTAAGATTAAATGAGAACTTACTAGTTTGAAGTTTGATCTTTATTTTATGAGGAGTTACGATGAGGGATTACATGCCCTCCGCTCCCAAACCCTCTATTATAAAGGTCAACTGGTATGCTAGTTCTCTTATCTTACTATGTTAGTCAACTCTGGTATCTGTGATTTCGAACCGCTGCTTTGAAGAATGTCCCGCATGAGTGCTGGCGTGGTCTTCACGTAATCCCTCATCATAACTCCTCATAAAATAAAGATCAAACTTCAAACTGGTAAGTTCTCATTTAATCTTACTATTTCCAGTCTATGACGGCTGCCAGTTTAAGTCAATGAGGAAGATACATCTTCCTGATACATCCTGAGGAAGATACATCAGTCTGAAGAAGGGTTTCGGCCCGAAACATTGGAGTCTGAGGAAGGGTTTTCGTCCTGAAACGTTGCCTATCTCCTTTGCTCCTTAGATGCTGCTGCACCCGCTGAGTTTCTCCAGCCTTTTGTGTACCCAGGAAGATACATATCCATGTCCAAAAACCAAGAATATCTTTAATTTGACATTTTGCAGAGATTGGTTAGAAAGACATAGAATAGATAGAGTTCCTGCTCTGCACATAATTCATTTTCACCCACTGTCTCAAGTCAATTCCTTCCCTTCACCACGGTCATTACAGTCAGACCCACAGATGAATCTCTAGGCCTTATCTCACCTACATATCTCTTCCAAACCTTTCTAAATGTTTCTTGAACGTTGTGATACTACCCGCCTCAACTACCTTCCTCTGGCAGCCTGTTCCAGCGCCTACCATTCTTTGTGTAATAAAAGTTGCTCAGGTTCCTATTAAATCTTTCTCCCCTCATCTTAAACCAAGGGTTCCCAACCTGGGGTAAATGTTGCCTACCTAGGGGGTAAATTTGTAGATTCTGGATTTGTACATATTTGTTCTCATTGACTGACTGTGTTTGGTTCTGGTATACCGGTATCTGTTCATCATTAGTTGTTCATAAATAAGTGCAATAACATTGTTATGTGCTATTAAAGTTGCCAGGGGTAAACGGGACGGAAAAGGTTGGGACCCCGTGCCTTAAACCTATGTCCTCTGGTTCTTGATTTCCCTACTCTCGGTAAAGGACTGTGCATTGACCCTATTTATTCCTCTGATGATCTTATACACCCCTCCACAGCTGCAGGTCAGTGTTCAGGATACCTCATAGTGGCACGTCTTCCTGCCGTCAAAGGCAAAGTTTCCCACGTATGATTAAAGTGGTATGTGAGCTAAATTAATGCAACTCATTTTATCATTGCCCATATCAAATCAAATCAGCATGGCATGAGAAATGATGATAATACTTCTGGGACATAATTCTGGCAGGCGGAGGTAGCATGTGCTAACTGTCTAAATTGTGACCCATGCTACAAATAGGTCTGTGCAGTTTGCATGACATTAGGTCACCACCCATTACTGAAGAGCCCAATATTTTGGCATCAATCTAGACTTGGCTACCACAAGTAGAGAGCAGTCCTGAATGTCTATCTACCTCATTGATGACCCTCGGACTATCTTTGATCGGACATTAGACACAAAATGCTGAGTAACTCAGTGCGACAGGCAGCATCTCTGGATAGAGGGAATGGGTGACGTATTGGGTCGAGACGTCCTACACATTTCTTCTGCTCCACTGTGAAATCTCTCACTCCTACACATTAGATCAGACTTACTGGCTTTACCTTGCACCATACATTATTCCCTTATCATGTAACAATACAGTGTCAATGGCTCAATTGTAATCACGTATTGCCTTTCCACTGACTGGGTAGCACGCAACAAAAGCTTTTCACTGTACAAGTTCGCAAGTTAGAGGAATAGTATTAGTACATTCGGCCCATCGAGTTTACTCCGTCATTTAATCATGACTGATCTCTGCCTCCTAATACCATTTTCCTGTCTTCTCCCCATAACCCTTGACACCTGTTCTAATCAAGAAT
The DNA here is from genome assembly GCA_035221665.1 of Okamejei kenojei. Classification (NCBI taxonomy): domain Eukaryota; kingdom Metazoa; phylum Chordata; class Chondrichthyes; order Rajiformes; family Rajidae; genus Okamejei; species Okamejei kenojei. Next base: position 9,073,098 of record CM069155.1, read on the forward strand.
TTGTCTATCTCTGCCTTAAAAATATCCACTGACTTGGCCTCCACAGCACTCTGTGGCAATGAGTTTCACAGATTAATTATCCTCTGACTAAAGAATTTTGTCCTCACGTCTTTCCAAAAAGAGCGCCGTTTAATTTTGAGGTTATGACCTCTGGTCCTAGACTCTCCCACCAGTGGAAACGTCTACTCTGCATATGCCTTACATCTATTTATCTATCTATTCTGCATGTTTCAATAAGGTCCCCCTTCAACCATCTAAACTCCAGCAAGTAGAGGCTCAGTTCTGACAGGCACTCATCATATGCTAACCCACTCATTTCCGGAATCGTTCTTGTAAACCTCCTCTGGACCCTCTCCTGAGCCAGCACATCCTTCTTCATATATGGGGCGCAAATCTGTTCACAGTGCTCCAAATGCGGCCTGACCAGCACGTGTCAATAAACGAAACAAAACTGAACTGAAAGTGTTTATACTTTCAACAAGTATGCAAAAAGGGTTTATACTTTTTGCAGAACTTATGGGAATTCTGGAAGGCAAATGGCAAAAGAGGAGATGAATTTACAAGAGTTACCAGAAATGGATGATGCAGATGCATCTGTAAAGAAAGCAATTTGCACTTAGTGTTGCATCCCAAGTTTGTTTAATGCCACAATGCAAAATGACACCATTATGGCATATTTTTTAAATCCTATTAACTTACTGGAATTCACATTTTACCCGATTAATTAATTAGTTAAACTGTAGTTTTCTTGAAATAAAAAATAATTTTGAACCTATCCTCCAATTTACTTTTGACATTGGGGTCATTTGGAGAAAATAACTTTGACTGATGGTGAAAAATTGAATGGTGAGTTATTAATTTCCAAATGATTACAGTTTAAAAGTATGTTTGGAATTCGATGATGCTCATCGCATCCCACATTCCTCGCCTGCAGGGCAGGTAGGTACTCATATTCAAATATGACAAAAATAGAAGAGACAGACTATGTATCAAAATACAAATCTTGAGAAACTCATTGCTCCCAATCACAGGAAAGAGTGAAGGATGGTGAACATTTTACTTCAGAGACACGCGAGTGACTACATGAAGAACCCGCCAGCCCGCATCGCACATGGCGCGATGACTGACTGGCAGGCGAGCAGCTCCTGTCAGCGGTAAGTTTAAACCTGGAAGGTAAGTTTTAAACTTATTCCCAGGTTGTGTTTTCTTGTTTACAGAGTTTGCCTGCTGAATTTCATGGGCGAATTCCAGGCGTCCCGCAGGGAACCCTTCATGGACCGCGGGGAATCCCAGTCAGGCCGCAGGGAATCCCGGTCATGACCTCGGGGAATCCCGGCCACGGACCGCGGGGAACCCGCTACTGAGACCGCCGATGTGCGGGCAGCGGGCGGCAGTCGACTTCGCTTTCGAGTCGCTGGCGGTGGAGCCAGCGGCTTCAGACTGGTGCCGGTAGCACCTTGGCAACCCCGTTTGGAGGGTTAGCCACAAAATTATATCACCCTCTCTGAGGAGGGGAGCATAGGGAAGAGGCCCTTTAACTCAAACGAGTCAGGTCAGGAGGATTCCTGATGGAGAGGATCCCCTCCTTCAAAGGGTAACGTCTTTGAACATTCTAAACCCACATGGAGCACCTGATGGAGAGGTGCTCCACAATGATATACTCCAAAGAGACATTGACAGCGGCACTTTTATCAGGGCTGCACAATGTCTCCCTCTCTGAGGAGGGGAGCATTCAGGGTCAGTTTCAGTCTGACTCAGAGCAAAAATCCTGACATAGGTCCGTAGGAGGGGCCATGTCAGCACAGGTATCCTCAGGGACCTGCGGCAGCACCTGTTCTCAGGGCTGTCTACGAATCTCCCTTTCTGTGGAGGGGAGTGCGAGTGGTCAGTGTGTAACTGACTTCAAATTCGACGTATGTCTGTGGAACATATTGGAGCACATGCTTATGGCTCCAAGGAAATACTCGCAAACGAAAGTGTTACTGCCGTGGGCAGAAAACCCGGAAGGGGCCAGACTTCCCCTCACGGCCGGCAGTGAACAGCGCTATCAGGGGTGACATTGGAGAAAATAAACCAGCCGCCAATGCTTCTCTTCAGGTAAGGCTCATTCCAACAGGTATACCTGGATGAGGAAGCAAAAGCTGTCGGACCAATCAAGGTACCAACGACGAACAAGGCTTCATCGTTTCGGCGATGACACAACCCACGCCTCATTGGCAGTAAGCAGTTCACTGAAGTTGATGGCAGCTTGAAAGCTGGGCAGAGGTCTGTCAGGCCAAGGTCCAAGCTGGTCTCAGGAAATATGGAATCCACACACCCTACCAGTCCTTCTCTTCAATCAAGGACCGGAATAGAACCCACATCAGGGGCCCTTGGGCTTGCCATATGACCACCGGTAGCCATGGAGGTAGGTGGGTCTGTTTCTTCCGAAACATGTGGTATGTGGACCATTTACAAGTTGGTAATATTTACGCTTGTTTATTGTACAAATGACAATGATAACATGAGATTCAGATTAATTGTGATTGGTTTATTTTTGCACAGTATACAAGAGTTCTAAGCATGGCTTGGAATTAGGTCCAGAGTTGCCTTTCGAGGCAGGCTCAGTGTGACGGCCAGGAGGGCCTTCCGGCACAAGCTCGGAAATATGGCCAGAGTTGTCTTTCAAGGCAGGCCCAGTATTATGAGCAGAGTTGTCTTTTAAGGCAGGCTGAGTATTATGGCCAGAATTACCTTCCGGGACAGGCTCGGGAATTTGGTCAAAGTTGTCGGTCGAGGTAGGCACTGAATTATGGCAGGTGTGGCCTGTTCATTGTGAATGGAGGATGTTGGTTCATCTTTGATTTAACTCGTATGTGCAACAGAGACTTTTCAGAATGTGGAATCTTGTTCCTGTTAAACAACTGATTTCCATTCTCAGGGATCATTGGAGACATTTGAATGGGACAATGATAATAGTTAAAGCGTTGCAAAATGGGCTAACTTCAGCTCCCAGGTTATTTACCAAATTATTAAACCGGTGCTTGGACTGCCAAAAGCTCAAAAACACTTGTTCAGGCTTATCTGGATGGTATTCTAAACGCTGTTTCAGCTGCAAATTATAATTAAGAAATTGAGGTTCCTCATCTATCCAGTTAAATTTTTAGTTGATACCAACTACCGTTATTGATTATTGGGGTTTAATTATTAATTTGTCTGGGACTCTGCCCTGGGCCAAGAGATTGGAAACAATTCAAGCCTGTAACAACCTTGTTGTTATAAAGCAGCCTTCTATTCATTAAGTGTAATTGGCAATTAGCAGCTGGGTTTCAGCCGTGCAAATTGGACCTTTGCATTATCAGAACTTACAACATGCAAAGTAGTAACTTCTCAGGTGCCATGTAGGTCATTGTTAACAGATCTATGCAATTACTTGGCTGAAGCCACCAAAGTCACAATGGTAGACAGACAGTGTTCAGCATTGCTCCAGTACTTTTGGTCATTTAACCTTCAGTTATGTTACAAACTGATGCTAGTGCTCAAAGATGGGAAATTACTATCCCATCTCTAGTCACAGAGACGGATGGGATGTGCATGAGTTACCAATCCCTCATCAACTACCTAAAATCACTAGGTGCATTCTATGGGTTAAAGGCTTATTGTGCGAATGTGCATATCTGCATGCTCACCTACAAGTTGACACATTATGGTGATGGCATATATTAATCCCATGGGTTCAATCAAGCTAATATCCTGTGATAGTTCACCTAATCTCAGAACCATCCTCTGCATGAGCAACTAAAATTGTTGGGTTGCAGACTATGAGAAGACCTTTCCTGGGGTACGGACTGTCAGGTTGTACGGTCGATGTAATCACTGAGGCCTGAAGAGATAGTACCAAGAAACAGTATATCTCCTATATCAAGGAATGTAAGTTTCCAGTTTCCAGTCCAATATATAGTTTGACACGGTACGACTAACAGATGTCTTGGTATTCCTCTCGAAGCTATATTTCACGAAAGATGGAGTTATAGTGCTGTAAATTGTGCTAGAAGTGCCTTGTCATCATACTTCCTGCTGGGGTCGGGACACCATGCTGTCGGGTCTCGACTTCTGATATCCAGATTTATGAAGGGTATCTTCAACTCAAATTCCCCCAGGCCCAGGTACTCGGAGATATGGGATGTTATGTCCCGCTGACGCTGTGTCGCCGGTGGGATCCAGCTACATTCCTGTTCTCGGTCTAAATCACCTACAAAGTGGTTATCCTCATGGCGCTGGGTTCAGCGCAACGGGTCCAGTCGTTGCATAAGCTACGACTGGACAGGATGGTTACAGCTGCAAATAATATGATACTTATGTTCATGACTTAGTCTTGCAGAGTAGACTGGGGGCGTCAGGTTTCAATCTAGTTTCATGGCATACCCCATGGACCTTTGGTTGTGTCCAGTCATTATACAGTCATTATGTCACCTAAAACCTTAGAGGCTCTGAACTAGCAATGTTTGTTCGTTACAAAAACCTCATACATAGGTATCAGTATAGATCATCCCCAGGTGATTCAACAGGTTTTGGCTTGTGCAGGAGTGAACACTGATGTTTTCAAATCTCACTCCACCAGGGCTGCAACAACATCAGCAGCAAGGGTTATGGATGTTTCGCTGGACCTCATCCTAGCAGCTGCAGGATGGTCAAACAAGCGGATTTCCAAATGTGTTATAATAAACCCATTGCCAGACCGGGGGTATTTGCCAACACTATTTTTAGGTTCTATGTTTTTACTCCCCCTGGATGAGTGGGATTACTATAATTATAATTTCATCTTTAAAAAGCAGTAGCATGTTTGAATCTATGTCGTGCTTTATTAAATTTCACTCATCCCTGGTCAATTGATGCAGTGTGTGACGCATGGACTCTTTTCCATGGCATGAAATCAGAGAGCTTTGAAATCTTCATGTAGTCACTCACGTGACTCCGAAGTAAAATAGTAAGATTAAACGAGAACTTACCGGTTTGAAGTTTGATCTTTATTTTATGAGGAGTTACGATGAGGGATTACGTGCCCTCCACTCCCAACCCTCCCTCATAAAGGTCAGCTGGTAGTTCTAGTTTCTTGAATCTTACTATATTCAGTTCAACAACTGTTATCTGTGATTTCACACCGCTGCTTTGAAGATTGACGCACATGCGGGCTGGCGGGTTCTTCACGTAATCCCTCATCGTAACTCCTCATAAAATAAAGATCAAACTTCGAACCGGTAAGTTCTCATTTAATCTTACTATTATTTAGTATTAAATGAAGAGTAGGAAAATAACTAAAATATAACGGCAGTTAGAAGGTCATAAGGTCAGATGTGATACGAGCAGAATTAGGCCATTCGGACCATTAAGTCTCCTCTGCCATTCAATCATGGCTGGTTTATCTCTCCCTCCTAACCCCATTCTCCTGCCATCTCTCCATAACCCCTGACAACCGTACTAATCAAGAATCTATCTATCTCTGCTTTAAAGATATCCATTGACTTGGCCTCCACAGCCTTCTGTGGTAAAGAATCCCACAGATTCACCAAATACATTCGCCCTCATCTCCTTCCTAAAGGAACGTCCTTTAATTCTGAGGCTATGACCTCTGGTCCTAGACTCTCCCAATAGTGGACACATCCTCTCCAAATCCGAGCATGTCACTATTCGGTACATTTCCATGAGGTCACCCTCATTCTTCTAAACTCCAGCGAGTAGAGGCCCAGTGCCGTCAACACTCATCATACGTGAACCCACAGTCATTCACAATCGAGATACTTACATAGGAACCTCTTCTTGCAAAGGGTGGCAAATCTCTAAAATTCTTTACTTCAGTGGGCTGCTGGAGCTAGATCACAGGAAGAGGGAGGGAGGGGGGGGGGGGTCCTTTGAAGAAGAAATAGGTACATTTTTGAAAGATCAGGGAACTGAGAGTTATGGGGAACTGGTGCAGAAGAGGAGGTGAATCCTTGGGGCTGATCAGCCATCATCATATTGGACTCGGGGCAGGCTTGTTGGGTGGCATAGCCTACTCCTGAAGATAAACACAAAATGCTGGAGTAACTCAGCAAGACAGGCCGCATCTCTGGGGAGAAGGAGTGGGTGACGTTTTGGGTTGAGAGCCTTCTTCGGACTCCTCCTGATCCGATTTTTTTCTCATGTTTTTATGTTCTAAACGTCGATTTAAGAAAACAATGCCCTGTTAGTATATATTTTACACTGAGGAGTTATTGGAGTTTACTGTATTTTAAAGGAAATAACAAATAGGACCTGCAGTTAGAATAACACAACATCTCCAAACCAACTTAAGTGCATGAAAATCAAACAGTTATTGAACCCTTTGACATGGGTGAAGGGAGTGAATCAAAGTCTGTATATATCAGAGATCTTGACCTCGAGGGAACATTCAAAGAGATCACTGGTGTGATATATATATATATATATATATAGTCAGGCAGTGGCTATCAATTACAGTTTCCGTTCAGCAAATGTAAAGATTTGGTTACTATAACAAGGGTTTGAAGAGAAACGATGCTCATAAGTTGGTTTATCATTCTGTATGAGTCATTTTGAGCAAGTTATATAAATTTGAAAATGAGGCTAAGTTGTTTGGAATGTCAGGATTAATAGTTGAAGAAACGCTATCCTCCAGCAGAGTGTTTATGTGCCTACACTATTTAAATTCTATGGAAGGATTACTTGCTCAGTGAAAATTTGGTGTTTGCTATTTTTATACATATACAGACTAAGATGATGGTTATTGTCATGTATGCAAGGGTACAATGTAATTCCTTGTTCACACGAACCACACAGAGAAAGCAGTGCATCTATGGTCATGAGCTGACTCTTGGTCCCCTGTGCATCTCATGCAATGGCGCATTGATAGTGAATAGTGGAAGGCCTGGATAGAGTTAATGTGGAGAGGATGTTTCCACTCGTGGGAGTGTCTAGGACCAGATGACATAGCCTCAGAATAAACGGACATATCTTTAGAAAAGGGATGGGAAGCAATTTTGTTCATCAGCGGGTTGTGAATCTGTGGAATTAATTGCCACAGACAACATGGAGGTCAAGTCAATGGATATTTTTAAGGTGGAATTTGACAGATTTTTGATTAGAAAGGGTGTTGTCAGGGGTTATGGGGTGAAGGCAGGAGACGTGGGTTGTGCGGGAAAGATAGTTCAGCCATGATTGAATGGGGGAGTTGCCGATGGGCCGAGTGGCCTTATTCTGCTCCTAGAACTTATGAACATGATAGCAAGGAAAGTCTACTGTTGCATCCAGTAAGGTTGAACACCTACTAGCACACATGCAAGGACCAATGGCTGGTGCAAGCCCTCGATACAGAAGCAAGCCTGTGTGGTTGTTGTGCTGGGATGGAGCTGTCACAAAGGTCAAAGGTAGACAGGTCTAAGGCTGGGAAACTGCCTCAGGCAGGTTCACTTTGTTAAAATGTCTTCCTTTGGTGATGGTTCTCACCCAAACCTCCCGGACGTTTTAGACAAACACTCGCCTCCAAAGCAACTTATTTCAACCCAAACACACATCCTTGGTATTTGATTGTCAACTATGCAGCCACCTCTCCTGAAGCCCTAACACAAATCTTGAGGTCCTGATTTCCCTCTGAATGATGTGCCATTTATACCTTCGGCATTGGTTTGAGTTTGTGCACTCTGAGATAGGTGAAACATTTGCTAATTTCAACTAAACAGTTTTAAGATTTCCCACCCAGTACAGACACCCAAATATCATCTTGTTTTCCTGTCGGAGTGAACTTATTATGTTCCTCCAATTTGACCAGTTGTATCACATATGTATCTACCTCATTGATCATATGGGATCCTCTAGTTTTCTTGGCATCAGTTTGAAGACTGGCGACCTACAAAACCCACGACCATTACCTTAGTTAGGCACAAAATGCTGGAGTAACACCACGGGAAAGGCAGCATCTCTGGAATGGGTGACGTTTGGATCGAGACCTTTCCTCAGTCAGGGTAAGGGTAAGGTGTGAAAACGAGAGGTCAAAGAGGTCGAAGTGCAGGGAAAATGTAGAATAGATCATTATCAGCGAGGGGAAGATGTCTAAGGAAGACTCAGTCTGAGGAATGGTCATGACTCGAAACGTCACCCATTCCTTCTCTCCAGAGATGCTGCCTGTCCCGTTGAGTTACTCCAACATTTTGTGTCTATCTTCGATGTAAACCAGCATCTGCAGTTCCTTCCTAACTATGACCTAAATTCTTGCTGTTCCCCGTCACATTATGCATAGACAGAGCTTGCAGAGTGAGTTTCTTTTCTGTGCTTGAAGTGGATCAGATCAAATCTAAAGACCATAAATGACTGAGCTTTGTTTAGCTATATTACTAAAAGTCTGATCTTGACAACTTCCTGTTGTTCTGTATATTGATTTTAGAAAGAACGCTGCCACTTATGGCTGTGATATTTGGCCATCTTACTCGGAGTCCCCTTCCACTGTGCAGGACAAGAGGATTTTTCCCATCGATGAAAAATAAAAGAGTTATTAGTTTAAAAAATGTTGAGATCCTCTCTCCTGAAGGCCACACCCCTTCCGGAGGGACTATAAAACCCGGAAGTGTTGATTGCCTCAGTCAGTCTCTGCAAGATGGGGGAGCAAGAGGGTCATGTCTCTCAGTCTGAGCTGTGAATAACACTGAACACATGTCCACTAAACTGTGAGTGGTTTTACTGACCTGTCAGTGCCCTTAATGTGGTTTGAAAATATAGTTTGGAAATGCTAAAGCTGTGTTGCCTTTGGTTTGGAAATGCTAAAGCTGTGTTGCCTTTGGTTTGGAAATGCTAAAGCTGTGTTGCCTTTGGTTTAAATGCTAAAGTTAACTGTGTTGCCTTTGGTTTGGAAATTCTAAAGCTGTGTTGCCTAATTAAAGTTGCCTTGCCTAATTAAAGTTGCCTTGCCTAATTAAAGTTGCCTTGCCTTCTATATAATTAAAAGTCTAATCTTGACCACTTCCTGTTTGTGCTTTATATTGATTTTAGAAAAAGCGCTATCACGTAAGGCTATGATTTCTGATCATCTTACAAGAGTACCCCTCCGCTCATCAGGTGTCGAGGATTTTTCCCATTGATGAAAAATAAAAGAGTTATTAGTGTTTAAACAATGTTGAGATATTCTATCCTGTCAATCATGCCACGAAGGCCACGCCCCTTCTGGTGGGAGAGGGGGACTATAAAACCCAGAAGTGTGGGCGTGGCTCCATCTCTGCAAGATGGAGGAGGGAGCGGTTACGACTCGCTGTCTTTAGTGGCCTTGCACCCTGCTTGAAATTATATGAAATTGCACTTGAATTTGATGGCCTTGCACCCTGCTTGAAATGGAATTTCAAGGAATAGCCTTGAGTCAACTGCCAGCCCACCAGCCGTGAGTAAGTGAGCTGCCAGCACAACAGGCTTGAGTGACTGAGCCGCCAGCCCAAAAATCCATTTGAACCACAATGTGCATACTTGCGCACTCTGGAAACAGTCCCTTCAGCCCACAACACCCATACTAGCACTCCAGAAAGCCCTCCCCCCCCACTGGCCACCAATATTGGAATTGGTGGAGGGGTGGAACATTGTGTTGGGGGACCAGCCCTCCCTTGTGATGCTGGGACCCAATGGGTCCCACTTAGTCTAGTAATAGATATAAATGACTGGGATGAGAATGTTCATGGCATGTTTAGTAAGTTTGCAGATAGCACACAAATTGGTGGAGTTGTACATTATTAAGAAGGTTGTCTAAGGAACATCGATTAGATGGAAGGTTGGTTGGGGCAGTGAAAGCAGCAATTTAATCCAGAAATGTGCAAGGTATTGCATTTCAGGAGGTTAAATTCTGGTAGCATTCAGTAGAATCTGGTAGAGTGTAAGTGATAGGGACTTTGGAAGTGCTGATGTACAGAGATATCTTTAGGTGCAAGTTCAAGCTCCCTGACAGTGATGACAGAGCAAGGGTTCCCAATCTGTTCCCAATTTACCCAGGGGGTAAATTTGTTGATTCTAGATTTGTTAAAAACAGTATTTTAAAATGTCCCCTTTGTTGGTTGCTTTATTATGGTCGAAGTTTGAACTCAAATTACTGAACATAACAGGGTGGGGGTAAATTTACTTTCAAAACGTTGCCGGGGCGTAAACGGGACGAAGAAGGTTGGGAACCCCTGATTTAGAGTGATAGAATATTGAATGTTTGGTCTTTGTAGGCCAAGACTTTGAGTATTAGAGTTGGAACGTCATGTTGCAGTTGTGCAAAACATTGATTACACAGCTCTTCAGTATTGCATACAGTTGTGGTCACAGACTACTGGGCCTGTCCCACTTGGGCATTATTTGCACGATATTTACACAACATCATTTCTGCGTCACGACCCACGATGTGCGCATGGCGTGCACTACGTGTGCATGGCGCGTGGTGAGCGCCCCAGGATTTTGGGGTTCTCAAGATCCTCGCGCGCCGCCTGCCTGATGCGCAAATGACGCCCACGTGGGACAGGCCCTTACAGGAAAGATGCAGGAGCAATGCAGAGAGTGCAGAAGAGATTCACCAGGAGGTTGCCTGGAATGCATGTAATTATAAGGAAAGGTTGGATCGACTAGGTTCATGTTGGGTAGGGGGCTGAGGGGCTTATCTGGAGCGAGCTGCCAGAGGTGGGGGTGGAGGCAGAGAGAATTACACCATTTAAAAGATGTTTGGACAGGTCCTTGAATAGGAAACAAATAAAGGGATACAGGCGGAATGCAGGTGAAAGGAATTCGCCAAGGCCAGACATCGTAGTCAGCGAGGTGAGGTGGCCCAGGAGCATCGGTCACTGTGCTGCATGGTTCTATGATTCCGCCATGACTTAGGCTTTTTACGTTTTACAATTTTTGCAGAGTTGTGCTCACAGGAAGTGTACCATCAGTGCAATAAACCTCTTCAGGTACAAGTAGCTTCTAAGGCACCTGTACACAGAGATAACGGTATTTAATTACTGGGAAGAATGATATAAAATGACTTTAAAATGACAGAGAGGTGGTAGGAAGAACTGGCGATGTATTGCCCCCATGGTCATTGCAAGTGAAGTCACAAGTGGTAGATATCTACAGATTCAACTGACAAGCTGGGCCAAAGGGCCCATTTCTATCACTTATGACTCTAGACTGGCTTTAAATTGAGATGTGAACAGGTCTCTTACTTGCTAACACCCATTTTATACAACAGCACAAAGCAAAGATCTACTTCAATGTATTTATTAAAAAAGACATGAAAGATTTGCAAAGGATCAATGAAAGGTTACAGTCAGGGGACTGAAATTGTAATCAATTAGCAGTAAAAGGAGTAAAGGGAGTTAAATCCATTCTCATTCGGGGAAAATGAAAATGAGCACCAAAGCGTTATTTAAAGAAAACTCCATGTAAGTTGGACATGGATAATTCCATTGATGCTTTTATGATGACTTAAGTTCATTACTTATATCAATCGCAACCCTCTTGAAGACAACGTTCAATCAGAAATAATTGTCGTGCAGAGATTTACTTCATTGTTTGACTTGTTGCATATAAAAACAGTCAAAGACAACCTCACCTTTTTACCCTTTGAAAGTAATTTGTCTTGTGAGTAACAAAGCACTTGCTTTGCACTCTTTCAGCAATAAATCTGATCCATGTGAAATAAAAAAAGTAAGGTAAAGCAATTAACATACTTTTGCTACAGTGCCCCAAAGGTACATGAAAATGAAAGTCAATTCACCAGAAAACTATTTGAGCTATCCTGCAAATGACCCATGATTTCTTTCTTCAAGTTTGTTTTCATTTTTCTGCATATAAAATGTATTCATCCATATAAATCACTGACAATATTTTCTTTAATCGCGTATATTTTTCCAGAGGCGTTTATTCTTCCCTTTACATCAACAATTTATGGCAGGGTGACACAGCGGTAGAGTTACTGCTTTACAGCGCCTGAGACCCGGGTTTGATCCTGACTACAGGTGCTGTCTGTACGGAGTTTGTATGTTCTCCCCGTGACTGCGTGGGTTTTCTCTGAGATCTTCGGTTTCCTCCCACACTCCAAAGACGTACAGGTTTGTAGGTTCATTGGCTTGGTAAATGTAAAAATTGTCCTCAGTGGGCGTAGGATAGTGTTAATGCGCGAGGATCGCTGGTCAGCGCGGACCGGGTGGGCCGAAGGGCCTGTTTCTGTGCTGTATCTCTCCACTAAACAAAACTAAACTAAACAGCTCTCCCTTGTCCACGAGGGTGGAGAGCACTTGCTTGGTTCCATCCTCATTTACCCTTGTGTTCCCAATGAATCATCAGCAATGGCTTCACTTTTTGCACTCAACCATTCAGCAGGAGAGGCTGCAATTGTAGAAAGTGAAGCAAAGTGACTGTCGCCGGGAAGATTCATCATCAGAACAAGGAAGGAGAGATTTGTTTTTAGTTTTGTGTTGTCGAGGAGAATGGTAGAGGGTTGGATAGGACAAAGGGAATATCTGCCTGCGATCAGCGATAGAGATAGTTGTCTTCAAATCTCCCAAAAATCTATGTCTGCTCCCATTCACATGCTATCTCTCAGATCTCAGTTACATCTTCCAGAATTGGTACAATTGTTGAATATAAATATATCGTATGTGATGACACCCAGTTCCAGCTCATCACCACATCTCCCCCTCCACTGCCTCTGTGTTGTTAACCAATTGTTTGCTGGATAAGCAGGATTTTCCTAAATTCTGCAACTTCAGTGAACTTGCTTTCTCTGTTTGTGACAAAAATGACAGGTTCGACTGTGGGCCATCCATATCTAATTTGCTACAGTTTTTCTCTCTCTATTGAAGTGACCTGATCAGCTGGCTATATGTCACAGTTCTGCATTTCACACATTTCCATTCTCTTATTTGTGTTCCCTCACTTTTCAATTGCCCTGACTTGACAGTTTTTATATTCCACTTTTCATGGCCTTTCTCTCTCGGTGCTCCACAAGGATGCATTCTCAGCCAGCTACTATGCACCCTGGTACACTCATGACTGTGCAACCAAGTACCAATTCAAATCAATCTACAAGTTTGCAGATAAAACCGCCGTTGTGGGCCGGATATGGAATAATAATGAGATGGAGTACAGAAAGGAGATTGAGCTCCTTGTAACTAGGTGCTAAGATGACAACCTCTCCTTCACTGTCAACAAGACAAAAGAGATTGTGATTGACTTCAGGAAGTGAAGCAGTACCCACACTCCGATATACATAGCATACGTATAGATGGTTGAATGTTTCAACTTTCTAGGAATAAATATCACTAACAATTTGTCCTGGACCAGCGACATCGAAGCTATGGTGATGAAAGCACACCAACATCTCAACTTCCTTAGAAGGCTGAAGAAGTTTGGCATGTCCCCAACAGCCCTCACCAACTTGTACAGATGTGCCATAACAAGCATCTTATTGGGATGTATCATAGCCTCGTCTGGGAACAGCTCCGTTCAAGATTGCAAGACATTGCACAGTTGTGGACGTAGCCCAGACCATCACATAAACCCGCTTCCCTTCCATTGACTCCCATCTACATTTCACGCTGCTTCGGCGAGACCTCCAGCACTGCCTTCTGATTGAGGCAGTGCAGCGTAGATTCACGAGATTGATCCCTAGGATGGCGGGACTGTCATAAGAGGAAAGATTGAAAAGACTAGGCTTATATTCACTGAAGTTTAGAAGGATGAGGGGGAATCTTATAGAAACATATAAAATTATAAAAGGACTGGACAAATTAGATATAGGAAAAATGTTCCCAATGTTGGGTGAGTCCAGAACCAGGGGCCACAGTCTTAGAATAAAGGGGTGGTCATTTAAGACTGAGGTGAGAAAAAAAGTTTTCACCCAGAGAGTTGTGAATTTATGGAATTTCCTGCCACAGAGGGCAGTGGAGGCCAAGTCACTGGATGGATTTAAGAGAGACTTAGATAGAGCTCTAGGGGCTAGTGGAGTCAAGGGATATGGGGTTATTGATAGGGGACGATCAGCCATGATCACAATGAATGGCGGTGCTGGCTCAAAGGGCCGAATGTACTCCTCCTGCACCTATTTTCTATGTTTCTATGTTTCTATAATCAATGACCAGTCTCACCCTGGCCACTACCTCTTCTCCCCTCTCCCATCAGGTAAGAGGTACAGAGGTTTTAAAATGCGCATGTCCAGATTCAGGGACAGTTTCATCCCAGCTGCTACCAGGCAACTGAACGATTCTCTCATCAGCTGGAGTGCGGTTCTGACCTCCCACATACATCAGTGGAGACCTTTGAACTATCTTTAATCGGACTGCATCAGACTTCAATGTTATATCTGGCACTAAATGTTTTACCCTTCATCCTCTATCTGTGCACTGTGAACAGTTTGATTATATTCATGTATAGTCTTTTCTTGGACTTGAAAACATGCAAGCAAAAGCTTTCCACTGCACCTCGATACATGTGACAATAATAAACTCAACTAAACTAAATTAAACTAAACTAAACAATACTAAACTAAACAAATTGCTCTTGCTAACCTATCAACCAGATGACCTCACAACCTTCTTGCCTTGGTGGCTACTTTGACCTCACGCTATCACAGATATTCCCTTTGTCCTTTCTAGACCTCTACCTTCCTCCTCAACAAACATTAAACTAACATTCTCTTCTCTCTTTTCTTGTTCTGATGATGAATCTTCCCATCAACAGTTAAGCCCCTGTCCCACTTTCACGACCTAATTGACGACCTCTGCCGAGTTTGCCCTTGACTCATACTCGCAGCATGGTCGCCACGAGGCCATAGGACAGACATGTCCAAAGTCCGGCCCCCGGGCCAATTGCGGCCCGTGGACAAATTTTTACCGGCCCCGCCTCTATCATGAAATCAATAATATGCGGCCCGCCAGCACTGTTGACCACAGTATAAAGTACATGACAAAAAGCTATTTTCATATTTTTCATTTCACCAGAAGATGGCAGTAGCCCTGTGGCCGCACTCTGGCCGCCGTGACCCTTGACCTTGCGTGATCGTTTCAGCCCAGCCCATTTCTAACATGGCGTCTGTAAACAAAAAAAGGAAAGTTGACCGCGAGGGCCGCCGCTTCCAGGACAAGTGGAAATTTGAGTATTTTTTCACTGAAATACGAAACAACTGTGTCTGCCTAATTTGCCAAGAGACTGTGGCTGTTTTCAAGGAATTCAACATCAATAGGCACTACCAGACGAAACATGCTAGCTACGACAAGCTAACTGGGAACAAACGCGGTGAAAAAGTGAAGCAACTGGAAGCTGTTTTAACGGCACAGCAAAGCTTTTTCACAAGAGTCCGTGAGTCAAATGAAAATGCCACAGAGGCAAGCTACGAAGTGGCAACGCTGATTGCAAAGCACTGCAAACCTTTCACTGAGGGTGAATTTATTAAAGACTGTGTAATGAAAATGTTGAGAAAATTTGTCGCCTGGCTCGTAATACTGTGGTATTGAAGACGTTTCATTAGATATTAAGAGACAGTTAGAGGCAAAAGGAACTGAGTTTGACTTTTTCTCGTTAGCGTGCGATGAAAGCACGGATGCGTCCGACACCGCTCAGTTACTGATCTTTTTAAGAGGAGTGGAGAACTTCTACCGCCAGCTGGATGAAGGCAGGTTCCAAGCAATTCGGACATTTGCTAAGAAAATGCTGAGCTTGTTTGGCTCCACATACATGTGCGAGAAGACATTCTCCGTTATGAACATTAACAAGAGCCGCATGAGGACGAGACTGAGTGACTCTCACCTGCGTGACGTCTTGCGCATCAAAACCACTGCTCTTGAGCCAGACATGGACTACATACTGCAGTCAAGATCCCAGTATCACCCTTCACATTAGTGCAGGCAAGACCTTTGTTAAGTCCTCTGAGTTGAATAAATTCTTAAATCTCAGTTAATTAATTTTTTTGTGATGGTCAAAATCACAGTTTGAATATGCAGTGATCATTGTTTTGTTTTCAGCACTTTTCCTACAGTGAGCATATAATAGTGAATAATATGTAATGTTTCACATGAACTTAGATATCCTTTATAGTTTTCTTAATTTTTTGTGGTTTGTGATTTCGGTAAAAACCTAAATGTAAAAAAAAATGTAAAAGTAAAAGTATGCCATTTGTAATTAAAAAAAATCCCAAAAAGTTAATTTGTATTAATGTTAATGGTTCAAAGAATGTCAGGCTAAATAGTCGGCCCCCACACATTTTCACCTTACCAAATCTGGCCCTCTTTGCAAAAAGTTTGTGCCATAGGAGGTCTTCGTGACTCTTCCTCGTGCTCATGAGTGGTCCCCGCATACACATGGCCTCAAGTAGGTCGCAGCGTTTTTTCCAGCCTGATAAAAAATGTCCACGAGTAAAAAAAAGGTTGGCATGGAAAAAATTTATACTTTTTACACGTAGGTAGGTCATAGTAGGTCGTGATGGTAGTCGTAGGTAGTCGTAGGTCGGGAACTGGCTCGAGAAAAAAAATGCAAACATGACATCATTTTATCATGTGATCATTTACCACTCGTAGCTAGTCATAGTTGGTCTTAGGTGTGGAAGACTGAGGTCGAGGGGGGTCGTAAGAGGCCGTAGACATAGTCATAGGAGGTCGTAGGAGGTCTTTTACTTCAGCGAGTCAACACGACATTCACATTTTTGTCAACTCGTCTAGGGTCTTCTAAACCCGTGGATTAGGTCGTCCAAGTGGGTCAGGCCCTTTACTTTGCTTCTCTTTCTACAAATGCTACCTCTCCTGTTGAATGTTTCTTACATTTGCTATTAATGTTTTATCTTGGAAATTTCCTCCAAGGATAGGGAAGACCATTGCAAGGTTTCAACCTCAGGATGTTGTCCCTCAACCTTTCCATCACTCTATTCCTCTTTCCTCCTGTTGACGTATTAGTCTGGAGAAGGGGCTCGACCTGAAACGTCACCCGCTCCTTCTCTCCAGAGATGCTGCTTGAACCCGCTGAGTTATTGCAGCATTACATCTTTGGTGTAAACAGGCATCTCCATTTCCTTCCTACGCTCATCATATTATCCAAGCCTTTGTTCACTTTAGTATCCAGGGGAAAATTATTTAATTCAATCTTCTTCTTCTTGCGTATGGCGTGCACAGCCTAAAGTTGCAAGTCAACTTGTTCTATTTGATCTATTTGTTTGTGTATAAGAAAGAACTGCAATTGCTGGGAAAATCGAAGGCCGACAAAAATACTGGAGAAACTCAGCGGGTGAGGCAGCATCTATGGAACGAAGGAATAGGTGACGTTTTGGATCGAGACGCTTCTTCAGACTGATGTTTGTTTGTGCACATCGGGTTGATCGAAACAGGGTGAACCACGTGAAGGTTGCAATCTCCCACCCCATTTAATTCAATGAAGATTCTCTGAAGCACCTGTGATGTGTTTTGCTAAAGGTTTTATATAAATGAAAATAGTAAGATTAAATACAAACTTACCAGTTTGAAGTTTGATCCTTATTTTATGAGGAGTTACGATGAGGGATTACGTGAAGAAGCCCCGCCAGAGCGCATGCTTGTCATACTTCAAAGCAGCGGCGTGAAAACACAGAAAACCAATAACCGAAGTAACATAGTAAGGCTTATAGAAGACTAGAACTACCAGATGATCCTTTGGATTATGAGGGTGGGAGCGGAGGGCACGTAATCCCTCATCTTAACTCCTCATAAAATAAGGATCAAACTTCAAACTGGTAAGTTCTCGTGTAATCTTACTATTTTACTTCGGAGTCACGTGAGTGACTATGTGAAGATTTCAAAGCTCTGTGATTTCATGCCGTAGATACAGTTCCATACGACACACTGCCTTGGTTGACACAGGATAACCAAATAATGTATCAAACATTGTTTAAATTATACAATAAATGTCTTAAACAATAAAGGAACTGTAATAACCCCTCTTTCGCAGGGGAAATTACAAAGGAGAACTCAAACAGAACCCAAAACAGCTTGCCGAATCTTTGCATTGCAAGGACAGGTTTGTCATAAACCCTAAAAGGTTCCTTAACTGGACTATCCTGCGGTGAGGATTTGGTCTAATGGCATGTCCTGCGCCTTTGCTGCGTACATTGATGCCGCCCTGGTGGAGTGATTTAAACACATCAGTGTCTACTCCAGCATAATGCAAACCTGTTTCGGTCATCTAGCAATAGCTTGTACTGACACCTTTGTATGAGGTTTTATGTGGCTGATGGCCATCGCTGTTTCAGAGCCTCTGAGACTCTTGATGACCTTGATATTATTAGCTCAGATGCGTAATTACATATAGTCTTAGATCAATGGGTATATTAAGCTTATTTTAGTTCCTGCCATCCCTGGCCTGCTCTGTTTGATTAGGTCATATGCATAAAACACAATATAATCTACGGAAGAATGCATGCTGTCCAGTCATAACTTTTGCAATATTTGGACCCATAATGCTGCCACTAGCACCATGAACATGACCACTTTGAGCGTTAACTTCCGGAAAGGCAGAGATGTAATTGGAGCCCATTGCCAAAGTAGTGTGAAAACTATGCTCACATCCCAGATTTCTGAATATGTACATCTGGGAGGGTTTTGTTAAAATACCTCCTATGAAACGGGCCACCAATAGATGAGATCTGACAGAGTGTTGTCCGGACCCTTGCCCTAAGTAGGAGGACAAAGTACTTCTAGCACTATAAATCGCACTTTAGCTTAACTGCTCCTCAAAATGCAATGTAGCCAGGAACTCCAATACATCCGGTATGCCTGCAACTTATGATAAGTTATATTTAACTGTAAACAGGACATCTCCCATTTCTTAATATGAGATACATATTAGAAACATAGAAAATAGGTGCAGGAGGAGGCCATTCGGCCCTTTGAGCCAGCACCGCCATTCATTGTGATCATGGCTGATTGTCCCCTATCAATAACCCGTGCCTGCCTTCTCCCCATATCCCTTGACTCCACTAACCCCTAGAGCTCTATCTAACTCTCTCTTAAATCCATCCAGTGATTTGGCCTCCACTGCCCTCTGTGGTAGGGAATTCCACAAATTCACAACTCTGGGTGAAAAAGTTTTTTCTCACCTCAGTCTTAAATGACCTCCCCATTATTTTAAGACTGTGGCCCCTGGTTCTGGACTCGCCCAACATTGGGAACATTTTTCCTGGATCTGGCTTGTCCAGTCCTTTTATAATTTTATATGTTTCTATAAGATTCCCCCTCATCCTTCTGAACTCCAGTGAATACAAGCCTCCAGTGAATACAAGCCTATAAGAATACAAGCATGTTTAAGAAGGAACTGCAGATGCTGGAAAATCGAAGGTAGATAAAAATGTTAGAGAAACTCAACTGGTGCAGCAGCATCTATGGAGCGAAGGAAATAGACAATGTTTCGGGTTGAAACCCTTCTTCAGACTGATTGGACAGTTAGCATCTCTGGAGAAAAGGAATAGGTGACATTTTGGGTCGAGACCCTTCTTCAGGCTGAGCAGCGTCTGATGAAAGATCTCAGCCTGAAACGTCACCTATTCCTTTTACTCCAGGGATTCCGCCTGTCCCGTTGAGTTGCTCCAGCTTTTATGTCTATCTCCGGTGTAAATTGCATCTGCAGTTCCTTCTTACAGAGTTCTTCCTAAAGTTGGACGGACTTTGTAAATGGCAGTACAAACTGGCATGGAGTTGAGTCAAGTCAAGTCACGTTTATTGGTCACATATGCATACGAGATGTGCAGTGAAATGAAAAGTGGCAATGCTCGCGGAATGTGCAAACAACAAAACAAAATAGAACAGAATCAGTAATTACATATTTGTGGGAGAAAAAAACAAGAAAAAAACAGCAAATTTAAAAAGACACCACACAACAGTAGAATGGTCCAGTAAGTTAGTCCCTGGAGAGATAGGAGTTTACAGTCCTAATGGCCTCTGGGAAGCAAACTCCTTCTCATCCTCTCCGTTTTCACAGCATGGCAACGGAAGCGTTTGCCTGACCGTAGCAGCTGGAACAGTCCTTTGCTGGGATGGAAGGGGTCTCCCATGATCTTGTTGGCTGTGGATCTGCACCTCCTGGTGTATAGGTCCTGCAAGGGGGTGAGTTTAGTTCCCATAGTGCGTTCAGCCGAACGCACTACTCTCTGCAGAGCCTTCTTATCCTGGGCAGAGTGGATTATTTCTGTACACTTGCTAATCGGGAATGAGCTTGGGATGGCAATGCTCCCTTGTATTTGAGAAAATTATCTCACTGTGCGTTTGAACATGTGACCATAAAGCACTATTGAACCATCGATAGTTGTGTAGATGTCGAACAATGAGTCATCCACATGCCGGGACAAGGCTTGTCTTCATCTGGTACCATTCAGGACCGACAGAAGTCGTTTTAAATGAAAGGTCAGTCAGTGGGAAGCAATCTTCAATCAATCATTACTCCTCTTCCCAGCTGCCATCAGGCTCTTGAACACTACACAAGACCAACCTCAGCAATGTCAAAACAAGGAACTGTAGATGCTGGTTTATACCAAAGATAGACACAGAGCGCTGGAGTAACTCAGCGGGTCTGTTTTTTGTTTTGTTTTGTTTTTGTTTTCGATGTTGATTTTTAATACTATCTCTCCAGACCATCGTAATAGTAAGATTAAACAAGAACTTACCAGTTCGAAGTTTGATCTTTATTTTATGAGGAGTAACGATGAGGGATTACGTGAAGAAGCCCCGCCTGGCGCTGGAACGGCATACTTCAAAGCAGCGGCATGAAAAACACAGAACACAATAGCCGGAGTAAGATAGTAAGGCTCATCATAGATTTAGAACTACCAGATGATCATTTATTTTATGAGGGTGTGGAGTGGAGGGCACGTAATCCCTCATCGTTACTCCTCATAAAATAAAAGATCAAACTTCGAACTGGTAAGTTCTCGTTTAATCTTACTATTTTACTTCGGAGTCACGTGAGTGACTACGTGAAGATTTTGAAGCTTCTGTGTTTTTCATGTCGTAAAATTCTTCCATACGACAGTCCGGCTAGGTCAACACATACATGAGAAAAACCAGACTAGTTTTAGTTCTTTCCATAAATCTTTTAATGATAAAAGAACATATAATAACCCTCTTTTTACACCTGAGGGAACCATTACAAAGTGATAAAAGATATAAGTGATAACATAATTGATAATATCAATTAATAGTGAAACAAAGCAGGTGATTATAGTGAACCCAACACCGCGTGTCCAAAGCCTGTCATTGTGTGAACAGGTTTATTGTAGAACTTTGAAAAAGTTTCTTCTTTACACCACCCTGCGGTTTCTAAAATATGTTCGAGTGTTACGTCCTGTAACTTCGCCACGGATGTAGCTGCTGCCCTGGTGGAGTGAGATTTGAACACATCAGTGTCTACTCCTGCTAAAAGTAACACATGTTTTAACCGCCTTGAGATTGTTTGCACTGAAGCTTTTGTGTGTGGTTTCTGATGCGTAATCATTAATGTTTTTTCATCACCTCGAAGAGTTTTGGTAACTTTTACATAATGATTCAAATGTTTAACTACACACAATGTTGGATCAATGGGATAAGCTTGAAACATTACCTTCGCTCCAGTTCTCCCTGGTCTGCTTTGTTTGATCAGATCGTAAACATAGAACACAATGTTATCTGCAGTCACATGCATACAGTCTAAACGTAACATTTGTAATGTTTGCACCCTTTGAGCTGAAACCAATGCCATTAACATTACTAATTTAAATGTTAACTTTTCCAATGACAAAACTTCGATTGGAGTCCATTGCCTAAGTAAGGGAAGTACAATACTAACATCCCAAATTTCTGTATATCTTGGTTTGGGTGGATTTTTGTTAAAGATTCCTTTCATAAATCTGGATATTAATGGATGTGATCCAATTGATTTCTGGTCAGAGATTTGTCCTAAATAAGATGATAAGGCACTACGTGCACTATTAATGGCACTATACCTTAAGTGTTGTTCAAAATGCAACTCGGCAAGGAACTCCAATATGTTTGCAATGTTCACAGTATGATAGGATATATTTGACTGTCTGCAAAAATTTTCCCATTTCTTTATATGTGTCATATATTGTCTCTGAGTGCTATCTCGCCATGATGCAACTATAATATCCATAGTTCTATCCGACAATCCAAGCTCCTGTACTGATCTGATCAAAACCTGCAGATTAACAAATTCATATAAGCATGTAATGGATGAATTTCTTTGGTTACTGGTTTTATCAATAAATCACTGCTGCTAGGAATTGACATATATGGTTCTTTAATCATGTTTAACATCAATGGGAACCATGGTTGTGTCGGCCAATTTGGAATCACCAATAATCCTGTGGCAGAATCTTGTTCTATTTTCTTCAGACATTGTTGAACCAGAGCAAATGGCGGAAAAGCATAAAAGAACATATTCCCCCAGTTTAGTGAAAAAGCATCTACTGCTACTGCATCTGGATCTGGTTCCCAAGACACATATTTAGGCAATTGATGATTTAGTCTTGATGCAAACAGATCAATGTCTGGTAACCCATATTGAGTCACAATTTTACTGAAAATTACTGGGTTCAACATCCATTCTGTGTTGTCTTTAAACATCCTTGATCTATTGTTTGCCACCACATTGTCTTTACCTGGGATGTAATTTGCCGAAATCCAAATTTGGTGCTTAATACACCATTGCCATATCTGATTGACCAAACAATCACATGATACCGATCTGACTCCACCCATGTGATTAATATATGCAACAGCTGTTTTATTGTCTAATTGTATCAATACATGCAGATTCTTTTTTGTAGAACAATATGCCTTCAACCCATAAAATGCACCCAATAATTCTAAATAGTTAATACTATATGTTTGGAGAAACATTTCCTCTTGGACAGTCCATCTGCCCCCACAGCTGGTGAATGAATCTGTCGCCCCCCATCCGAGAGCACTAGCATCTGTTTGTAAAATTACTTCAGGCTGCTGTATCAGAATGTTTTTAGCAGCTTGTGGGACATTTTCAATCCACCATTGTAATTCCAATAAAGCTTCTTTTGTTAATTGCATAGGCCTATCAAAATGGCCTGCTCTCCTTTTTAGAGCTCTTATTTTGTCCCTTTGAAGGTTTTGGTAATGTAATGGACCAAATTCTACTGCAGGAAATGCTACTACTAATTTACCAATATCCTTTGCTACTTCTCGGATGGAGGGATAGGGTTTGTGAATGAGACCCCTACAGGTCACTAAGATATCATCAATCTTATCTGTTGGCAAAGTTACTAACATAGTAACTGAGTTAATTACAAACCCCAAATAGTTAATTGACTGTGCCGGCTGCAGCTGGGACTTAATAGGATGAATCAAGAAACCTAACTTTTCAAAGTTTTAGTTGCTGAAACTGATTTTTCAGCTGATTCCTGATTACTATTGATGATTAAAATGTCATCCAGATAAGCCATAATGATATGCTTTTGTGCTCTTAATTGTGCTAAAGCTGGTTTCAACAGCTTTGTAAAGAGCCTGGGAGCTGAACTTAACCCATTTGGTAAAGCTTTGAATTGCCACAGCTGTCCCAGCCAATTAAATTTTAAATACCTTCGAAAGAACTGATGTATTGGTACTGAATAGTACGCATCCTTTAAATCAATTGTAGCCATATAACAACCTGCTGATATCAAATGTCTTGCAGTGTTAAATGTTTCCATTTTAAAATGTTTATATTCGACAAATTTATTAAGATTTGTCAGGTCCAGAATAATTCTGCAACCACCATCTTTTTTATTTCTTGGAAATATATTTGACACAAATTGATGCTCATGTTCAACAGTTTTTTCAATAACACCTTTTTTAAACAATTTGTCAATTTCCACATTAATTTCTGCCTCTTCAATTTCAGAAAACATGAAAGCGTAAGCAGGTTTATTTTGTACCGGAGAATTAACACCTTCTTTGAATGTAATAGTAGCTCCTGAAACTGTTTGTAAAATAAACCGATCAGATGTGATGGCAAGCCATTCATCATAAAACATTTGTAATCTCCCTCCAACTGGAGATTTGTCCACAGTTTCCTTAAGCATAGAATAATTTTTTTGTACCTCTCCATATGAACGTGGTGGTCTCCTTCTCCCCGTATACGGGTGAACATTAGGCTGTGTCGGATGATAATATTTTCTTATCATACTCCTGCCTCTGTTTCCAAAATCAAATCCCCTTCTTGACGAAAAATACCTTTTTTGTCCAAAGACGAAAGGTCTCATGTGGCTAATAGATTTAGCCTCTTCATCCATTTCTCTTATTTGTTTAGTCAGGTTTTCTCCAAATAGATAACCAGGAGCTTGAACACCACTTGATCGACACAGACCTGCAAACCTTGGATGAAATATGGGCCGAATCGCAATTTTCCTCATACAATTAATTTCATAGAAGGAATTGCATAATAAGCCCAAAGTATCTTTTTGGATTTTATCCATCTCCAACCCCTCCATTTGCCTTCCAAAAGCAGTAATGGCAGCAGAAATCAATTTGAGGATTCTTTGAAATCTTATTTCTTGTCCTCTCATGCCTGGAGTCATAGGCGTCCATATAGACGGATTAACCGTAGGTACCTTCAATGAGGTGCAATTTTCCGGTGTTTTATATAATTCTGCTGTTTCAATCATCACAGAATCTTGAAGTTGGTGAGATACCATATAATTAATACTGGCAGCTAGGTTTTCTTCCATAGCCTCACCACTTCCTTCAAGTATAGCAAAATCTTTTGCCATCTCAGGCACATCTGGCCTCCTCTTTTTTATTTGTGGTGTGCGCTCATAATCCACATCACCACTTGCAGGGTCTGTCTTTTGCAGCCCTGATACACTTGGAATTATATCCAATGAGACTTCCTCCGTCCTTAATCCTGGGTCCGGAGTTTCAAATTCCCAATTTGGCACATAGCCATATTCTGTATATTCAAACCCCTCAGGGTCATTTTGGGAAACTTCTCGGTACTGTGACCCTTGTCTCATTATATTTTGGAGCACTTTCTCCATATGTTCCATTTTTAGCCATATAGCTTTATTATACGGAGGACTTTCATTATCAGAGTCATTATCAGAAACCACGGGCCTCATGGATTTCTTTTTACATTTTCTAGGAACATTTTCCTCCGTGGTTTGTATTTCTGGAGAAATTATAGTCTCACTAACGGGTGAATCAGCGGCCACCGGTATCGGAACCGGATCCGCACTAAACTCTTGTCCCGATTCTTTAGCTTCACCCCGGGACGATCTTTTTACCCGCGAAATTTTCCTTTGAGACTTCTCCATTTTTCTTTTCCATTATCTGGCTAAATCAGTACGCCAGCGTGACTCTGATTTTAACTTTTACTTTCTCTTTTGCTGGTTTTACCAGCGTAACGTCTTTTTTAGAACGTCCCATTTTTTCCTTACACTTACCTGCGGGTCCGTTCCGGCCACTGCGAGGAGCTGCGCTCTACAACTCTTGCTTCTGCTGTCAGCGTCGACGTAATGCCGTTCCAGTGCCAGGCGGGGCTTCTTCACGTAGTCACTCACGTGACTCCGAAGTAAAATCACATCAACGGTCCTACTCGATAGTCTGAGTCCCTGGAACAGTCTGGTCAGAAGATAAAAATAAATTAATATACTCATGTAAAGGGGAACTTTCCTCCTGTCCTAGTGTGAACCAACTAGTTACTATCATTGGGATGATCATGAATGCTGTGTCATCCGTCTCAAACCAATGGGACCATGCTGTGTGGACCAGTTTAGGACCCACCAAACACCTAAGTGTAGTCATACTCTATTTTGGTGAGACATTGATTGAATGAGGAAGAAATGGGGAAAGCGTAAGAACGTACATCCCCAATGTATCGAGCATGTATCCTCCGCCACTGCCCCTAGATTTAGTTCCCATGCCGAATACAGGTACTGGTAATTTAACCCAGATACAACAGATCTATGTCTGGTAATCCATACCGGCTAACAATGATTTTGAAACTTTTGTATTCTTAATTCATTTTTTGTTTGTCATGGGATTTACATGACCTGGTGTCTGCAACTTTCGCATTATCTCTACCTGATAGGTAGATAACTGAGACCCAGATGTTCTTTGTAATGCACCAGTGCCAGATGAGGCTAGGCAGACTGTCACAGAATAATGACCTCATTCTACCCATGTGATTGATATGGGGACCAGCTGTGGTATTATAAATCTGAAGCTGCACATGCAATCATGCTTTGTTGAGCAGAACTCTTTAGGCCATAGAATGCCCCCAGCAATGCTACCCAGTTTACCCCAGCCTCTGCAGGGTTAATGCTTCTTTCACATTTTTATCTGCCGTCCCAGCCAGACTTGATATCAGTGGCTCCTCATCCTGAAGCTCACATCAGTTTGTAAACTAAAGGTTATTGAGTCAGAATGTCGCCAGTACATCGCGAGACATTAGTTACAATTTTGGCCGTAGGCAAAGTACTGCCATGTTAATTAACCAATGATGACCTCAAATAGCCAATCATTCTAAATGGTACTAATCTAAGTTTAATTAGATGGGTGAGGACCTAACCTCTCAACAGGTGTGTGGTAGCTGAATATTTATCTTTCAGATCTATGGCTGCCATATAATACCCTTTTTTTTTATCCCAGTTACAATACTGACATTTTTATTTAAAACCTTTTATACTGGACCTTAAGGGTTAAGTATGTTTCGGCCCAGAATGACTCAACACCCACCATCGTCCTTTTGGCTGGGGAAGTGGACACAATTGTTAAGGCTGGTATGCATCATCCACTTGTAGAGTTAGTGGTATTGAACCACAATACCCAATTATGTGTATTTTGTACGGGTGGATGTACTTCCGAGATACCTATTCGAGATCCCCGGATACAGTCCAATATTCACTTACTGTTTCATAATCTGAAAGGATATGATTTTTGAGGTGGCATCCTGGCCTCAGTTTTAGTCTCATCCTCCAGGTCTTCCCCGGGTACTAGAGGATCTGCGCAAGGCTGTGAACCGTGGGCTGAGTGTAGGCTGGATAGTTATTCGTAAATATTAAACTAACAAATGGGCATTACACAGCAGGGTCCATATCCTGCTGTGTTTAGATAGTGGCCTTGCCATTTGTCCAAATGCCATAGTTTCTGCTTCAACCAGTGTCTTAGGATTTCTGCAGCCTTAATTCATGCGCCCTCATGATGCACTCCTTTAGAGCGATGCACAGTAAACAGGTGTTTGATATGTGAAGTTTCTTCCATTATGAAGTCCTGGAAATGGTGAGGGCCATTAATTTGCTGGCCAGATTGTCATCCCTGACTTTACCGGTATGGTAAATTGCTAACCACATCCGGCACACCTGGAGCATGCCTCTTGTGCTTTGGTGTATGCACATAAGCAGTGAGACCAACTTCAGAGTCAGCATCCTACTGACTGGCTCTCCCGGATGATGCTCACGGGATGTCACACACAGCCGCGCTATTATAGTGGACTCACTAATTTGGTAGTGTGAATTTGTAAAGAGTGAAAATACCCCTATTATCGAAGAGGAACCCTTGCAGCCCGACTCACCCGAGTTCCAATAGGGCTGCACAAGTTCTCTCTCCCTCCAATTTTACTCCATGCCTGGGGCACCGTGTCTGTGAGTCGCTGACCGACTGTCAGCAACTCTAGTATTATTTAAACGGCAACCCCGCAGGCTGGAAACCACTGACTTGTCAGTGGCTGTTATCTGGAAACCCGATCTTTGCCGGCTATCTGCTTCAACAGTCTGACCGGGGTTCCCCCGCAGCCCATAGCCGGCTTAGGCATCGGACCTCCGATAAATCCGGCAGGAAACCTCTGTAAAGAGAGGCTCCTGCTTGAACAAACAATGCTCGTAAGTAAAAACACTTACCTTCTAGGTTGAAACTTACCACCGATAGGAGCGTTGCCCCGCCAGTCCGGTGCTTGCCAATGCGTCTGACGTAATGACAAGCATGCGCTCTGGCGGGGCTTCTTCACGTAGTCACTCACGTGACTCCGAAGTAAAATTGTGGTTATGTTTTTCAATCTTCCCTCCGCTTGTGACTGCTGGTTACAGAAAAGAGTTGCGGTCAGTATTACCGTGGTAATTCTGCATGAGTTTCTTGTCTCCTCCAAGGTGCACCACTTGTCACAATCACCGGTGAATGTCAGGGCAGGGAATAATCTTATTTTATGAGATGCCCTTTCCTTGTAATTACTGCCCTCCACAAATTGCCTTCTCAGAAATCATTGTTCTACAAGCTACCCTCTTCTTCGATGTTGTCCATGGGTGAATCGCATATATAAAACAATATTGGACAGCTTACAACCCAGTGGTATGAATATTTATTTATCTAACTTCAAGTAAACCTTGCATCCCCCCCCTCTCTCCACCCCCCACTCCTCCCCCACCCTCGAAGTTGTACCAGCTTCAAAGTAGTTGTCTTGTTGAGTCTCATTGTCTGCACTCGTTTTCACCTAGGCCTCAGCTAACAATCGGCTGTTTCCTATATTATCGTTAGTTTAAAGCAAATCTTTCATTCATTTGTTCTATATCTCTCTACATCACCGTCTATATCTCTTGTTTCCCTTTCCCCAACTCTCAGTCTGAAGAAAGGTCTCAACCCGAAGCATCACCTATTACTTTTCTCCAGAGATGTTGTCTGACCCGCTGAGTTACTCCAGCTTTTTGTGTCTATCTTTGTCAAATTGTTACTTGATAAAAAGTAAACATACTTTGATGGCAAGTATTAGGATAATCATTAAACTGCCAGCTACAGGTTGCATCCTCTGTAAACTGAAGTTTATCCTCTCCCATATCTCGACCAGGAATCCTCCTTAAACCTCATCGTTCTAACCCTATCCTAATTCGCATCAAATCCAACTTCCCCATACCACCATGCTCACTGATCGCACGTTGCACAATGCTTTAATTTAAAATGCATCCCTTATCTCACCCCAAAGCATCTACCTCCAGCCAGCAGCTATTTCAGATCCATGTTCTCGACAGTATTGATCTTGTTCCAGCTCCAATTTCCTTTGTATTCCTTTATCTGTTTTATTGCAATGACTGCACTTCTAAAATGCCTCTTTGGCTATAAAGCACTTTCAGATGTTCTCAAAGGGCTTTGAAGGATGTCATAGATGTGTTAAAGTTAAAGTTAAAGTTTCCTTTATTGTCATTCAAACCTTTAGTTTGAACAAAATTGCGTACCTTGCAGTCATGACAGAACAGTAAGATTAAATGAGAACTTACCAGTTTGAAGTATGACCTTTATTTTATGAGGAGTTACGGTGAGCGATTACTTGAAGAAGGCCCGCCAGTGCGCATGCGCGTCAATCTTCAAAGCAGCGGCGTGAAATCACAGTAACCACAGTCGAAGTAATATAGTAAGACTCAGAAGACTAGAACTACCAGATGATCTTTGCGATTATGAGGGCCGGGAGCGGAGGGCATGTAATCGCTCACCGTAACTCCTCATAAAATAAAGATCAAACTTCAAACTGGTAAGTTCTCGTTTAATCTTACTATTTTACTTCGGAGTCACATGAGTGATTCCGTGAAGATTTCAAAGCTCTGTGATTTCATGCCGTAGATCCAGTTCCATACGACACACTGCTTCGGTTGACACAGGATAAACAAATAATGTAATGAACATTGTTTGAATTACACAAATTAATGTCTTAATAACAAAATAAGCAATAACAACCCCTCTCTCCTAGGGGGAATTTACAAACAGAACCCAAAATAGCATGCCCAAATCCTTCCATCGTGATGGTAGGTTTGTTATAAAACCATTGAAAGTCCCTTCACTGGACCAAGGATTTGGTCTAAAGGGGCATCCAGTGCCCTCGCTGCGGATGTTGATACCACCCTAGTGGAGTGAGATTTAAACACATCAGTGTCTACTCCAGCACAATTCAAAACCTGTTTCAGCCAACTAGAAATGGTCTGCACTGACACCTTTCCATGAGGTTTTTTGTGACTGATGAGCATCGTTGTTTTGGAGCCTCTAAGGCTCTTGGTGACCTCAATGTATTGACGTAGGTGCGTAACTATACAAAGTCGCTGGTACATGGGGTATGCTCTAACGCTCATTTTGGTCCCGGACGTCCCTGGCCGACTTTGTGTGATTAGATCATATACATAAAACGTAATATTATTTACAGAAAATGCATGCTGTCCAGTCGTAACTTTAGCAATGTCTGGACCTGTTGCGCTGAAACGAAAGCCATAAGCATAAACTCTTTAACAACTAGCTTTTGGACGACAGAGATGTAATCGGAGCCCATTGATGAAGCAGTGTGAGAACTATGCTCACATCCCAGATTCCCGTATATCTAGGTCTTGGAGGGTTCTTGTTAAAATACATTTCATGAATCAGGACACCAATGGATGAGATCCGACAGAATGTTGTCCCGACCCCTGTCATAAATAGGAGGACAATGCACTCCGAGCACTATTAGTGGCATTATAACTCAATTGCTCATCAAATTGTAATGTAACAAGGAACTCCAATACATGAGGTATGCCTGCAGTGTGATAAGATATATTTGACTGTAAGCAGAGCATCTCCCATTTTTTATATGAGATACATATTGTTTCTTAGTACTATCCCTCCAGGCCGTAGTTATCACATCCATGGTCCTGCAATCAGAATCTGCAAATTAACAGATTAATACGATCATGGAAAGGGTGACTCTTTCCTGTCACAGGGTGAACCAACAAGTTGCTGCACTTGTGGAAAACCATGAATGGCTGTGTTATCAGTCTCAGAACCAATGGGAACCATGGTTGTGTGGCCCAGTCGGGGGCTACCAAATGCCTGAAGCGGAGCCCTGCTCAATTTTGGTGAGACATTGACTGATAAGGCAGAATGGGGGAAAGTGTAAAAGAGCATACCTCCCCAATGTAGCATTCACCTTACTGCCCCTGGATCCGGCTCCTGTGAGACGTAGTTAGATAACCGGTGATTTAGCCTGGATGTAACAGATCTATGTCAGGCAATCCATACAGGGTGACAATCTTTTAAAAAAACTTTTGGATTCAACATCCATTCTGTGTTGTCTTTAAATTTACGTGGCCTGGTGTCTGCCACCATGTTCTCTCTACCTAGTAGGTAGATTGCTGAGACCCAGATGTTCCTAGTAATACACCAGTGCCAGATGAGGTTTAGCCAGATTATCACATGATAATGACTTAATTCCACCCATGTGATTGATATATACAACAGCTGTGGTATTGTCAATCTGGAGCTGAACATGTAAATCGTGCATTGGTGAACAGTACGCTTTTAGGCCATAGAATGCCCCCCAACAATTCTAAATAGTTTATCCCATGCATCTGTAAGATTAATGCCTCTTGCATACTCCATCTGCCGCCACAGCTAGAATTGGTATCAGTGGCTCCCCATCCCGAAGTACTCACATCAGGTTGCAAAACAACTGAAGGTTGTTTACTTAGAATGTTACTAGAACAACATGAGACATTTGTTATCCACCTTTGCAACTCGGTGATAGCTTGGGCTGTCAACTGCATCGGTCTATCGAAATG
This sequence comes from Okamejei kenojei, assembly GCA_035221665.1. Classification (NCBI taxonomy): domain Eukaryota; kingdom Metazoa; phylum Chordata; class Chondrichthyes; order Rajiformes; family Rajidae; genus Okamejei; species Okamejei kenojei. Next base: position 9,104,635 of record CM069155.1, read on the forward strand.
ACCTGCATGTTTTTTGAGTGCCTGTTCCTTAGCTCGTTGCACATTCTGATAGTGTAGAGGCCCAAATTTCACTCCAGGGAAGGCTGTTATTAATTTGCCAATAACATTAGCCACTCGTTGGATGGAGGGTTGCTGTTCTTCAACCAGACTGCTGCAGGCCTAATTTCTAAACTTTTGGCCGTGGGCAGAGTCACTGACATGTTGGTTGAATCAATGGTGAACCCCAATAGTCAATGATTCTTAGATGACATCAATTTGGATTTTGTTGGATGAATGAGGAATCCCAACCTCTCGAACATATGTTTGGTAACTGAAACATAAAATTCAGCTGCCTCCTGAGTGTTGCCTACGATCAGAACATCATCCAAGTATGCCATCACAAGTGATTCTGAGTCCCGAGTAGTCCCAATACTGGTTTCAACAGTTTTGTAAACAAGCTAGGGCTGAGTTTTACTAATTTGGCAAAGTTTTAACTGCCACTGCTGTCTCATCCAACTAATTTTCAATATCTACGGTAATTGTAATGAATTGGTACTGAATAATATGCATCTTTCAGATCTATATTTGCCATATAACATCCTTTGGAAACCAGTTGTTTAGCAGTACTGAAAGTTTCCATTTTAAAGTGCTTATACTGGACATAGGAGTTCAGTCGGGCTAGGTCTAGAATGACTTGACATCCAACATCCTTCTTTTGCTTGGGGAATATATTAGTGCTGTGGCTGATGAGCCGTCCTTTAAATTACCCCTTTTTTGAATAATGTTTCAATTTCATTTACCTGTAAAGTTTCTGGTTTTGGAAACACCAATTCTCAACTTGGCGTGTGTTGTGAGTGGATGTAATTCAAAATTAAACTCAATTCGAAACCCCTGAATACTGTCCAGTGTAAACGCCTCTGATGTAATGCAGTACCATTCATTGTAGAACAATTGCAGTCCACCCCCCTACTGGTGACTGTCCTGGACAAGTCCAGCTGCTCGTACCGCCTTGGTTGTTGGATTCTTTTGCCTCCTAATTTTGTCTGGGGATGTGCACTGGTGCATGCCAATGGCGTAGTAATGGAGCTTGCCCCGCACCAGAGTCTGTGACCCATCTGAAGGGGTATGGTTGACGAGGCGGCATCCTGCTTGTCGAATGTGGTTTGACAAGGCCGACAGTCTTCGCCTCGTCATCTAAGTCCTTGACTTGCTTTGCCAGATCTTCACCAAACAATAAGGTCGGTGGCTGTATGTTGGATGTGCACAGTGCTGCAAATTTCGGATTCAAAGTTGGCTTGATGCCGTTTTTCGGCAGGCAGTTGATCTTAAAGTAGGCATTACACAGCAGGGCTAACATGTCCGCTGTGTGTCTGATAGTGGTGCCCCTTCGACTGACCGCCCAGATGCCGTTATGCCTGATCCGATTAGTTTTAAGGCTTTCTGCAGCCCTGGTTCATGCAATCGCATGGTTGCACCCATTTGCCCCCGGATGGACTGGTTCACAGTGGGCACTCTGAGTGATGCACAATTTACAGGTGCCTCATATCGTTTGGATGTTTCATCCATTGTTAATTTTTGGAGCTGATGAGAGGTCATGTAATTTATGTTTCTGGCCAGATTTTTGCCTCACCAGTTGCTGCCGGTATGGCAAATGTGCATGCCACGTCCGGCACACCTGGAGCTAAGCGCTTGTGCTTTGGGGTATGCTCCTCTGCTATGCCACCAACTACAGGGTCAATATCATGCTGCCCTGGCTCTCCCAGCTCATGTTAAACACCTCATGATGGAGTATCTTTCCCATGAGGTGCTCCATTTTGTCTAGACATTCTCCATGGTGGGAGGTGAGTTCATCAGAGTGGCCTTAGTGATTTTCCTTTTGGCCTTTCTCCTGACTGGAGTGGCCATGGTGCTCTATGGCACCGGAGTCGCTGCCGCTAATTGAACTGTCGGCAGTTCTGGAACCGCCGTGAGCGCCCGCCCGCTGACTGCAGTCCCGCGGTCCATTTTCTTGACTTACCCGGCGGCACGACTCGACCTCCCTTTACCGGATTTGTCCATGTCCCTGCTGGCTCCTGAAACCAGCCTTACAGGACCTTGGGAACGTTCGCAGCGTAGTTAAAACTTACCTGCGAGTTTTCATGTACCGCTGGTGGAGCTGCGCTCTCCAGCCCGTCGCTGCGCAATGCGTCTGACCTAATGACGCGCATGCGCACTGGCGGGCCTTCTTCACGGAATCACTCACGTGACTCCAAAGTAAAATAAAGTAACAGAACACACAATGAACACAGTTTAACATCCACCACAGTGAGTCTATCAGGTACCTCCTCACTGTGATGGAAGGCAAAAAGTCTTAAAGTCCTTGTCTCTTCCTTCCTTGTTCTCCCGCCGCGTTGAGGCGATCCAGGCTTTCGATGTTGGGCCCCCCCGGCGGGTGATGGTAAGTCCCGCGGCTGAATCCGAGCTCTGCAAACGGGCCGGTTCAAACTCCGCGGCCCGGGGCGGCCGAAGCTGCCGCCCTCCAGTCCAGCGGACGAAGCTGTTGTTGCGGGAGCTCCGGAGAACGGGACCTGGGAGCTCCCGATGTTGTCGTCCACTGGGCCCGCAGCCAAAGCCTCCGAGGCTCCGGTCGGGCCGCCGCAGCACCACCACAGCCCCGAAGTCGGCCAGCCCTGTGATGGTGAGTCCAGGCTCTGCCTCCGGAGCCTCGAGGTCGGTCCCAGTTGGAGGCCGCCAGCTCCGCGATTAGGCCTCAGCGCAGACGTAGATGGAGACGGAGACGGGGGTAGGACCAAGAAAAGGTCGCATCCCCCCGAAGGAAGAGACTAAAACAAGTTTCCCCCACCCCCCCACTCATACACAACTAAAAATAAATTAAACCATACATCCAACAAGACAAAAGAAAACAAAAAAAAGGAAAAGACAGACAGACTGCAGGCGAGCCACAACTGCAAGGCAACGCCGCCACTTCCGGAAAGGGCTTTGATGTCATAGATGTGTGTGTCCTCTTTAAAATTCCTATTGGACCTAAGTTCCATCATTCCCTTCAGAAATGTTTCTTTCGTTTATTCCTGACTTTGCGTTTTCAAACCATGCCTTGTGACCAAACCTTGTCTGTTCCATCATCTCTTTATGTGGAATTTTGCAAAATTGGGTCATTTTATGAACTCTCTCAGAAGGACACTGGTCTCTGGATTTCTCTTCCTCAAGGGCTGCGGAAGCAGACTTCAAATAATTTGAAGGCAGAACACTTGGTCGGTGGGGGAGCTGCCAGCCGGCAGCCCTGCCAGTAGCGTGTTAGTTTTTAGTTTTGTGTTTTTTTAGTGTGCCTCAATGTGTGTTTTTAATGTGTCTTGTGTGGGGGGTGGTGTGGGGGGGGGGGTGTAAGGGGGAAACCATTTTGGTCACCTCCTCCACGGAGAGGCGACTTTTTCCATGTCACCCCCCCCCCCCCCCCCCCCCCCCCCCCCCCCCCCCCCCCGTGGCCTAACATCAAGGATCGGTACGGCCTTTCCCGGAGACGCGTCCAGGGCTTCAGCAGCGGGAGCAGTGAGGACGCTTTTGTCGGGGAGGGGGCGAGCCCGCGCCGGGGGTAGCCGGAGGGGAGCGCTCGATTTGTTGACCCACGGCAGCATGAAGCCGCGGTCTGCAGAGCTCCAGCTGGCGGCGTCCGGACCCTGGGATCCCTCGTTGGGGACCCCGGAGGAGAAGAGCTCCGACCGCCAGCCCGCGGCCTACTCTAACCGCGGGCGCTGCGGGGACTTACCTTCCGGAGCGGGGTCCCTCGCAGGGGATCCCTGGATAGGAGCTCCGACTGCTGGCCCTGCGGTCTGAGGCGCTTCTGGCTGTGACACGGCGGGGACGTTAGACCTTAAACCACCGGCCTGCGGCCCACACCATCTTGAAGCCTCGGCCTCCGGTGGGGAGGCACCGATTCAGGACTTACCAGGACTTACCTTGTCTGCACATCTGGACGCCCGCAGCGGCAACTGCAGATGGTTGAGGTCCCAACCACGGGGGAAAATGGAGGAGCACTGGCCAAATTTTGTACCTTCCACCACAGTGATGAATGCTGTGGCGGATGTTTGTGTTACATTTTTATTGTTTATTGTGTGCTCTTTTTTATTGTCCCGCTGCTGGCAAATTCATTTCACTGCACAGTGTGTGCAAGTGACGAATAAAACTTGACTTGACTTGAAAACGATAGGTACTTGATAAGCAAGTGGGTGATGGTTAGAGACAGTAAATGGGAATGTGGAATTGGAAACATAAGACAAGTAACCCTTCTCCTATTGAATGGTGGAGCACTTCAGGGGTTCACCCCTGCACCGAATTTGTATGTCCATTTATTTAATACCGCTCACCCACGAAGCATTGTTTTGTGTTATCTACAGTTGAATTGTTTCTGTGCTTGGCAGATTTGTAACCACTGATGGGGACCGTGGTGTTGGTGCCCAATGCTAGTGTCATTGCTCTGCACTGGGGCAGCTAGACATAGAATGGTGCATTTAGTTTATTTTTTAGTTTAGTTTAGAGATACAGAGGCCCTTCGGCCCACCGAGTCCGCACCGACCAGCGATCCCCGCTCACTAACACTATCCTACACACACACACACATGGGATAATTTACAGTTACACCAAGCCAATTAACGTACAGACCTGTACGTCCTTGGAGTGTGGGAAGAAACCGGAGCACCGCTCCATGCAGGTCATGGTTAGAACGTACAAACAAGCACCTGTGGTCAGGATTGAACCAGGGTCTCTGACGCTGTAAGGCAGCAGCTCCACCGCTGTCCCTTGTAGGCACTGAGAAATAGGTGTTGCACGTGGCTGCTTGCTTGCACCTCCCTAATGGCCTGCCATCGATGCTCATGCGCAGTGTCACGGGCTCCCACTCAGCTGGCTGGCTGTACAATGTGGGCGAAGTGTGAGAGGAACGAGGAACAGGAAAATAAATGCCAGCTTAAACTAGAGGTGAGTTTTGCTGGATACGATAGGCACAAAATGTTGGAGTAACTCAGCGGGACAGGCGGCATCTCTGGAGAGAAGGAACGGCTGACGTTTCGGGTCTGAAAAACGGTCTCGCCCGGAAACGTCACCCATTCCTTCTCTCCAGAGATGCTGCCTGTCCCGCTGAGTTACTCCAGCATTTTGTGTCTATCTTTGATGTAAACCAGCATCTGCAGTTCCTTCCTACACAAGTCTTGCAGGCCATGTTTTATGATCTGTTGTTCCTGGCTCCGACACTTAACTCATATAAAACTGCAGCATTGAACACTGAAGTTAACTGCACATTTTGTTCATGCATTTTCAGATGAAAAATACAGTATCAGACTATTATTACTAAACCTATCAACTACATTTCTGTAAAATACCCACCAAATGAAGAAATATGTTTTTCCTGCTCTGGCAGTAGTTGGTACAAATACATCCAAGTGCTAACTTAATTGTTGATGTTTGTGATTTATATGAACATGGAAAGTCCTAAGGGGTTATTGTGGAAAAATACATAGCTGAAGAATTACATGAAAAGTGCAAGTCTTTCTCCCTATGGTGACTTGAGTTTCATTTTCACATTCCTCCAGGGCACCCAAGCAAAAATACTATAATTGCTTTTGCTTAATATTTATTTTTTATTAGATTTATAGCTCAACGTGGTGCAAACCAGGCTGCTCTGTTGAACACAAGACAAATTGCATTCAAAGGGTAAAGAGGTGAAGCTGTCCTCAACATTTGGTTGAGCCAACAAGTTACACAAAGGATTTTGACCCTTTGGTTACTGAATCTCCTTCTAATATTGCAGTTATAAGTCGATGCTGTTCAAGATAGAAAGACAGAGGAAACAGGGAAAAATGCACCAGTAATCCAGGTGGAAAATGGTGGAATTTATTAGCGAAATGCTTGGACGCAGAACATTTAGAAAACCAAAATATGGTTGGACACTATTAACAGATAGTTGGATTGTATCATCCCAATTAATTAGTGGTATTTTATGCTTCATTTAGCTCTTAATCCATCATCCAGCATCTCCTGAAAAATCACCGACCTCCCTTGAGAAATTTGACATGAATAATGTCACCGGTTTTCTGTGGAGATCTGCATTTATCAGACTGGTATGCACCCTTTTAAGTCTTTCATATCTCTTTTTGAGCCGTATAAATAGATAGTAATAACTCTCCTAGATTTCATTAATGGATCTATAGAAGGGACATGCTACATGTCATATCAGTGAGAGGTTTAAAGTCCTGTCCATGGTACGAGTTCATTCCAAGAGCTCTCCCGAGTTTGCCCTGATTCGAACTCGGAGATTTACGGTAATGGCCACTCATCGGTACTCGGGGCTCTCGTGGACATTTTTCAACATGTTGAGAAATCTTCACGAGTCTTCCCGAGCTTACCTGCCGTTTAGCGAGTCTTCCCGAGTACCTGCCGTTAGAGTTACGAACCGCTAAGAGACGTCCCCGAGCTCCGACGTACCCGTTATGCTCATTCTCCGTGCTTACGTCGAGTTTGATTTTTTTTTCAACTCGGGACAGCTCTTGGAATTAACTCGTACCGTGGGACAAGGCTTTTACTTTTAGTGTATGAGCAGCAGATTATAAGAGGCACCGTTAGATCCCATATATTTATATTTAAAAAAATATGTTTGATAAGGTAGACAAAATAGAAAGTGCTGGAGGATCTCAGCGGGTCAATCTGAAGAAAGGTCCCAACTAGGAACAAGTCCATTCCATCCACAGATGGTGGAACTCAGTGGGTCAAACGTAGGCTGGGAGATTGTTTCTCTGTGCACCTTCGCTCAGTCCGCCTGGACCTGCCTGATCTCCCGGTTGCTATTCACTTTAATTCATCATTGTCTATATCTCTTGTTCCCCTTTCCTGTGACTTTCAGTCTGAAGAAGGGTATCGACTCGAAACATTACCCGTTCCTTCTCTCCAGAGATGCTGCCTGTCCCGCTGAGTTACTCCAGCATTTTGCATCTATCCTCCACAGATGATGCCTGTCCCACTGAGTTCCTCCAGCACTTTGTTTTTTTCCCCTCAGGATTCCAGCATCTGCTGTTCCTTGTGTCTCCGTTTGATAAGGTGGCAGAGAGGCAGCCAAGAATATGTCACCTGTGTCAGGGGTGGTATATTGGTATGGACTGAAGGTTGGCTTATGGATGAAGTAGAATAAACAGGGACAAGTGTGGTCTACTGGGTCAGTGTGTGGGTCTGGGCTACATCATTAGATCAGCTAGGAGGGTTGAGGACAACATATACCCAAATTTGATGATGATGTAAAGCTAACTGGGAAAATAACCCAGTGTAACTGAGTACAGACGTTGGGAGGTCATGTTGCAGTTATTTGAAACATAATTGAGGTCACGTTTAGAGTATAGTGTTCAGTTTTGGGCACCATGCTATAGGAATGATGTGGAGAGGGTATCGAGAGGATTTACGACAATGTTGCCAGGACTCAAAGGCCTGAGCTATAGCAAGTGGTTGAGCAGGCTAGGACTCTATTACTTGGAACACAGGAGGAAGTGGGGTGATCACTTAGAGATGTACAAAATCATGAGAGGAATAGAATTGGGAAACACACAGACTCCCTTGCGCAGTGTAGGGGAATCGAGAACCAGATAGGTTTAAGGTGGGGGGGGGGGGGGGGAGGGGATTTAATAGGAACCTGAGGGCATCTGCCGGCACCCATGATAGGTTGCCGAAATTTTCAACGTTGAAAATTCAGTGACGACCAGAAAGACGCTACGACTCTTTGGAGACTTCTCATGACCATATGGCCGTATGGTTACCCGCATCATGTTGCCAGGGGTCACCTGTATGGTTGTGAGAGGTCTCCTTGTTGAAAATATCGGCGACCTATCACGGGTGCCGGCATTCGCCTGAAAAGGTCGCGTAATTGGACAGGCCCTTGAAGCTTACATTGTCATTTAATCATTATGGGACTAACGAATACAAGGCAATTTTGGAGCAAGCGGTTGCCTCCTCACGATTGAACACACTTTGCCTTCATGGTTTAACTGAATCTCTATCCTGTTTGTTCTGTAATTTAATGTATTCCAATATGTACCATGCATTGGTCCTGACACATGTTCTGCTACGTTGCATTATGTTTTGTTCATGCACAACTTCTGTATGACTAAAGAGCAATTGGTAACACAATTAATTCAAATAGAGTACTGTACCCCCTTCTTTCAGATGAAACCTTTAACCCCAGGCCATGTCTCCCCTCTTGGGTGGATGCAACTAAACTACTGGCATCATTTTGAAAGCAACAGTGGAGTTAATCCATAATAGGTCCTGGAATCAATAAGAAGCTGAATGGGCACATGGATATACAAAGGATGGAGGGATGAGGATTATGTGCAGGCAGATAAGAGATTGTGTTGGCATCATGGTTGGTATGGACATTGTAGGTCAAAGAGTGGAGTCAATCTCAGTCTACTCCATGACAAAATTGGGAGGAGTTGTAAAGTTTGATAGCCCCCACAAGGAAGTAGGATCTCCTGTAGTGTTTTGTCCTGCATCTTGGTGGAACCAGTCTGTTGCTGAAGGTGCTCCTCAGATTGGCCAGTGTGCCATGGAGGGGGTGAGCTGTATTGTCCAGGATGCTCCGCACAGTTTGAGCAGCATCTTCCCCTCCAAGACCACCTCCCATTAATCCAACTGCCCCCAGGACAGAGCCAGACTTCCCGATGAGTTTGTTGATCCTATTGGCGTCTGTGGCCTTCGCCCTGCTGCCCCGGCGCACGGCAGCGAAGAAGATGGCACTGGCTACCACCGATTGGTAGAACATCTGCAGCATCGAGCAGAGTCTTCTCAAAAAGTACAGCCGGTTCTGTCCCTTCTTGTGCAGGGCCTCAGCGTTCCTGGACCAGTCCAGTCTACTGTCCAGGTACACTCAAAGGTATTTGTACTCCCTGGTAAACTGCACATCCACACCATCGATGGTGACAGTGGACAGGGGTGACAGGGTTAATACAGTATATGTTATGATTACAGAGAACATTAAAAGTAAAATGTAAATAGTTCCATGACACTCCAAACAGCAGCCTGAGATTTGTTGAAGTTACTTTGTGCCAATTTCAGTGCTTGACTTTGCTCTTGTTACTCATTGTATACAAGTGAGTGGGCGGAAGCTCTGGCAAGTCAAGCAATCCTGGCTCGTCATCGTGTGGATTGCCTCTTTTCAGAGCAGCCCTTGGAAGCATCGTTATGCCCCTGTCCCACTTTCCCAAGTTACTCACGAATTCTCCCGTGTTTTTCCCTTGAATCAAACTTGGAGATGCTATTGTTTTTTACTCGTGGACATTTTTCAACATGCCGAAAAAACGTCCCAACTTACCTGATCCCCCGAGTACGATTACGAGCCGCTATGAAATATGTACGGACTCGCTACGGACTCACTACGGACATTCTCTGAGTTTGAATCAAGGGGAAAACTCGGGAGAATTTGTGAGGATTTCGGGAAAGTGGGACAGGGGCTTTACTGTCGAGGCAAGCCAACACATACAGATAGGCACAAAATGCTGGAGTAACAGCTGGACAGGCAGCATCTCCCATTCCTTCTCTCCAGTTATGCTGGCAGTCCCACTGAGTTACTCCGGCATTTTGTGCCTATCTTTGGTGTAAACCATCATCTGAAGTTTCTTCCGACACTGCATGTATACAGGTTCTGTAACGTTCTCCCACGCTGTTACTTCAGCCATTGCTTGAAAGGTCAGCCAAGTATACAATCTCCCTCTTTACCATGATTGATGAGTAAGCTCTCAACATAATAACCCAGCAAACTACATCCCATTAAAAACTAAATTGAATATTGGTGAAAATATTTATAACGTTACTTGAGTTGCCCTTGCTTTGCTTCCACTGCAGTTACTAATTAATTGGCACTGTCTTTTCTTAACATCTGTTAGTCTGTTATGCAAAATTTGATGAGTAACTGTTTGCTCTTTCACTTAGCATATTTGTCTGATTATATGACTGTTTTGTTTTGTTGTGTTTTGTTTCCGTCCCCATCCTGTCACTTGCGTGAGCTCTCATGGTACATGGAACACCAAACAGCGGCAGTAAAAACTGGTTTAGTTAATATCTTTATCAAAGGAATAATGAGCGGGAGGCTTTTCAATGGCCTTCTCAGTCAGGGTTGTGAGAGAGCAGCCTGAAGAAGGGTCTCGACCCGAAACGTCACCTACTCCTTCTCCCCAGAGATGCTGCCTGTCCCGTTGAGTTTCTCCAGCATTTTGTGTCTATCGTGAGAGCGATAACTTGACCAATGCCAGCATCATCTAGGGTCCACACCATCCTGGCCACTCACTTATCTCCCCACTACCTTGAGGTAGAAGGTACAGGAGCCTGAAATCTACAACATCCAGGTTCAGGAATAGCTGCTTCCCCGTAGCCATCAGGCTACCAAACGTAACTTAAACAAAACTCTGAACATTAATAGCCCATTGCACTTTATCTGATTATTTATGTGTGTATACATATATTCAATGGTATATGGACACACTGATCTGTTATGTATTTATTTATGCCTACTATATTCTGGTATGCTGAAGCAAAGCTAGAATTTCATTGTCCTATCTGGGACACATGACAATAAACTCTCTTGAAGCTGGAAGGTGTTGAAAATCCAACAAACTACAGATATTTGGAAATCTAAAATAATTAAAAGGAAAATGCTGGTGATACTCAGTGGGTCAGGTCAGAGCTGTGGGTCGAAGAAAGGTCATCCATAAATACCCATCTCCAAGAAGGGTAGCGTGAAAAATCAAAGGAAATCATAGGCTTAATGACATCATGGTGATACAAGGAACTGCAGGTGCTGGAATCTTGAGTAAAGCACAAAGTGCTGGAGGAACTCAGTAGGGGCTAAGCAGCATCTGTGGAGAGAACCGAGCTGACGTTTCGGTTTGGGGACACTATCCACGCGTAGTTGCTCTACTCAACAGCCAAAAATCTGTAGCCTCCCTTTGATCTGGTATTTTGTTGGTTCACATGCTTGATCAATGCTGTTATATCATTAATGTTTTTTTTAAATTAATGTTTAGCGTCTTCAGAGTCATTCGTAACTGTCACTGCATGTCATGTTGTTACTTGTGGGCGGAGCACCAAGGCAAATTCCTTGTATGTGAATACTTGGCCAATAAACTTAGTTACTTACTTACATTTTCAGTCTAGGTTTAGTAGGGGGTGAAAGCTGGAAAAGTGGTGGGGGATTTTTTATTTGTAGATGGGCGAACAAAGGCTAGAGTAGAACAGGAGACAAACAGTAGGTCAGATGAGAGAGAGAGAGAGAGAGGGAGGTAAAGTCAGAGATTTGGATATGGGTGAAAGGGGATGTGGGGGCTGGGGAATGGGGGGCAAGATAGTAGGAGAAATGTGGTGCCCACAGGGCTGGTGGGGGTGGCACATGGAAGAGAAGAGGGGAAAGGGACAGGGGTTATCTTAGGATGGGTTGTAATCCTCTTTGTACCAGGGAATTAGAAAGGTAGAATATGGATTTAGGAAGGCTTTAAAAATAAGGAGTAAGCCATTTAGAACGGAGACGAGGAAACACTTTTTCTCACAGAGAGTGGTGAGTGTGGAATTCTCTGCCTCAGAGGGCGGTGGAGGCGGGTTCTCTGGATGCTTTCAATAGAGAGCTAGAGAGGGCTCTTAAAAATAGCGGAGTCAGGGGATATGGGGAGAAGGCAGGAACGGGGTACTGATTGGGGATGATCAGCCATGATCACATTGAATGGCGGTGCTGGCTCGAAGGGCCAAATGGCCTACTCCTGCACCTATTGTCTATTGTCTATTGTAGCCATTGTCCAATGGATGATCTAACATTCACGAAATGGCACCTTGAAGGAGAATGACCTGACAGCCAAAGGTGGAGCCAAAAAGCTGGAGCATCTCTGGAGAGATGGAATGGGTGACATTTCAGGTCGAAGGGTCTCGATCCAAAACATCACATATTCCTTCTCTCCACAGATGCTGTCTGTCCAGCTGAGTCACTCCAGCTTTGTGTCTATCTTTGGTTTAAATTAGCATCTGCAGTTCCTTCTTAGTCTCTGGAATTCTCTGCCACAGAAGGTAGTTGAGGCCAGTTCATTGGCTATATTTAAGAGGGAGTTAGATGTGGCCCTTGTGGCTAAAGGGATCAGGGGGTATGGAGAGAAGGTAGGTACGGGATACTGAGTTGGATGATCAGCCATGATCATATTGAATGGCAGTGCAGGCTCGAAGGGCCAAATGGCCTAATCCTGCACCTATTTTCTATGTTTCTATTTTTCTATGTTTACACATGACCCGACAGCCACATGACGTGGCTGGGCGGCAACCAGGATCTTCGGTTTTCTCCCACACTCCAAAGACGTACAGGTATGTAGGTTAATTGGCTTGGTAAATGTGAAAATTGTCTCTAGCGTGGGGTAGTGTTAATGTGCGGGGATCGCTGGTCGGCGCGGTCCCGGTGGGCCGAAGGGCCTGTTTCCGCGCAGTATCTCTAAACTAAACTAAACCAAACTAAACTCCAGTTTAATTCTAGGTGGGAGGCAACTAACAGGAGCCAAAGCTGGAGCGGGAAAGGAACCCTTCTCACCGGCAATGCAGGCTTGGAAGATCCATCCTGGTTCATTGCCGACCTGGAAAGACAGGTTGGTGCCTGAGAGGGAGATGGGACACGGGAGTGTGAAAGATTGCACGGTTGGAGACAGCGAGCAGGGTCTGATGGAATGGTCCATGTCTCTAAGATCAGGAAAGGTCTCGGGGCGAAGCTAAACTCTCATTGCGGACCTTTGAGAAACCTTCTTACTTCCTGTCCGCAAACAAGATAAGACATAAAACTGACTAATGGGGCTGTCCCACTGTACGAGCTAATTCAAGAGCTCTCCTGAGTTTAAAACAAAATCAAACTCCTGGAGGCACGTAGAATGTACGTAGCGGGTACGTCGGAGCTCGGGACGTCTCTTGGCGGCTTGTAATGCTAACGGCAGGTACACGGGAAACGCGGTAAGCTCGGGAAGACTCATGAAGATTTTTCAACATGTTGAAAAATGTCCACAAGATCCCCGAGTACCTACGAGCTGCTATTACTGTAATTCTCAGAGTTCGAATCAGAGGAAACGCGGGAGAACTCTTGAATTAGCTCGTACGGTGGGACAACCACATCAAAGCTACCTCAGCCTAGCATTGACTTCATTTGCAATGGTCTTCCCGCTTCTGTCTGTAAGTGCAAGTTAAAAACAGACCCTTACAGCTTATAAGATAGACAAAAAATGCTGGAGTAACTCAGCGAGACAAGCAGCATCTCTGGAAAAAAGGAAGAGGTGACGTTTCGGGTCGAGACCCTTATTCAGAGTGAGAGTCCGGGGAAAGAGAAAAGAGAGAAGTGGAATCTGATATGGAACAAATTAATGAAAGATATGCAGAAAAGTAACGATAATAAAGGAAACAGGCCATTGTTTGGTGTGGGCTAGGTGAAAACAAGTTACAGACAATGAGACTCACCAAGATGATTTTGAAGCTGGTACAAATTGGGGGGGGGGGGGGGGGGGGGGGGGGGGGGGGGGGGGGGGGTGGGGGGGGGGGGGGATGGAGAGAGAGGGGATGCAAGGGTTACTTGAAGTTAGAGAAATCAATATTTATACCGCTGGGTTGTAAGCTGCCCAAGCAAAATATGAGATGCTGTTCTTCCAATTTGCATTTGGCCTCACTCTGACAATGGAAGAGTTCCAGCACGGAAAAGTCAGTGTGGGATTGGAACTGGGAAATGTTTGGCAAACGGGAGACCAGGTAGGTCCAGGCGGACAATAAATAAAGCTGCTTCTTTGACTGAGAGTCGGGAGGCTTCCATTACATGTAAATATTACACCAGCTTTGCCCACAGGGAGGTTAATATCCAGAGCACCATCTGCTTTCATTGTGGAGTTTCAATAAGCGGAAAAGCATGCACACGTTACATTCATTGCTCTCCAGATTGTAACAATGCAAAAACTGGTCCTGAAACACCATCTGGTTCTCTTTCCACCGAGGCTGCCTGACCTGCTGAGTGCTGCCAGCATTCTCTGTATTTAGTTCAGATTTCCAGCATCTGCAGTATTTTGTGCTTTTTTTTTCATTTTGCAATCACTTTGTTTGACCTGCAGGCTGCTTGGCAGGCCAAGTTTGAAAAGGAAAATTAGTGCTAAATTAGTTTCAAATGCTCAAAGGACAAGGAGAGAATGGACTCGAGTGTGCACCACATTTCTGCATTAGGTTGTCTTGCTTTCCTTAGCAATGTCAGGCGACAAGATGTCAGCCAGTTTAGAAGCCTGATGGTCAGATTTCTCTACCCCACGCCTGAATTATAAGACAGGGACAATTTCATTCGACTGAAATACTTTCTTGCAAATCGAGAGGCTGTCTTGATTTTTCTGTCCGTACTTCTCTGCACGGGGTTTAGATTCTCAGATTATTAGGCGATGGCAATTCAGTTTGACTGGAACGTTTCCTTTCAAATCAGGAGCAGCGATTCGAAGAGTTTGCACGAGGAGCCTGCGATGTAACTGTCCACCAGCCAAGCTCCTGCTTTTACAGAGAGTGCCTCTGTGGAATGCCTAGCTGCCTGGATGCCTTGTGACTAATCATGTGGATATTCAAACATTCACGGGAGCACGACAAGAATAGGATAAGTGTCTGATCGGTATCAGAGCCTTCCATCTTCTGCATTGCTTCTGTTAAATGGGGTGGTCTAATGTAGTTTCGTCATTAATGTTGTCAGCCAGGCACAGTGGCATTATTTCATGTGCAGTTGTGAAACTGACACCGATCACCCACTTGAATTTTTTGATACATTAAACACAGAGCAAAAACACAGAAATCCCATCACAAATTCATCGATTCCATTTTGTTTCTTTGCTGTCAGGTTTTCCATTCTTAAATCTTGCCTGTTGCAAATCTTCGTTCTTACTGCCTTAAAAAAAAAATGTATGGGAGTATTCCTTTAAAAAGAGTTTTCAATTCTTGTTAGTCTTGGGTGGCCACAGTAGCGCAGCAGTAGAGGTGATGCCTGACAGTGCATTCAGTACCAGAGACCCGGGTTCGATCCTGACTACAGGTGATGTATGTACGGAGTTTGTACGTTCTCCCTGTGGCCACATGGGCTTTCTCCGAGATCTTCGGCTTCCTCCCTCCCTGCCTCCACCGACGAGGGCGGTGGAGGCAGGTTCTCTGGATGCTTTCAAGAGAGAGCTAGATAGGGCTCTTAAAAATAGCGGAGTCAGGCGATATGGGAGAAGGCAGGAACGGGGTACTGATTGGGGATGATCAGCCATGATCACATTGAATGGCGGTGCTGGCTCAAAGGGCCGAATGGCCTACTCCTGCACCTATTGTATATTGTCTATTGTCTCCCACATTGCAAAGACAGGTTTGTAGGTTAATTGGCTCGGCATAAATGTAAATTGTCCTTAATGTGTGTGGGATAGTATTAGTGTGCGGGGATCTCTGGTTGGCACGGTCTCCATGCTGTATCTCTAAATTAAACTAAACCATTCAGTTATTGGAGTTTAAAAGGCTTTTAGATAGGCACATGGATATGCAAGGATTAGAGTGATATGGATTAGGTCTAGGCAGAAAAGATTAGTTTAATGTGGCATTATGTTTGGCACAGACATTGTGGGCTGAAGGGCCTGTTCATGCCTGGTGCTGTTTTATTTTCCATGTTCTTATGCACCCGAATCTCCTTTAACCTTTTGCGACCTATCAGGATTGCCTGGATGCCTTGTGACTAATCATGTGGATATTCAAACTTTTACCAATAACAATTTCAATAAAATGCTCAAAGCAGTGTTCAGTGCATGTTAACAAAAAAGTAAGCATCTCTATCCCATCATGAGGTAAAAACTGACGAAGGGACCCAGACGTGAAACATTAAGACTCCTTCCCTTTCCTTAGATGTTGTCTGATCTGCTGATTCACAGCATTTTCTTCCCCATTTCCCATTTCCAGCCTCTGCAGTTTTTTTTTTCATTTTCATCTCCATTACTAAAATAGTTACTTCCTTGGGGATAAAGTTGGTGTATTTAGTTTTTGTTCAATGATTATTTGAACAATTCACCTTTAACCTGTTTTCCTGCCCAGTTCTAGATCACGAGATTAGTAAATTGCAACAGACTAATTTGAATCTCACACAAATGTCAAAACTGATTGCATTGGACATGTTGGGGGAAATTGGATGTAAGTTGTGTTTGAAATTGAGGTATTTACCTTAAAAAATATTTCAGCTTTACATTGAATTCACTGGGTAGGCACAAGCACAAATCTCTTCATCAGCAAATACAATCAGCAGAATGGGAGTTTCTTTAATTTTTCAATTGCAGTTTTCAAATAAAAGTGATTCAATTGTTTATGAGCATTTTCATTTCAACCTGGAGCTACCTCATTTAATATTAGTTAAAAAGTAAACAACATTGAACCATTTTCTATTGGTGTACGTTGGCCAGTTCATGAATAAATATTATTTGTGCTAATTACCAGTGCACTAAAAGGGCTCCATTTGAATCTCCTAAAATTGACACACACTGGCCCCCACCTCCAGAAACTCACAATTTTCATTATTTGAAAAGTGGCTGGTTTTGTTTGCAATTGCAACATGTTAAGCCATAATAAAAGGTCAGAAAATCTTGGCATGTTTAAAATTCCTTGATTTTTTAATGCTGGTTTAGCTAACTTCAGACAGACTGCATTAATAAACTCAAGATTACAAGAACTTGCAGACCACAACAATTTTGATGTAGACATTCTGTGAACTTCCCATGATGTAAATAATAATGTCGCCGTGGCTATCCCTCAAGATCGAGGATGATGGTCTACGTTCTGCTGATTTGCGCTGCTCACAGAAGGAAGACGCCTGTGCGTGTGTTGTTTAACGTGTACTTGATGTTGTACTCCAAGAAGCTCACGGTCCTTCACAAATCAATCAACTCTTTCCAATGGCCAGGGAACCAAGATAATTGGAGCTGGTAGATCTGTTGCAGCCTTCATCCACCTTCACAGCCGTTGAGTTCAAGACAACTTTGTCCGCCTGGTCCGGCGTTGAGGTCTTGTAGGTTGGATCGGTCTCAGTCTGGACCCTCATCCTCGACCTTACCGCCATGGGTGGCCCTACCAGAAGCTGGTGCTTCCGACGGCATCGCCCTCGGAATCGTTGGGGCAAGCAAGCCTCTTCGCCACGTCATGGTAAACGATGCGAATAGGTAAATAATAATAAGTGTGGTGCAGTGAATTACTGCAAGTGCCGAGCATATTCCTTCATCCACATTCAATTGTTAGAATCATCTGCGCTTTTTGTTTGGATCAGTCTTCCAATTAACAACCTGTTGCCTTTCCGAATTTACCATCGAAGTTCCAATCGCTCCCCATGTAAACAGAGATAGGACTTATCCTGGCACGTGGCTGAACCTTTGTTTGATTTCATTTGCCAACAAGGAAGAAAGGTCTCGCTTCTAGTATCACTTTTCATGCTCACGCCGGGTGGCACGGTGGTGCCGCAGTGTAACCTGCTGAGTGCTTCAAGCATTTTCTGTTTTTTTAAATTGATTTAATCCTTCATTATGTACGATGTGAGGAACATTGGAAAGACGTGCCCTGAAATCCACCTGGATAGAATGGTTTTCTATTTAACAATAAACCACAGTGCTGTGAGTTTGAAGTCAGATATTTGTTTTGGAACATATGCGCCAGAGTAGATAGGGTCAACTGATCATTTGCGTTTAGGAAAATTGCAGAACTAGATGTGATCTTCTTTCTTAGGCCCCCTTCGGTCGTGGCTGACCATGTGTGTCTTCAGGGTGCTATTCCCTATATGGAGGACGCCTGTGTGTGACTTTGTTTAACGTGGGGAGACTGGTGCACAGACAGCCACCCCACGGTCCTTGACAGATCTGGGTCGGGATCCAGTGGCATGGAGACCAAGACGACCGGAGACCTTTTTCTGCTGCAGCCTTCATCTGCCTTCCCAGCCGTTGTGACTCTCCACTAAGGTCAGCCATCGTCCTCCGCCTGTTCCACCGTTGAGGTCTTGGTTGGATTGCTCTTTGTCAGAGACCTCCCCCTCGACCTTACCGCCATGGGTGGCCCTACCGGGAGCATATTTCCAGACAGCATCGCTCTCAGGATCTCAGGATCACACAAGCTTCCCCACCACGGCAAGGTAACAATCCACGGAGAAGAATGGGATGGGATTTTATGGCATTGTTATTATGAGTAGTTGTGCAATTGGATTACACGTGTTGGGACATTAACTCATATTTTGGATTGTTAATCCACAAATTTGGATTATTAGGCTGGTTTTTTAACTGGATCACAGTCATTATTAATACTGCAACATCAATTACAAAGCTGTCACCTCAGTGATCCTGAACCAGCTTTGTGATAATGTGCACTTGAACTGTTGACAAAGCTGAACTCAATGGTGTCAACATTCACTGGTGTCATCACACAAGTGAGTAACAGTCTAAAGCTAAGGTTGGTAGATGTAGACCACTTTGATGGAGGCTTCTCAATGGGTTCCTGGAACTTCCACAAGACATAGGTTTAAGGTGAGTGGGGGAAAGATTTAATAAGAATCTGAGGGGTATATGAGGAAACAGTTTTTCACACAGAGAGTTGTGAGGCTGTGGAATTCTCTGCCTCAGAGGGCGGTAGAGGCCGGTTCTCTGGAGACTTTGAAGAGAGAGCTAAATAGGGCTCTTGAAAATAGCAGGGGACGGCGTTCCCCTAGTTTTCAGTTTTCAGTTTCCATCCTGTGCGTGAATTCGCAGCTTTATCTTGTGCTACTTAATCCAAGGGCGAGTGAACGAGCGGACAGACGGACAAAAGCAACAATCACAGAGCGGAATATATGACATTTCGGGATCAGACCCTTCTTCAGACTGAGTCAGGGGAAAGGAACAAGAGATATAGATGGTACTAAGGACAAATGGATGGAAGATGTGCCTATATCTCCCGTTTCCCTTTCCCTTGACTGCCAGTCTGAAGAAGGGTCTCGACCCGAAATGTCACCTATTCCGCTCTATGAACATTGTTTTCATCCGTCTGTCCGCGCATTCACTAGCACTTGGAGCTTCTCCCCTCAGACCCCTCGACGCACACACACACACACACACACACACACACACACACACACACACACACACACACACACACACACACACACACACACACACACACACACACACACACACACACACACACACAGCATGTCCAGCAGATCGGTGCGGGCCAAGACCAGGGGCAGGGAGAAAGATGAAGGATAGGTTCATGGCAGCTATCGGAAAAGTACGGAAATGGTAAGGGGGAAATTTTTAAAAAGCACCCGACGGAAATAGATGTTTAACAAAAAAAAAGGGGCAGGCGATCGCTCCGTGCCTGTGTCGGAGGGAATGGGGGGGGGGGGGGGGGGGGGGGGGGGGGGGGGGCAGGTCCGGCCTTTATTGTAAGGGGGCACCGCGCTAGTGTAATCTACTCTCGGCTCAGGTAGATCTACCCCGGGTGGAGGGGGGAGAGAGGGGTGGAGAGAGAGTAGAGGGGTGGAGGGGGAAGAAAGGGGTAGACGGGGAAGGGGTGTGAGCGGGAATGGAGAAGGGTGAGAGGGGGAGGTGGGTCGTTCTCACGCGGTCCCGGGGCAGCGCTCCCGCCCCTCCAGTCGCCATGCTTCACGCACTCAGCCCCGGCTCCCCCACCTTCTCTCGCTGGGGAGACACGGTGAACAATACAGGGAGGGCCGGGCCGGGGGTTGGAGCAACGTTTACAAACCTTAACCTCAGCTCACACCCGTCTGCCCGGTCCCGGGCATCCGCTCCTTCCCTTCTCTCCTCCCCTTCTATCCCTCCCTTCCCTTCTTCCCTCCCTCCCTTCTGTTCTCCCCTCCCTCCTTCCTCGCTCTCTTTTCCCTTCTCCTTTACTCCCTCCCTTCTTTCTCTCCTTCCCTCACACACACATACACACACACACACATAACGCACAGACAACTAAAACACACACATCACGCACAGACAACTAACACACACACACACACACACACACACACACACACACACACACACACACACACACACACACACACAACTAGGTTCGGATGGGGTAGAAGCCCAAAGGGTAGGATGGTGCTGAAGCCTAAAATTGAATGCCTGGACTGGTTTTTCGCCAATAGTTATTGGTTTCCAGGATCTAGTTAATTATTTGTTTTTTCATTTCACAGTCACTAAAACAAGTGGTATTGTAACTATGTACTTTTCAAAGGTGATCTACACATTTTGTTTGTTACTTGTAGGTACATGTATGCAATGTTATATTAATATGTAGCTTAGATCTATTTGGTTCATTAACTCGCAGGCATTAACTCGCGCACATTTTGATTACTTTCCATTCTGCCGTAGAGATATAAAGTCTATAATAGACTTTATTTGTACTCCTATGATTCTACAGACCTTGGCTGGGAACCTGGGGCTCACCAAAATTGTTCCCAATTGGGCCCCTCACCTGCTAAGGCCAGCCCTGGAGGGGGGAGGAGGATGGCATGAGTGGGTGCAGGATTTTCTGGAGCTCCTTCCAAAATGGCAATATTTTGTATGTTCAAAGTTAAAAAGGAGGACTAGGCAAGAATATCAAAATGATCACCTGCAGCTGAATAAAAAAAGATGATTTGTGCATGAAGAAGCCACGAGCAAAGCCAAGATACTAGAGCGGAGACGGAAGCCGGTTACGGAAATGGGGCTGAAGATTACCCATGACCCTGCTACGGACTTTTCGTCGAGTCGACTATCCTGCTCCGCTATAGGATCTTTGGTTTCCAGTCTCCGTGAGATGGAGAGTGTGGAGGAAAGTGGCGCTGTAAGGGCAGTCCACGTCTTTCACCAGCTCATTGGAACTTTTCCCAATTCCATAATGACTGTCTAAGAACTTGGCCCTCATCAGACCTGGCGTCTCTCCGCTGTAAACGGAGTTCACCTCCTGGACACTCAACTCGTAGACCACCCGCTCCTTCCTGAAGCGGATATCAAACAGCTGTAAACCGCTGGCGGGACTGTGGCGGAACGCAAACTCCCAGTCAAAGTAGCGAACGTGGTTGTTTACAACGTGGTATCTTGGTCCACGTGGCTCGAACTGGAGGGGGCCGTAGGTTTGAAACTTCTGGCGATGTCTCAGCGAGGCGTAGTTGGGATCCGAATCTGTCCTTTGTATCTCTCTCGCTCTCTCGCTCTCTCGCTCTCTCGCTCTCTCTCTCTCACCCTCTTGCCTTGGCATTCCCGGAATCATTTGGCGTTTTGCGGGGACGGCGGTTCCTTCCTGGTGGGGGGGGGGGGGGGGGGGGGGGGGGGGAATCCTGGCCCGTGGCGGCTCCTAGTCCGTTCCCTCTGCGGGTACTGCCTGGCCCGCTAAGTTCCTCCAGCACTCTGTGTTTTTTGTTTGGCTCTGGAGTTGAAGGCGGCTCAGCAGGATGGGCGGCGGCTCTGGGGAGTGGGGGGTGTTTCGGGTCGAGACCCTTCTGCAGACGATCACAAGTATTCTCACCGACGAGAGTTCAGTTGAGTCTGAAGAAGGGTCTTCTCTCCAGAGTCTCTGCCTGTCCCGCTGAGTTACTCCAGCTTTATGTCTATCTTCAATGTCAAGAGTTAAATTAAAAACACAGAGTGCTGGAGGAACTCAGCGGGCTAGGCGGCATTTGTGGAGGGAATGGATTAGGAGTTGTTTCTGGCCAGGGTTCTTCTTCAATAGGAAGGAACCGCAGATCAAAGATTCTAGAGCGGATACAAGTATCTTTGCCTCAGATCAGCATGCGGAAGGCATGATATTCTTCCGATTTAAATCGTAATTCCGATTTTATTGTTTTCCTGTATTCAATTTTTTGTGCCCGAATATTTGGCAGCCAATCAACCGCTGTCTCTAAGGGGGTTGCGTCCAATCACCGACCAGTATCCCCTAAAATTCCCGTCCAATTAACAAAATGATCTCCTCCCGTCCAATCAGCCGCTGTCTCCCAAGGCATTGTGTCCAATCACATAATGCGCTGGCCATTCGGCGGCCAATCAGACACAGTCTCCTAGGGGCCGTTTGATCAATCACCGACCTGCTTCCCTCATCGAAGCAGACGATGGCTGCAGCCAACAGAGAGAGAGAGAGTGAGAGAGAGAGAGAGAGAGAGATGCAAGAAAGCAGCTATGACATATAATACACAATCTATATTACTAAAAGTAAGATCTTGACCACCTCCTGTTTTTCTGTTTCATGGTTTTTGAAAAAGCGCTGCTACTTATGGCTGTGATTTTTGGCCTTCTTACTCAAAGTCTCCCTCCGCTACGCAGGAAAGAGGATATTTTCCCATCGATGAAAAATAAAAGAGTTATTAATGTTTAAAAATGTTGACATTCTCTCTGCTGCCCCTGCTGGTGGGAGGGACTATAAAACCCGGAAGTGTTGTGCCTCACTCAAGTCTCTGCAAGATGGAGGAAGCGAGAGTGTCACGTCTCTCTGAGCAGTGAATAACAATGAACACATGTCTACTCAACTGTGAATGCCTTAATGTGGTTTGAAAATGAAAATGTGGTAACTGCTTTGAAATGCTGCACTTGCAAATGGTTGCTGGTGGTGGTAACTTGACAACTTCCTGTTTGCACTGTATATTGATTTTAGATACAATGCTACCACTTACGGCTGTGATTTTTGGCCATCTTACTCAGTCCCCATCCACTCATCAGGTGCAGAGGATTCTTCCCATCAATTAAAAATAAAAGTGTTATTAGTGTTTAAAGAAAATGTTGAGAATCTCTCTCCTGTCAATCACACCATGAAAGCCACGCCCCTTCTGTTGGGAGGGGGAGGGATTAAAAAACCCAGAAGTGTGGGTGTGGTTCAGTCTCTGCATGATGGGGGAGGGAGAGGTCACGACTCTGTCTGAGTTGTGAATCAACTGAACACACTGAATGTCTACTGAACTATGTGTGGTGTTTATGTGGTGTTTTGTGCGGTTTTATGGTGGTTTCATGGTGGTTTCACCCTGCTTGAAATGTTATGAAACTGCATTTGAATGCGGTGGCCTTGCACCCTGCTTGAAGAGGCATGAAACTGCACTTGAGTTTGGTGGCCCTGCACCCTGCTTGAAGTGGTAGGAAACTGCACTTGAGTTTGGTGGCTCTGCACCCGGCTTGAAGTGGTATGAAACTGCACTTGAATTCGGTGGCCTTGCACCCTGCTTGAAGTGGTAAGAAACGGCACCTGAATTTGGTGGCCTTGCACCCTGCTTGAAGTGGTATGAAACTGCAATTGAATTTGGGTCGGGTCCCACTTAGTCTAGTAAACTATTATAAATACACAATAAACAAGTGATGCATTATTGTACGCTTACATGGGTATGACTGCAGATAAAAAAATTCCCTCCCCGCCATTTCCCAACCTCAGCCTCATGGACCTTAGAGTACCCCTAGTTCCTAAATTCCATTTTCATCACTGGCCGCCAGTCCAATATTCTTGACTTGCATCCTAATGGACAGAACATAGCTTTCGATCAGGTGTAATGTGTGATGGCTTTCAATCAGTCTGAAGAAGGGTTCTGACCCTAAAACTTCACCTGGCCATTCTCTCCCCTTCTTCTAGAAACCAAGAATTGCAGATGCTGATTAATACACAAAAGGACACAAAGTGATGGAGTAACTCAGGAGGCCTGGCAGCATTCTGGAGGACATGGATAGGTAATGTTTTGGGTCGAGACCCTTCTCCCTTTAGAGATGTTGCCTGACCTGCTGAGTTACTCCAGCACTTTGTGTCCATTTATGCATCCACCCATATACTGCCTGACCCATCCAGTTCCTCCAGCACTTTGTGGTTTGTGTATTGTGATGACTTCGTTACATGTGCTAATACACATGTGCCTACACAGATCTGCGGACGAGCTTTATTATAATTCCAGACAACATATAGTTGTGCGATTTCCAACCTCTAAATTATCCGCTGTTAATACAACGGAGCCCTGAAAGAATTTCACTGACCACTGCAGCATTTTAATACCCCATGTCCTGAACAATAACCAGAGACTTCTCTTTGAACAGCTTTGTAGTTGTCTGATGCCTTTGCACACAATGGTTACTTTGAACATTTTAATTTAACCAACTCCATACACACCTCCCCATGGTCAAACACTGGCCCTGACACCAACACTTGGAATTTGAGAGCAAACCCAGAGTATTTGCCTGCAGTTTGCTCTTAAAACATTGACCTTACGCAGTGGAAAAATTGGACCCTCCTGTCCATATGCATTTTGCTAGTTTTTATGTGGACACTATGAACTCGCTGAAAAAACTGTGGTCTGCAGAGGGGGAAGACCAACATGAAACACTTTCATATGTTAGAGATATTGAACCAAAATCCTGAGCATGGAATGAAACCAAAATGTGCCAGGAGCAAAACCATAGCCTAATGCTCACTGATGCAATTCAATTTGGATCTCGTCAGCAAGTCTGAGCTGAATTCTGTTGGCTATGCGGATAAGATCTTTGTGTTGAGAATGGAGCCTAATCTGATCAACGTGCTCTTGTACATGAATGTTTCTTTTGATTTCATAGAAATCCGCCGAGCTATTTAAAACATAAGATCACACTGCGTGCCTTTTGTAGAATGTATTAAATGTGATTCTCTGCAGTCTGGCTGCGCTGGAGAAGAAATTGTCACAACCTTTTAGGATCTTTATTAGAAACTTCTCCTTCCCTCTTAAGAGTTCCTCTTACCCTCCAGATTGTTCAGACAGATGACCTTCTTATAACCATTGAGCAGCTATTCATTGCAAAGGCCGGAGGTGTAATTTGGGGTTGATGTTTTGGCTTCATGGAGCTATTTTGCTTGAGTCAGCTCCTCCAGCTATGCTGGTTTGAGGTTGGAAGCTCAGCACGCGGAGAAGTGAAAACATAAATCTGTCTTTTAACACCATTGACTAGCTCAGCCCGTGGTCACACCGGTGAGCAGTACCACGACAGCACAGACTTGGTGCCTCTCTTCAACGGCAACAATTTTATTTTAATCTCCCAGTTACAGAGGAAAGTTTAAAAAATTGGTTTATTGCAGAGAACCGCTAAATTATTAGACACAAAATGCTGGAGTAACTCAGCGGGACAGGCAGCATCTCTGGAGAGAAGGAATGGGTGACGTTTCGGGTCGGGACCCTTCTTCAGACCAAGTCCGGTAAATTATTGTTCCACTACTGTTCTGAAATCGATTTAGTTGATCACAATCTACATGGTGAACCATTAAAGCATTAGAAAAGATGTCTGAACTAAATGTATAAATAACAAATTTCATTGCCTTGGATCTGGACACTGCTCGTTTATAGCTTAAATGGGTGCAATTTGTTTCAGCCCCCTCCAAATCAGACTGTGCAACATTGCTTTTGCATTCTATGATTGAATTTCATTGAGAAACCAATTACAAATAAATATTAATAAATATTAAATAAATATAGAAACAAACAAACAAATAAATAAATAAGGTGAATGATTTTCCTTCTCGACCCACCACATTAACACACCGAACCTGGACATGAACGGTGGTGACCAAATAGGTGAAAACACTTTAGTTGATCACAATTAAACATGACAACATGGCTACCCTTTAAAGCATTAGAACTGATTCTTGGTGGCGATGTCTGCTCTAATTATATGAATTCCTTCCTACGCAGGTGAAAAGCACAGCTTAACTCCTGTCCCCAGTAATACGTACGGCCATTACAGCCGTAAAAGATGCAGGCCATTCATGTAGATGTGGGCTTGACAAAGCTTGTGATTTCAGCTCCAGCATTATTTAAATGCGATGCTTTTAAGGGGAATCAAGGGCGGTCACGGTGGCACAGCGGTAGAGTTGCTGCCTTACAGCAAAATGCAGCGCCGGAGACCCGGGTTCGATCCCGACTACGGGTGTTGTCTGTATGGAGTTTGTACGTTCTCCCCGTGATCTGCGTGGGTTTTCTCTGAGATCTTCGGTTTCCTCCCACACTCCAAAGACGTACAGGTATGTAGGTTAATTGGCTTAATTGGCTTGATAAATATGTAAAATTGTCCAAGTTGGCGATATGCAGAGTGCTGCCCTGCCAACTACAAAATTCAGAAGTTTCGGAAGGAATCTGCCTCGGGTAAATCCACCTTAAGTGATGAACGTATTGGGCTCTCCTTTGGGGTCCTCAGCTACCCAACCATATCCCTCGTGTGAACCTCTAACCACCGTACTCATCCCAGCTTATGACCTTTGCTTAAGCTGAACTATCTACTGACCTCACCCCGACCTATTCTGACACTGGGCCACTAACCACTGGACACTCCCTCCACAACCCTTAACCATCACCAGCCCCACTGATTCCAATGTATCCACCCCTTTTTTTGGACTTGGAAAGGCTTACCAGAACCCTCTCCTTCCCACCAATTAATATCCCCACGCCTACCTAATCTCCCACCTCTTTAGATCTTTAGATGTTCTTTTTCTCTCTGTTAATAACCTGACATCCCGATCAATACTCTATCCTAAGTACGAGAGAGGTCTGACCAGGTGTGTTTGATGTTCCATTTCAATATCAGCATCTATAGCCTTGAGCTCAGACATGACCAGAATCACAATGGTGATCGCCACAACTGAATGTTAGATATATAGTGTGACAACTTACTAGACTCTTGACTCCGGAAGACTATTCTACCCTTTAAAAGGCATTTTAGATGTACGATGAAATATGCTCCATTTAAATAAAGTTTCAAAGTCATTCAAGCAACTCAATGCCAACAGTTCCCCAAATATCACATTGTATATTTGGTTCCATCAAATACAAATGTATCATGGTCCTGATTTGTACTAGCTTCAAGCTGGACTAAGATCTTGCTAATATTTCAACAGCACTCCCCCAACCCACACTAACCACAAGTATATTTGGCTGCCATTGGTAACCTCACCATCCTAACTGAGACATATTGCAATCTAATCAAGGACCAGAGGCACCTTGGCCACTTCCCTCTTCTCCCCTCCCCCATCAGGCAAAAATTATAGAAGTGTGAAAACGCACACCACAAGATTCAGGGAAAGTTTCTTCCCAGCTGTTAACAGTGAACTGAATCAAGTCTGGGTGTCCGTTGCAGGACTGAAGAAGGGTTTCGGCCCGAAACGTCGCCTATCTCCTTCGCTCCATAGATGCTGCTGCACCCGCTGAGTTTCTCCAGCATTTTGTGTACCCAGTGAACTGAATCATCCTACCAAAGCCAGAGAGCAGTGCTGAACTACCATCTTCCTCTTTGATGACCCTCGGACTACCCTTGATTGGACTTTGCTGTCTTTACCTTGCACGATACGTTATTCCCTTATCATGAGTATAGACATAAAAAGTTGGAGTAACTCAGCGGGACAGGCAGCATCTCTGGAGAGAAGGAATGGCTGAAATTTTGGATCGAGACCCTTTTTCAAACTCCAGCTTTTTGCGTCTATCTTCGGTTTAAACTAGCATCTGCAGTTCCTCCCGACACATTCCTTTATCTATCTATACTCTGTAAATGGCTCGATTGTAATCATGTATTGTCTTTCTGCTGACTGGATAGCCCGCAGCAAAAACCTTTTCACTGTACCACAGTACGTGTGACAATAAACTAAACTGAACAATCTCCGCATTATTGAGGATTGATGTTCTGATTCTCTCTGAATAATGGTACTGTAACCATCCCTTTAACAGCAGACTGGTATTAGCTCAGGAAGGTGGATCTTTACTGCCTTCACAAGAGTGATCAGAGATGGACAATAAATGCTGGCCATCCCATTCCATTAGTGAACACAGAAAATGTATTTTGTTCATTACTGCCTACAAATGCTAATGCACAAATTCCTGTATTTGGTTCCCCTGTTTGCATTCTTTATTGTTAAAGTTGGCCAAAGTCAATAGCTGTGGTGTATAAAAACATCTTCACTAGATGCACTGATCATGAGTAATCCATCGATTTGACTTTAATGCAACTGAATTTCAGAGCCGGTGTAAAATATGCTTACAACATTCATTTAGATGTTTAGCACATATAGTGAAGGACAAATTTATTCTCCAGAAGCAAAGACTGGGACGTGAAGAGGAACTGATGAGCCTTCTTCTGCGGTTTGAACCAATTGACCTAGCAAACACTGCTAATAAAACTATTAATCTTGTTTACTTTAGAATTATATATTTTATGGGGGATAAACTAATACAGAACTTGCGGAGGTATTAGTTTTCACGGATGATTACCTTTTATGTTGGTAAATGAATCAATGATTCCTCTTTATACCCACACTCTATAATATTTTGTTGTTGTCGTTCGTCCTTCATAGTCGAAGAAGACCGTGACTTCAGTGTTTTTGTTTGTGGGTCCGGAGGTGACAGGGGAGACCGATCCGGGCCCGGAAGGCTGGCCCGCACATGGGGCACAGTTGGGTGGGACTGCAGTAGACGTTGAAGCGGCCGGCGCGTTCCCTCTGAGCTTCTGTGGTGCGCTTCTTCTCAGCTGCACGCGCTCCTGTGGGGCGTAAAATCCAGTGCAACCAATTGCGAAGTCCCAAGTAGTGAGATTGATGTTAAGGTCCACTTTGAGGCAGTCTAATTCAGAAGCGTTTCTGTGATCCTCCCCAACTGAGCGCTTTGCCCTAGACACAGTTCTCCGTAACAAACACCTGTTTTGGCAGGAACCACCAGACAGTCATGGCATTCGGATGACAGGGTGGTTTTAAAAAAAATCCAAGCCCATTTGAACTCACGGGCTTTCTGAATGTCCATCTGCTAAAATGAAAAGTGGAAAACTAGCGTGTTCCTGCCAACAGTGTGTGCGGGGAAGTGTTTTGGCAAGTGGGGCCATGTACGGTGGCAGGCTGTAGATAAGCTGTCCAGTGGGAACTGTCCACAGTGATCCTATCGTGCACCAAAACGTTTATGGAAGATTGCTTGTTAAACAAAGCCTCGGTGAGGTCTGCTGCATGATTTTAAGCCATGGTGGCATTTCACCGTACCCACGTAACATGTGCAAATAACGTATGAGACATTGGAAGTATGGCCTAAATGAATCATTGAGATGTAGGCACGAAAAAGCCTCCAAATGTACTGATAAACTGATACAAAGCAACTGAGCTGCAGTAACAATTGTGACTTCTCAAACGGGAATCAGGGTCAAAGTACGATATTACACCAAGACGGTGTAACGGTGTAGGAAGGAACTGCAGATGCTGGATCAAACCGAAGATAGACACAGGAAGTTGAGACTGGGGCGGAGGCTAACTCAGCGAGTCAGACAGCATCGACCCTAAACATTACCTATTCTTTTTCTCCAGAGATGCTGTCTGACCTGGGGTACACAGAAGGCTGGAGAAACTCAGCGGGCGCAGCTGTCTGACCTGCTGAGTTGCTCCAGCTTTTAGACCACTCTACTGAGTTTGAAATTTCTTTCACAGTCCTCTGCAGCGTCAGTCTCGGTGAGCTAGATATGCCTGGATTAGCAAAGGGGATCAGCTCCAGGGACAGGTTGGAGAAATGTCTTGGATTGTTTTCTCTAGTAAGCTTGGGGGTAGACATGATTGCAAGTGTATAAAATTGGCGAAGGTGGTTCATCAATAGTATTGACTCAAAGAATACCTTTTCCCAAGATTTGTAAAAAATCAAATACTAGAATCATAGCTTTTGTGAGGGGCAAAGTTTATGCAAGGCGATGTTGCTGTTCGACTAACTAAAATTCTTTAAATACATTTACGTTTGTGGTGTGTGACCTGTGGATATGCTGCCAGGGGTGATGCTTGAGGCATTACTTTGAAGACTGGTATATCGATATGCAGGGAATGGAGGGATATGGATTATATGCAGGTAGGTGTAAGAGAATGTCTCGGCATTTCTGCACAGATATTGTGGGCCAAAAGGCCTCGTTCTTGTATTGTACTGTTCTATGTTTTATATTTTAATCAAATTGTTCTTGCTGCTTTGTTTCTTGAATTTCAAACAATGAGTACAACTACGGCTGTAAACTCTGTCAATAAAAATAAAATGGACAGGAGTAGATAAACACAACATGCTGGAGTAACTCAGTGTGACAGGCAGCATCTCTGGATAAAAGGAATGGGTGACGTTTCGGGTCGAGACCCTTCTTCAGTCTGAGAGTTAGAGGAGATGGAGACACAGTGATTAAGGTGTGAAAACGAGACATCAAAAGAGATGAAGGTGAAGGAAAATATAGAACAGATCATTATTAACTAGGAGAAGGTGACAACAAAGCAAACAGATATAAAATGTAATGGGGACATTCGGACTGGTTGGAGCACTGGGAAGGGGGAGGGATGGAGAGAGGGGGAAAGCAAGGGTTACTTGAAGTTAGAGAAGTCAAAATTCGGTGTAAACCAGCATCTGTAGTTCCTTCCTACACATGGGCAGGAGTATCAGGTATCCTGCTTTAGCCCATCATGCAGGCCATGATCCTAAAATTGCCATTTGTTCTGTAATTTGGCTAAATTTGAGCACTGTTGCAGACAAAAATGGGAAACCAAAAAATAAAATCTAGAGTATTGCTCTGCCACAGAGGTGCTGCTGGTATAGCTCTGGTTCAATGCTGACCTCTGGAGCTGCCTGTGTGGAGTTTGCACGTTCTCCCCGTGACCGCGTGTATTTCCTCCGGGTGCTTTGGCTTCCTCCCACATCCCAAAGACGTGCGATTTTGTAGGTTAATTGTCCCCTGTAAACTGCCACTACAGTGTAGGGAGTTGATGAGAAAGTGGGATAACATGGAACTAGTGTGAAAGTGTAAAAGGGACCACATCACCCCGATCCTGGCCTCTCTCCACTGGCTCCCAGTACGGTACAGAATCAACTTCAAGCTCCTCTTATTCGAATACAAAGCCCTTGACGGGGGGCGATATCAAAAAATCTTCTAGCCCACCATTCTACCTCCAGGTCCCTCAGGTCGGCCGACTTGGGGCTACTGACTATCCCGCAGTCTTGGTCTAAGCTCAGGGGTGACCGTGCTTTTGCAGTTGCAGCACCTAGACTGTGGAACAGCATCCCGCTCCTCACCAGAGCTTCCCCCTTCATCGACTCCTTTAAGTCGAGGCTCAAAACCCATTTCTACTCCCTAGCGATTTTGAGGCCCTCTGAGGGGGTGCTGCAAACAGTTTATGTATGTATTGTGAGGTCTTTGTACCATTGTATGCAGCACATTAGTACCTGCACTGGTGAGTACAGCACTTTGGTCAACGCGAGTTGTTTTTAAACGTGCTACACAAATAAAATTGACTGACTGACTGACTGAACGACCGGGTGATCGATGGTTGGAGCGGGCTGAAGGGCCTGTTTCCATGTTTCCTCTCTAAACCAAATGGCCCAGTGGAGAGGCTAAAGTCGAGTGGAATACAAAGCCTGATACTGTACAAAGTACGCAGGCTGATAGTTGAGCATTCTTTCTTGCCTCGACACTTGAAGGATTTCAGATTATCAATTGAATAATTGTTTTACCTTTGTCTCGAGGTGATAAAATTGTCTAATTGAGGATCTCAGACCTTTCAGTCATGCTTTTTGATTAGATGCTTTCACCCCAATGCTTTCACCCTTAATAAAGGGAGGCAGTCCTTTATACATAATTAATTGGTTTCTGCCACAGGGCAAACATTTTGTAAGGGAGAATATCTCTGGAATTTGTAGGAATGTTTATACGTTTAGTATAAGTTTTGTTGTAAATGTAGGTGCAATGTTCAGGTTGCTACACATCTCCGAGATGTGGAAAACATAAACACACATTTGTGATTGATGACTGTGACTGGAAGACTTTCTCAAAGGCACTTTATACTTGTCTTTCAATTGCAGTACGCTGCTGACAAGTTTTAACAGATGCAGTCGTCCTGGCAGCCATTAGAAAGAAAATCCATACTTTTGAAAATAGTTATTTCTGAAACGGCTGTGCCCATCCTCACAGAGTGAGATCTGGGCATGAAGAATGGCATAAAGGTGCTGGAAGCCTTCAGCATGTCAGGCGGCATCCACGGAGAGAGAAGGAGAGACACAGGTGAAGACCTGTCCACGGAAACAACATCATGCGGTCTGGATTTCCAGTGGCTCCAGGTTTTAGGCTTTCATTTTCTGTAACTGCCGCTTGGTCAATGTGAATTGTAGATGTTATTTCCCAATCAGCAAGGGGAAAGGCCTATTCTTGAAAGGGAAGATAAAAGCTTTAATTTGTGTGGCAGTTGTGATTCCATGAAGGCCTTGCCTGGGCATAGACTCAGCAGCCATGTTGAATGTTGATCACCATTTTTAGATCGCTGTGACCATCCTTTACTCTAATTGTCTTTCATAAGATCATGTGATAGGAGCGGGATTAGGCCATTCAGCCCATCATCTGCACCATTCAATCATGACTGATCTATCTCTCCCTCCTAACCCCATTCTCCTGCCTTCTCCCAGTAACCCCTGACAACCGTACTAATCAAAGTCTTTGTTCAATGTCTGACATGAGGTCCTTTAAAAGTCAGTTTTCTCCCAATAAGCAAGGCTACAGATAGTCACAATACTCAATGGGTCAGAGGAAAACAGGAATAGGTAACGTTTTGGGTACAGATTGAAAACCCGTGTTTAATCATTCTGTTGTTGATTTAATTATTAGGTCAGGGTAAACACTGATCACCACTTCAAGCTAGCAGCTAATCAATATCGAGCAATTTGCAGCAATTGTAAGCAATGAGTGGGTTAATATATGATGAACATTTGATGGCAGTGGACCTGCACTCGCTGAAGTTTAGAAGGATGAGGGGGTACCTCATTGAAACTTACCGAAGAGATGAATTAACCTGATTCACAGAAAGCAAGCTGTGCACGTGCTTCTCTTGGCTATGACTTGTAATGCCTGTGGTTTGCATGTACTTATTGTGGGTTAGACAACACACACAAATTGCATACGTACTCTGCCATGTGGTGTATCAGTCACAGTGAGAGAGTCCCATAGATATAGTTGATGTTATCTGGTGACAACATACTGTATCTCTAATAGATTGAGTGGAAGTTAAGATAGCACAAGTAGTGCAGTTGCTAAATGAATATGAAGCATATTGTTTAGGAAGGAACTGCAGATACTGGTTTAAACTCAAGATATTCCCAAAATGCTGGAGTAACTCAACGGATCAGGTAGCATCTCTGGAGAAATGGAATAGATGATGTTTTGGGTCAAGCCCTCTCTGAGGAATGGTCTCGACCCGAAACGTCACTTATTCCTTCTCTCCAGAGATGCTGCCTGACCCGCTGAGTTACTCCAGCTTTTTGTGTCTACCTTCATGAACCATATTGTTGTCTTGTTTAATATGCTATAACTTGCAGTTTCGCAAGTTCAAGATTAAATCAATTAATTGAATCAAAATGCTGTATGAAGAAAGGGAAATGTAGAACTAACCTGCCATATGATAGACTCAAAAAGCTGGAGTAACCCTCTCTGGAGAGAAAGAATGGTGACGTTTCGGGTCGAGACCCTTCTTCAGACCCACCATAACTGCTTCATAACTGCCATATGTTTAGTTACAATTCCTGAAAACTCCGTTGTTATAGAAAAGGTAAACACACATTACAACTTAAGCTAAATACAAATTATTATTTATATTATATAATTTAATCGCAGTATCTACAATGATCAAGCTTACGACAATCTTCCCCGTTACAAATGATCTGAATGACAACTTGGTCAGAACTGACTTCAAAACAAAATTGTTTTTGAGAAAAAAACAATCAATTGTCTGAATGTCCAAGCTATGTTTAGCAAATATGCCAATAACTTCAGGCTTTGACATAGAGACATTGATAAGCAGGGATATTGATCAGATGCAGGCAGAGCAGATTAGTTTATCTTGGCATGGCATAGGGCATGGACATTGTGGCATGTTCCAGTGATCTGAAGAAGGGTCTCGACCCCCAATAGTCACCTCTTCCTTCTCTCCAGAGATGCTGCCTGACCTGTTGAGTTACTCCAGCTTTTTGTATCTATCTTTGGTTTAAACCAGCATCTGCAGTTCCTTCCTACACATTTTCACTGTACTGTTCTATGTTCTACACTTAGTTATTTTCAAATTTGGCTCAAGGGATGGATTTGTACTATACATTACTGCAGGGCCTAAATACATTTCAACAGAATTCTTATGTCGATAGATTACTACTGGTAATTCTCTACCACGGCAGAGTTGCTGCCTTACACTGCTTGCAGCGCCAGAGACCCGGGTTTGATCCTGTCTACGGGTGCTGTCTGTATGGAGTTTGCACGTTCTCCCCGTGACCGTGTGGGTTTTCTCCGAGATCTTCGGTTTCCTCCCACACTGCAAAGACGTACAGTTTTGTAAGCAAATTGGCTTGGCTTAAGTGTAAATTGTCCCTAGTGTGTGTAGGATAATGTTAATGTGTGGGGATCGTTGGTCGGTGCGGACTCAGTGGGCCAAAGGGCTTATTTCCGCGCTATATCACTAAACTAAACTAAACTAAACTAAATTCAGAATTTAGGAGTAAGGCAAGATTTAATATGCACCAATTTATATATCCTCCCAGATAGTACATTTTACTTCGGAGTCACGTGAGTGACTATGTGAAGAAGCCCCGCCTGGCGCATGATCGGCATTACGTCGACGCTGTCGGTCGGCAAAGAGCTGCAGAGCGCAGCTCCACCAGCGGTAAGGAACAGGCCCGCAGGTAAGTAGATTGAATTATTTTACAGGGCGTGTTCAAACTCCGTGGTGCTGGCGTGCAGAGCCAGCAGGAGTTGAAAGGAAAAGAGGAAATACTCCGGAGGAAAAACGGAGGTTAAAATGCATCCCAGGTAGAAGCTCAGCGATCGGGACGGCGGATTAGTGCGGAGCCGGTTCCGATACCGGTGGCCGTTAAAATTAACCGTAGGGAGCATTTAGTCGCTCCACAAACAAAAGCCACGGGAAGAATCTCCAGTGGGAAGGAAAATAAAGAAGTCTGAGAGGCCGTGGTTTTAAATGGTTTTAAATGATTTTAATAAGGAAAGGCCTCCAGACAAGAAAGCCTTATGGCTCAGAATAAATTAAATGGAGAAATACTCCAAATTATTTTCAACCAAGGGTCTAAAAACCCAGAATATTCCCAGGCAGGCCCTGAGGGGTTTCCATATACAAGTATATGGTGCTTTTACCACTGTGGGAATATGAACCTCAGATTGGGCTGGAGGTAGTCTCCTTGAGCAAGTCTCAGGAGTACCAGGGCAGTAAAGAAACTGACCCTGAAAGTGGTGTTTTTGGTCATAAGTACCCACCACAGCACAAGTATAAATCCAGGTGTACTTAATGGGTACAAAGTACAATACCTGAAGGAAGCGGTGAGGCCATGGAAGGTAACCATGGTGGCCAACATCAATTGGTTTCTCACCAGCTTCAGCAGGCTGTTATGGTTGAAACAGCAGATTATATGGAAACACTTGTGCTTTACTAGGGTGCCAACGGTGAATCCGATTAAGGCACCCATGTCTTCAATAGTGTGGAGGCACAGGGAATACGATTCCAAAGAATTTCAAGTTGCGGGTGGCATCACTGCTTATGGGAAGCAAGTGAAAGATTGTGCAATGGAAAAAATTAAAAAAGACAAGTGGCATTGTTTTATAGCTCATATGTTGAGCTCAATGGTATGAGAAAAAATTGCCATTCGGACCATTTTGTACTTTAGATTTGCAGGTCAATACAGATCAAGCTGTGTTCAAACTCCTGGTTATTACGGAGTAAACCTGCCTAAAAACAAATCAAAGACATTGATAAAGAGGCAAAGATATCAGCCTCATTAAACTTTTGCAAAATTGGCTGGTCCAATGTGAAGGGGATTATATATATGGATCAAACAGAGGCAGGAGTATGGTGAGTAAGTATTTTTGTCCAGCACAGCCTTATGTTAACCCATATTGTTGGGGAAGAAGGCCATCACGTGCATTTGGAGAGATACAAAAACTTTATTCTATCACAGAAGAAGCTATTGTTAAACCTCCGATTGGTGGTAGATTACAGGTGTGTTACGATAAATAATATTGCATAACAGCTGAACGGTTTATATTAGATACTGTGTAAGGATCTACAATAAAATTTGTAGAAGGAGTTGATCCACCTATACAGAATTAATCTAATCCTAGTTTATGTTTCTGCACCTGAAAAATCTCAAATAAAGAAAAGGTAAGAAATTATTTAGGGAAAGTGTAATGGGGGAAAAACGGAGTAAGCATCCGCAACACATTGTATCAAATAATTTCCCCAGGCAGAAGAAGATGGTGGTTGAAGAGTCGTTCTAGACATCACACACTTTAATACATTTGTCCAGTATAAAACATTTCAAAATGGACACCTTTTGCAAGGCAGTTGTTATCAACAAGTTGTAATTGGATACTATAGACTTAAAGGATGCGTATGATTTAGTACCAAATTATCATCATGTTCACAGGAACTTGAAAATTAATTAAATGGGTCAGCTTTGGCAATTTAAGGCATTATCTAATGGATTAAGCTCAGCTTCTAGGCTGTTCACACAATGTTTGAAACCAGCACTTGCACTGATAAGGACACATGCTCATGGTTATCTTGATGACATTTTAATTGGCAATGCTGATCAGGAGTCAGGTGGAAAATTAGTGCAGCAATTACAAGCCTGTTGAAAGACTAGGGTCCTGATCTATCCAACAAAATCTAAGCTTCAGCCATCCCCAGCAATTTACTATTTGGGGTTTGTGAGTGATTCAGTACCATGTTTGGTAAATTTACCAACAAACAAAGTGTCAATATTACAAATGTGTGTCGTTGCCTTGTTGACAAGCCTTATCCCTCCATCCGAGAAGGAGCTTAGGTAAATTAGTAACACTATTTCTGCAGTAGAGCTGGTCCACTGCATTACCAAAAAAGCTAAAAAGGGCAAAAACACAAGCACTAGAAGAGTGTGCAGGCCATTTTGACAGGCCTATGCAATTGCCAAAGGAAGCTTTATCAGAGTTACAGTGGTGGATTGAGAATGTTCCACAAGCTGCTTAAAAACATATTAGCTCAGCAGCCAGCAGTCATTGCAAACTGAAGCAGGTATTCTCAGATGGTGGATAGCTTCTCGGTTTTTTGGGCTAGATAAGTGTAATATCTGTTCTTATCAGGTTAATATCTGATACGTCCCTTATCTAGGGGGCTACGGACAATAACACCAGGTGGTGGCAGATGGATTGTCCAAGAAACTTATTCTCCAAACATTTGGTAGTAATTATTTGGAGTTGTTAGGAGCTATCTATCTTAGGGAGAGACAATATTGTGGCAGACAACAGATCACGGAAATTTAAAGACAATACAGAATGGATATTAAATCCACAAGTTGGAAAACATTGTCAGTGGTATGGATTACCTGACATTGATCTGTTGCGGCTAGATTAAAGCACTAATTGCCCAAATACATTTCAGGAGCAATAGCTGTGGATGCATTCTCACTACATTTGGGGGGGGGGGGGGGGGACTGTAACCAGTTCTCACAGTGTCAGGGTTGGACACGCAGTGTTGGGGTCTCTTTGATTGTGCTTTGTTTTATATTATCAATTCATATCTTTGGTTATAAATCTTCCCCAACGATAGAAAGGTTATTACTTTCATTCTTTTATACTGAAAAGACTTATTACGTAAACTAAAGAAATGTTTAAAAGATGTATTATTTACTCACTAATATGTTGATTGAGCCAGAGTGTCGTATGGAATGAATCTACGATGTGAAAAACACAGAGCTACAAAATCTTCACGTAGTCACTCACGTGACTCCGAAGTAAAATAGTAAGAGAATTAAACGAGAATTTACCAAGTTTGAAGTTTGATTGTTATTTTATGAGGAGTGACGATGAGGGATTACGTGCCCTCCGCTCCCAACCCTCATAAAATAAATGATCATCTGGTAGTCCTAGTCTATGTTGAGCCTTACTATCTTACTCCGGCTATTAGTGCTGTGTTTTTCATGCCGCTGCTTTGAAGTATGCCGATCATGCGCCAGGCGGGACTTCTTCACGTAATCCCTCATCGTTACTCCTCATAAAATAACGATCAAACTTCAAACTTGGTAAGTTCTCGTTTAATCTTACTATTTCAGTTTACTGTCAGAATGCTTGCAATGGCATAGAAGGTGGCCATTGATCCCAGTCTAGTATGACAGCTCTAACAGTACAATCTCAGCAGTCCCATTCCCTTCTCATTCTGCTGTGCCTCAAATTTATTCACTCTTTCAGGACCATAATTTCCCCCTCTGAATCTTGGAAACGCACAAAATGCTGGAGTAACAGTGGTACAGGCATCATCTCGGTCGAGATGGAATGAGTGATGTTTCGGGGTCGAGACCCTTCTGGCGAACATGGATAGGTGACGTCGCGGGTCGGGACCCTTCTTCAGACCCTCCATCAGTCTGAAAAAAGGTCCTGACCCAAAATATCACCTCTCCATGTTCTCCAGGGATGCTGCCTGACCCATTGAATTACTCCAGCATTTTGTCTCTTTCTTCGATAAATTAGCATCTGCAGTTCCTTGTTTCTCTCCCACTGAATCTTTTCGTGGTACACCTGCACTAGCAGTAACTTAGAGTGGACACTTAGCCTACCAATTTACCTGAGTGTATGGGATGAAAGCAGAGCAGCCAGGTTAATCCAGAGCAGCCAGGTTAATCCAAACATACTGAGAGGGCAGTATTAATACTCCCAACACAAGTCCATAGCCAGGCAACTAAAATTATCATGAATAGTTAGACAACTTGTGCTCGAACATCAATATCTGTTGGATATCTGCAAATATATTGACGTGGTGAGCAGCGATCAACACCATAGTTTTAAACATTCTAATAGTAATTAGCCTAATTAGAGCATTAAAGGCCGTCCCACTTGGGCGACCTAATCCGCGAGTTCTGGCGAGTTTGCCCTCGACTCGTACTCGCAGCATGGTCGACACGAGGTCGTAGGAGGTGTTTGTAACTCTCCTTCATGCTCGAGAGTGGTCCCCGCGTACTCGAGGCCTCACCTAGGTCGCGCGTACTTTTCAACGTGCTGAAAAATGCCCGCGAGTAAACAAAGGTCGCCATGGAAAAAATCGATAATTTTTTACTCGTAGGTTTATTCGTAGTAGGTCGGCATGTTAGTCGTAAGTAATCGAGGGTAGTCGAAGGTGGTCAAAGGTGATCGGAGAGAGTCTTCAATGTAGTCGAAGGGAGGTCGAAGGAGGTCGTCTTCACTCTCCACGATTCGGTGTCCAATTTTTCCGACGTTAGTCGTAGCTAGTCGAAGCTAGTCTTCAACATAGTCGAAGGAGGTCAAAGGAGGTCTTCTACACAGTTGAAGGAGGTTTGTTTTTCCAACTCTCCTAAGCTCTTCTAAACTCGCCAATTAGGTCGCCCAAGTGGGACAGCCCCTTAAAATTATGTCGGTGAATTTTACTTTTAACACCAAACTTATTTTATATTCGAGCTTTGGAGAGGTATTGGTCCATGTAAATGGATTTGTTTTGCAGGGACACGGATCTGTGGGGAAACGAAACAGTCTTCCCTCTTCATCGGACATTTTCCCTTCTACACGACTCGAACAAGTTGTACTTGCCTTTCCCCTTCCTGCTCTGTGTAACTCGGGAGTTGTTGGGTCCAAACGCCAACGTAGCAGTGGATGTATCTCTTTGTCAAAGAATGAGTCAATGATACTTTCCATGAAGACTAAAGGAACTGCAGATGCTGGTTTACAAAGAAAGGCACAAAGTGCTGGGGTAACTCAACGCGCCCGTCAGCAACTCCGGAGAGCGTGGATTGGTGTTGCTCTTGTGTCGGCACCCCTTTTTCACACCGATTGTAGCAAGGGGAAGTTGATGTGCATCAGATGGGCAGAGAGGGGATAAAAAGCACTCCCATTTCTCCCATTCCTCTCCTCCCGCCCTTTTACACCAATATTCTTATCTCACAACTTTTTTAATTTTCACCTCAGGCTTTTGTCCAACCATCTGTCAAGCAAACCCCACCAACTATTAACCTATATCCATTTACCAGACTTAGACCTGCAGCCACCTCTCTTCCAGCTTTCTCTTTCTCTCCCCCCCCCTCCACTCTCTCCACACTACACGAGCAGCAAGGTGGTGTAGCAGTAGAGCTGCTGCCTTACAGGTTCGATCCTGACTACGGGTGTTGTCTGTACGGAGTTTGTCGTTCTCCCCATTACCCACGTGGGGTTTTTTCAGATATCTTCGGTTTCCTCCCACACTACAAATATGTATAGGTTTGTAGATTAATTGGTTTTGGTGTAAGTGCAATATTGTCCACAGTGTGTGCAGGAAAGTGTTAATGTGTGGGGATCGCTGGTCGGTGTGGACCTGATGGGCCGAAAGGCCTGTTTCCACGCTGTGTCTCTAAACTAAACTAAACTACACCAAACTACATTTCGTCGGAAGAGACCCGAAATGTCGCCTTCCATAGTGTGAAGGACTTGCTGAAGCTTGGTGCAGGCAACGGCATGGCTCTGTGGGGAAGGACCACAGTCTTTCTGCTGCAGGATGTTCAGTGGCAGGGTCTGGTAGAGACACTCCTCAACCAGGGGGCCAAAAGGGTGGCAAGGCTTATGCATAGTTCTGAACGTTATCGAGTTTGGTACCAATGATTGTTAAGTTCAGTTCATTTGAGTTTCTTGTCAGGAGGTACAGTGAAAAGTGTTTAGTTGGCGTGCTAACCAGTCAGCAGAAAGAAAATACATGATTAAAATCGAACCGTTTAGACAATAGACAATAGGTGCAGGAGTAGGCCATTCAGCCCTTCGAGCCAGCATTCATGGCTGATCATCCACAATCAGTACCCCGTTCCTGCCTTCTCCCCATATCCCCTGACTCCGTTTTCTTTAAGAGCCCTATCTAGCTCTCTCTTGAAAGTATCCAGAGAACCGGCCTCCACCGCCCTCCGAGGCAGAGAATTCCACAGACTCACCACTCTCTGTGTGAAAAAGTGTTTCATCATCTCCGTTGTAATTTACAGTGTATAGATACAGGATAGGGGAATAACGTTTAGTGCAAGCTAAAGCGAGCCAAGCCAAGTCCGATCAAGGATAGTCCGAGGGTCACCGATGAGGTAGATAATAGTTCAAAGTATATACACTGAGAATGTCGGAAAATAATTTGCACTTATTTTGTTTATATGTTTTATTCTGAATAAAGTTTATTTTTGGGGAAAAAACATCTCCATAGATGCTTCCTGAGCTGCCGTGTTATTCCAGCACTTTGTGTCTGTTTCTACAAACCTAAGAAGACCATCCTCAGGTTTTGATATTTCTGGGAGCTGACACGTTTGTTGTCCTCATTTCACTTCAGGCCAGATGTCGCCGTGTGGGTCTAAATAGGGTCTATTTTTGCACAGAGTTGTGTGACTCACAAAGGAGTCATCACTGACAGATCGCCTGGCTATGAGAACGCCCAGCAGATGTGCACAGCGTTTACGTAAGTACCAATTCCGTTTGCTTTTTGCACCCATTCTGTAGGTCCAATTTGAGTGATTCAAGTAGCAGCTGAAGTGACAGGAACTAGTTGGGCGTACACAAAAGGCTGGAGAAACTCAGCGGGTGCAGCAGCATCTAAGGAGCGAAGGAAATAGGCGACGTTTCGGGTCGAGACCCTTCTTCAGACTGGTCAGGGATCAGGGAAACGAGAGATATAGACGGTGATGTGGAGAGATAAAGAACAATGAATGAAAGATATGCAAAAAAGTATCAATGATAAAGGGAACAAGTCATTGTAAGCTGTTTGTAGTGTGAAAATGAGAAGCTAGTGCGACTAGGGTGGGGGAGGGAGATGGAGATAGAGGGAATGCCAGGGCCCCGAGGGCTGTGGGAGAGGTGGGAAGGGGAGGAGACAGCAAGGGTTAACAGAATTGAGAAAATTCAATGTTCAAGCCCAGAGGATGCAGACTCCCCAAGCGGAATATGAGGTGCTGTTCCTCCAACGCGGTGTTGCTCACTCTGGCCGTGGAGGAGGCCCAGGACCGAGAGGTCGGATACGGAATGGGAGGGGGAGTTGAAGTGCTGAGCCACCGGGAGGTCGGGTTGGTTAATGCGGACCAAGCTAGGTGTTCGGCGAAACGATTGCCAAGCCTCTGCTTGGTCTCACCGATATAGATCATCTGGCATCTGGAGCAGCGGATGCAGTAGATGAGGTTGGAGGAGGTGCAGGTGAACCTCTGTCGGACCTGGAAGGACTGCTTGGGTCCCTGAAAGGAGTGGAGGGGGGAGGTGAAGGGACAAGTGTAGCATTTCTTGCGGTTGCAAGGGAAAGTGCCCGGGGAAGGGGTAGAGCGGGAGGGAAGGGAAGAATTGACAAGGGAGTTGCGGAGGGAGCGGTCTTTGCGGAAGGCAGACGGGGGGGAGGGGAGATGGGAAGATGTGGCGAGTGGAGGGGTCACGTTGGAGGTGGCAAAACTGGCGGAGGACTATGTGTTGTATTTGCCGGCTGGTGGGGTGAAAGGTGAGGACCAGGGGGACTCTGCC
The DNA here is from genome assembly GCA_035221665.1 of Okamejei kenojei. Lineage (NCBI taxonomy): Eukaryota > Metazoa > Chordata > Chondrichthyes > Rajiformes > Rajidae > Okamejei > Okamejei kenojei. Next base: position 9,147,111 of record CM069155.1, read on the forward strand.
CTGTTTGCAAATGGGGGAATGGGGAGAGAGGGCAGTGTTGCGGGGTATGGAGGAGACCCTGGTGCGAGCCTCATCTATAATGGGGGAGGGGAATCCTCGTTTTCTTAAGAATGAGGCAATTTGTGATGACCTGGTGTGGAACACCTCATCCTGGGAGCAGATGCGGCGGAGGAATTGGGAATAGGGGATGGTCCTTACAGGAAGCAGTGTGGGAGGAAGAGTAGTCCAGGTAGCTGTGGGAGTCGGTTGGTTTGTAGTGGATGTCGGTCAGGAGTGTATCACCTGCAATAGAGATGGTGAGGTCAAGGAATGGTAGGGAAATGTCGGAAATGGTCCAAGTGTATTTGAGTGCCGGATGGAAGTTGGTGGTGAAATGGATGAAGTCAGTCAGTTGTGTGTGGGTGCAGGAGGTGACACCAAAGCAGTCGTCGATGCAACTAGTTGGGCAATAGCTTTGTGTTGAGATAAAGCTTGTGATGCTAACTACACGGAGATGATGCAAATCACATTCAAAAGGAGTTTTAATATATCATCCGAACCACTGGATTGTGCTCAATGTGAACCGATTTCCACAGATGTGTTAGTAATGGGCCTGTCCCACTTGGGCGATTTTTCAGCAGGCTGTCAAGTTGCTGGTAGTCGCCTGGAAAACCAGGAACTGGAACGGCGACTGTCAGAGTGGAACAGACACACACACACACACACACACACACAAACAAACAGATCGCAAAGGCAGGGGCCAGGGCAAGCGGGGGGAGCGCTGTCTGAAATTCACACGGTGCAAAGCCAAGGTGATACGGACACACACCGCGATGAACAGGAAGGTTGGCGCTGTAATTAAGATGGCCAAAGCACAGTGTATGGTAAGTCCTTTAAAAGAGGGGGGAGGGGAAGGGGGAGAAGGAGTGGAGACACTTTTAAGAAGCCAGAGATACACAGCTGTGAAGTTCGGCGGACATTTAACATTACTAGTCGGTTATCCTTGGTTCTGAAAACTCCTGCTTACGTTTTCTTTCCACAATGAGCCAATTAAATTCACCGGTCAGCAAAGGCGATTAACTAAAACTACCTACGACTACCTCGACTACCCATAACTACATGGTGGCCCCACTACAACTGCACCTGCAACTACAGGATTTTGATTTTCTCCATGGCGACCAATTTTTGGCCGCAGAAAAAATGTCAAAATATTGAAAAATGTGCGCCGAACATACTGAGGCCGCGACTAGTTCCCAGGATGCGGGAACTCCTCACGACCATGCAGGAGACTCACCAGCGACCACCAGCGACCACGTGATGAGCGCAGAGTCTCCTGCACTCGCCTAAAATGTCGCTTAAGTGGGACAGGCCCATAAATAGGACAACAATTGAGATGACTATTTCTTAAGCATGGGAGCTGTTTTGGAAAACTATAATGAGCAAGACAGATGGCTGGAACGTCAGTTTCCACCGTCAGGCAATATTTTCCCAGTACCATTCCCCCATTCATGCTCTCCCAGTGTGGATCATTGCTATCTCGGAGGTTTTCAGGTGCATTAGAGATTAAACGTATCCAGTGCTGAATACAAAGGCCATTGTCACTGGAAGATCATGTTTCCTACAAGTTTAAACACAGAGCCAATGCTAAATACAATCTGTGATCCAGGCAGCAGTCAACTGATGAGGTGTGCGGGAATATAGCTATCACTGCATTCAGCTTCTGATCTTTCTCACAAATGGGCAAATAACACCGGAAGGGCCTGAAATGTCACCTATGCCTGTTCTTCAGTGATGCTGCCTGACTTGCTGAGTAACTCCAGCACTGGGTCCCTGGAGTCATCAGTAAAGAAGGGGGGATCATGACAGAAGCCTCCTTGTGGCGATCCCTGGAAGCGACGACAATTCTGTCAACATGTTGGACGACAACAGAAGCCAACAGCGAGCTACATCGTCTGACACATGGGCGAACGTATGAAGTAAAGAAGAAATGAGCACTCATTGTCTCCTTTGCTAATTTCTAGTCACCTACAATGAAGTGGTTTGCTCCAGGTTCCCAATCTTTTCAGTCAAGAGTCAAGAGTGTTTTATTGTCATATGTCCCAGATAGAACAATGACATTCTCACTTGCAGCAGCACAACACAATATAGAAACATAGTGTTAAAGAAGGAATTGCAGATGCTGGAGAATCGAGGGTACGCAAAAGGCTGGAGAAACTCAGCGGGTGCAGCAGCATCTAAGGAGCGAAGGAGATAGGCGACGTTTCGGGCCGAGACCCTTCTTCAGACTGGTCAGGGATCAGGGAAACGAGCGATATAGACGGTGATGTGGAGAGATAAAGAACAATGAATGAAAGATATGCAAAAAAGTATCGATGATAAAGGGAACAAGCCATTGTAAGCTGTTTGTGGTGTGAAAATGAGAAGCTAGTGCGACTAGGGTGGGGGAGAGAGATGGAGAGAGAGGGAATGGCAGGGCCCAAGGGCTGAGGGAGAGGTGGGAAAGGGAGGAGACAGCAAGGGTTAACAGAATTGAGAAAATTCAATGTTCAAGCCCAGAGGATGCAGACTCCCCAAGCGGAATATGAGGTGCTGTTCCTCCAACTTACGGTGTTGCTCACTCTGGCCGTGGAGGAGGCCCAGGACCGAGAGGTCGGATACGGAATGGGAGGGGGAGTTGAAGTGCTGAGCCACCGGGAGGTCGGGTTGGTTATTGCGGACCGAGCGGAGGTGTTCGGCGAAACGATCGCCAAGCCTCCGCTTGGTCTCACCGATATAGATCATCTGGCATCTGGAGCAGCGGATGCAGTAGATGAGGTTGGAGGAGGTGCAGGTGAACCTCTGTCTGAAACATAGTACACTGTGAACAATATAATATACAAGAAAAAAGTTCAGTATGTGTACTCACGTATACATATACACACATGTGTGTACACACACATACTCATGCACGTGTAATCTGGCAAAAGCAGAATTGGAGAGAAAGAAAGAGACAGCAGAGGTCTGTCTATAAAATAGTTAGTGAGTGGCCGAGGTTTACAGCAGCAGATACTATGAATGATGAAGCAGTGAAAGATTAAAGGGTGGTCACAGTGGCGTACCGGTAGAGTTGCTGCCTTACAGCAAATGCAACCCCGGAGACCCAGGTTTGATCCTGACTACGGGTGCTGTTTATACGGAGTTTATACAATCTTCCTGAGGGTTTTCTCCGAGATCTCCAGTTTCCTCCCATACTCCAAAGACATACAGCTATGTAGGTTAATTAGTTTGGTAAATGTAAAAACAAATAAAACATTTGTCCCTAGTTTGTGTAGGACAGTGCTAATATGCGGGGATCGCTGGTCGGCGTGGACCTGGTGGGCCAAAAGGCCTGTTTCCGCGCTCTATCTCTGACCTAAACTAAAAACATTCTGTTAATTGTTGCATTTTCAGCCAGGATCTGCCGATCAACAGTTTTCAATCACTCACCACAACAGTCTCGAATATTAGTGTGGGCTTCTTCTCAGGGGCCTAGCAAGCAGATTCTTAAATGTAAAGTGAAGTGGTGTGAATACTGCTGGCTCTGTTTCCCTGAGCTAATTGCCAGGTCAGGCAGCTGATCGGTCGCAAGCTGCCTTCTTGCAAACATTATGTTACAAATGTTAAGCCAGGAAGGCTTCCACTCCCGCAACATTGCCTGCTGATTAACATTTTGGTTCCAACCCGAGAATTATCACACATTGGTGTTCCTTTGAACCAATGAATGCTGGAGGACTGATGGATGCCAGTAAACTCCAGGATTCATCTATGTGTAGGCATCCCCCAAACACAGAAACACAGGGTGATGTTTCCACTAGTGGGAGAGTCTAGGTCTAGATGTCAGAGCCTTAGAACTATAAGGACGTTCTCTTAGCAAGGAGATGAGGAGACATTTCTTTAGTCAGAGGGTGGTGGATCTGTGAAATTCTTTGCCACAGAAGGCTGTGGAGGCCAAGTCAGTGGATATTTTTTAGGCAGAGATAGATAGATTCTTGATTAGTACGGCTGTCAGAGGTTATGGAGAGAAGGCAGGTGAATGGGGTTAGGAGGGTGAGATAGATCAGCCATGATGGAATGGTGGAGTAGACATGATGGGCCGAATGGCCTAATTCTACTCCTATCACATGACTTACGACATGAGAATTTGCATCTGTCGAGAAAGAGGCCATTCTGTTCATCAATTTGAGGAGGGGAATTCCATTCGAGGCCCATTCTCTTTCCTAATTGCTCTACATTTTATTCTCTCTGCAGTGCTTTTCCGATTCCCTTTTGATTCTCAAGATTCAAGATTCAAGAGAGTTTATTGTCATGTGTCCCAGATAGGACAACGAAATTCTTGCTTTGTTTCAGCACAACAGAATATAGTAGGCATGAATAAATACAGAACAAAACAGATCAGTGTGACCATATACCAATGTATATATATATATATACACACACATAAATAAACAGATAAAGTGCAATGGGCTATTTAACGATCAGAGTTTTGTTTGAGTTGAGTTTAATAGCCTGATGGCTGTGGGGAAGTAGCTATTCCTGAATCTGGATGTTGCAGATTTCAGGCTCCTGTACCCTCTACCTGAAGGTAGCAGGGAGATGAGTGTGTGGCCAGGATGGTGTGGGTCCTTGATGATGCTGCCAGCCTTTTTGAGGCAGTGACTGCGATAGATCCCCTCGATGGTAGGGAGGTCCTAGCCGATGATGGACTGGGCAGTGTTTACAACTTTTTCACTGCTGGGCGCCCAAGTTGCCGTACCAAGCCACCGGTCAGCATGCTCACCACTGTGCACCTGTAGACGTTAGAGAGAGTCCTCCTTGACAGACCGACTCTCCGTAATCTTCTCAGGAAGTAGAGGCGCTGATGTGCTTTCTTTATAATTGCATCAGTGTTCTCGGACTAGGAGGGATCTTCACAGATGTGCACGCCCAGGAATTTGAAACTTTTGACCCTTTCCACCAGCGACCCGTTGATATAAACGGGACTATGGGTCCCCATCCTACCTCCGCTACCTCTATAAGCACTGAATTCCAGCTCATATTACTATCTACTATTAAAGTTCTGTTTTGTCTTTGCTTATCCCCTGTATCTTTCATCCATATTCACCATTTTCCACAAACTGATGACATATTGCAAATTCCTCAACCTCGACCCTGACTTCAGGTCTGTCTGTGTGGAGTTTGCACGTTCTCCCTGCGATCGTGTAGATTTTCTCCGGGTGCTCCGGTTTCAACAGACGTGCGCGTTTTGTAGGCTAATTAGCCTTAGTAAATTGCGACTGTTATGTAGGGAGTTGATGAGAAAGTGGGATAACGTGGAACTGGTGTGAGTGGGTGATCGATGGTAGGCATGGGCTGATGGGCCTGTTTCTAAACTAAATAACTTTGTGGAAAAACTAAAATCCACTAAAATAAAATGCCTGCAAGTTGTATAAAATATACTGGCTGATAGTAAAGAACATTCTTCCTTGGAGTGTGAGACTCGCAGGATTCCAGATTATCAACTGATCAATCGATTCACATTTGTTTCCACTTCTACAAGCAGTGTATTCCAAGTAGTATTACTGTTAACAATGAAAGTTGTATTTTGTCCTCTCCTCTCCCTTGTATCTTAATTTTAAATCTAAACCCTTTAATAATGGGAACGGCATTTCTCTATTCATCATATTTAAAGCACCCATGCTTGTACACATTTTTCAAATTTCCTCTCATCCTCAGCTCCTCCAGTCTGACCTTACAGCTGAAATCCCCGGTCTATAAACCATTCTAGTAAATCCTATCTAGGCTCTCTCTGGGACCTTCTGCATTCTTTCGGAGGCTAAATGACCGGAATTGGACGCAATACTCCAGCTGTAGCCACACCAATATTTTGTATGCTTTCAAAAACAGCTTCCTGCTCTCATACTCATTGCTCTATTAATGAATTCCAGTATTCCAGATGCTCTGTGAGCCATTCTCCCGATGTATCCTGCCACTTTCATGGATTTATGCGCGTTTACCTTCTGCTCCCCACATACTTCACAACTGCGCCATTTAGTCTATAGTGTCCCTCCTTAATCTTTCTGCCAAAGTGCATCGCTTCACACTTGTCTGTATTACATTTCTTCAGCAATTTGTCTGCCCTATTAGCCGGCCTGTCTTCTTGCAAGCTATGATCATATTTTGATTTCTTTTACTGTTATCTGAGCTCTCCAATACTCTTGAGCAAGGCTAGGAAGAGGATGGTAGTGTATCCATGGGATCACCGTCTTAAGTCTCAAGTGATGGAAGGTGGATAAGGAATGCAGCAATCTCCTCTCCCTAAGTCACAGACACTAATAGCCCTAGGGCCTGGAAGAACATGAAAGCTAAACATATTCCACTATTCTGTTTTGAGATTTATCCAGTTCTTGTCTTCCCTTTCCCAGTGAAAGGCCTGGATAGAGTGGATGTTTCCACTAGTGGGAGAGTCTAGGACCAGAGGTCACAGCCACAGAAGTAAAGGACGTTTCTTTAGGAAGGATTTAAGAAGGAACTGCAGATGCTGGAAATATCGAAAGTATCAAAAAATGCTGAAGAAACGACTTCAGTTTGAAGAAGGTCTCGACCCGAAACGTCTCCTACTCCTTTTCTCCATAGATGCTGCCTCACCCGCTGAGTTTCTCCAGCATTTTCTGTCTACTTCCTTTAGGAAGGAGATGAGGAGGAATTTCTTTCATCATTAAAACATCTCAATGCTGTTTTTTTTTTTTTTGCTTCTAGTGCTCTGTAATCATTTCCTGTTCAATTTCTAAATTAGTAAAGGCATCATTTGGCAGTTTTTGAAATTTAGAGCCAATGGCTTCCACCCAGAAGCTCTAACTTTGCTACAACTGCACCAAGCATCCGGTCAGTCCCGACACTAAGCAATATGTAGTTCGTGGAGGACACCATCACCCTTGCACCACTTTCGTCTTGGACAATAAGAACACCTAGGTCAGCCCAGTCCATTGCAGGTTTGTCATTTCTTCCACCCAGTCCATCTTCATGTGCATTACACCAGGAAGCCTGGCAATATTATCAAGTGTGAAGAAAGGTCTCGACCCAAATCTTTTCTTCAGAGATGCTGTCTGACCAGCTGAGTTACTCCAGCTTTTTGAGTCTATCTTCGCTTTAAACCAGCATCAGCAGTTCCTTCCTACACATTTTAAAGAGCTATATCTCTTGTTATTCATTAAACTCCTTAAAATACAATCACGTTTTGGCTTTGCATCAAACAGCACAGCTGGGAGACGATGCAGGAGCTTAAAAGCCCAGATAACCAGACTTAATAACAGCATTTCCCCCCACTGCTATCAGTCTCCAATATTAATCACCTCTTTCACACAAAATGTGTAGGAAGGAAGAGCAGATGCTGGTTTGAACCGAACATAGACACAAAAAGCGGAAGTAACTCAAGTCGTACCAGCTTCAAAGTTGTCTTGTTGAGTCTCATTGTCTGTAACTCGTTCTAACCTTGGCCACAGCTAACAATGGCCTATTTCCTTTATCATCCTTACATTTTTTCATCTATTTCATTTATTTGTTCTATATCTCTCTATTTCACCATCTATATCGCTCGTTTCCCTTTCCCCTGACTCTCAGTCTGGAGAAGGGTCTCGACCCATAACTTTATCCATCCATTCATTTGTTGCCTGGCCCGCTGACTTACTCCAGCTTTTTATATCTAACCTCTTTCACACACCCTGCCTGTAGTTGCTCACATAACATTAGCTTTGGTTACTGCAGTTATTCTGTCGTTGAACGTTAGTATTTTCTTTTGCACTACTTTAGATTGAAGTACAATCTTGGCACAGTTGCGTCGTTTTGCGTTTCATGGTTGTGTTTATTATTATATCCATCATTACACTACACTGTTTACATCATGAGCTTCATGCAAACAAAGCATTTCATAGCCCCCTGGTGTATATCGCAATAAACTAATCGGAATCTGAATCTAATTTGTTTTAATGCTCATGAGCTGGAGTTTATACAAGTCACTGCTGCATTTATTTCAAATTGATGGTCAAATTTTCCATTCGGGATGGCGATTCTAGATTAGAAGGTCATGTTATAAAAAAAATAGAAATTAGGTTTGGACTGGCGATGTGTTCAATGATCAAAGGGGCGATATTCATATGGCTGCCAAAATGTTCTGAATGGTTTTGCCAAGTTTAGTTTAGAGATCCAGGGTAGAGACAGGCTCTTCGGCCTACTCACCAGCGACAATAACACTATCCTACACAAACTAGGGACAATTTACAATTATAACAAGCCAATTAACCTGCAGACCTGTACGCCTTTGGAATGTGGGAGGAAACCAGGGATCCCGGAGAAAACCCACGCGGGACACGGGGAGAACATACAAACTCCATACAGACAAGCACCTGTAGTCAGGATTGAACCGGGGTCTCTGGCGCTGGAACTCTGCCGCCACGCCACCTTGCCGCCCTGCAACAAAAACAGGAGAAAAATTACCCTGGCAAAATCTGGTATAGTTCAAGCATTATATGTTATTTGTTATATCTGGAGTGTGGCAGCGCCTAACGGCAGCGGCTCGACTGCAGTCCGTCTGTCTTTTTTAAATTTTTGTCTCGTTAAATGTATTTTGATACGAGTTTTATTATTTTTTAGCTATGTATATGTGAGGGGGGTGGGGGGTTGGGGGGGGGGAACCGTTTAATCTCTTCCCTGTACAGGGACCCGAAATTTTCCCTGTTGGGTCTCCGATGTCGTTGGGCCTAACATCGTGAAACCAGCGGTGGCCTCCGGCCGGAACCAACCTGAGGGCTCCGATCGCGGAGCGTGTGGACTCGCCATCGCGGAGCTGCCCGACTTCGGAGCGGGATGAGCTGTGGTGGCGCGCGGCTGCGACCCGACTTCGGAGGCTCCGGCCACAGGCCCGGTGGACAGGAACATCGGGAGCTCGCAGGTCCCTGGTGGGAGACCGCTTTTCGGAGCTCCCGCAACGGCAACTTCTCCCTCCAGAATCGTGGGGTTTAAATGACTCGGAGCTGGGCCTAACATCGACTGACGCAGCTTAAATGGCTGCGGGACTTACCATCGCCTGCCGGGGGCTTTAACATCGGGAGCCCCAGTCGCCTCGACGTTGCAGTTGGACTGCTGGACCGCGGGAGAAGAACAAAGGGAAGAGACAAGACTTTGCCTTCCATCACGTTGAGGAGGTGTTTGAGATTCACTGTGATGGATGTTGGTGTAAATTGTGTTAATTGTGGGTCTTGTTTTTTTTTTGTAATGTTAAGACTCTAGAAATGCAATTCCGTTCAAACCAAGCTGCTTGAATGACAATAAAAGGCATTCTATTCTATTCTATTCTATTCTATTCTGTTTAACTGTGCCTTGAATTTGTGTCTCAGCAGTTGACATTATTCTCACCGTGTAGGTACTTGATTTCATTTACTGAAACACCTCACAGAAATGAGCTGAGGATCGAGGTAAATGATTTTAAACTTCTCTTTTCTATGTTGTATGTTCATCCCTTTGCAATGACTTGATAATAAAGTTGATTAAAGAAGTAACCTATCACCAATCTTCACTTTCTCCCACCTCTGTGTAGGTTTTAGTTTATAAGTCATGAGTTTGACATTTTTAGTTTAGCTTAGTTTAGAGATATAGATTAGTGTCGTGTTTATATATATCCACACACTTGGGATAGAAGCTGTTCAGCGAAGGTTAACGAAAATATTCCAGATATGTAGCAATGTTACAAAATTTTGAGATTTTAAAAATCAAGTCTGCAATTTATCACATCAGATAAAGCATAAAAGAAGTTTAATTTGACACCTAATTTACTTTCATATCATCAGTATTAAAAAGTTATGGCCATTTTCATACTCGGAAATTAGCATCTTGGTCCCTATTGCCTTTCCATTGACTTAACTCAAAAGCTGTGATCTAGGACAGTCAAAAGCCCATAACTTTCTTAAAAATTAAGAGAACTGAGAGACATTTTCAGTTATTATAGATTGAAGCATTCTGAAACAAATATGAAACAATCTTACTTGGATGACCTGAAATTAAAGCATACAATTAGTTAGTTACCTAATTGTAGCTAATTACAAAATTCAATTACTAGATCTAAACATCAATCCATTTCTTAAGAAAAGATAAACATTTTTAAATTTCCTTAGTGTCCAAATAACAATCACACAATAATTCACAATATAATATGATTTTTAAATCTCATTTTCATGAATTTATGCCAAATGGAAGGAATTTAGTGTTTAATCTCATATGAATTAATGCCATTTAAATCAACTTGCGAGTGGGTTGTAATGGAATGCGGTGGATTAGAACGTTGCGGTTTGCGTTGAAGTCGGCAAGAAAAATACTGCCGGTTCGTATATTTTTTTGTCCCCATTTCGCAAAATGAAAATGTGATTAAATGTTTCCTAAGAACCTCGTTTTTAAGTAAAAATAGACTGTGTACCTTTTTTTCTCCCCTACGTAAAATCCTTCCTGTTGTCAGTGCTCACAGCTTTAGAAGATGATTTTTAAATTACTCTAGCTAATAAATAATCTAGCGTAATTTAAAAATACCTTCATGTAGAAAAGTAGTGTTGAGATTATAGACGAGCCATGATAGTATAGAGTGGCTGTGCAGACACAAAGGGCTGAATGGCCTGCTTCTTATATTCAATTTAGTTTAGTTTAGTTTAGAGATACAGAGTGGAAACAGACATTTCGGCCCACCAAGACCAGCACATTAATACTATCCTACATTAAGGACAATTTGTACATTTACACCAAGCCAAGTAACTAACAAACATGTACGTCTTTGGAATGTGGGAAGAAACCGAAGTTCTCGGAGAAAACCGTACGTAAGTCACGGGGAGAATGTACAAACTCCGTACAGACAAGCATCCGTAGCCAGGATCGAACCCGGGTCTCTGGCGCTGTACGTGCTGTTAGGCAGCAACTCTATCGCTGCGCCACCGCGCCACCCTGATGATTTTATTTCCCCCCTTGTCATAGGGATCATTTGTATAAAAATGAATGGTAAACCACATCAACATTTGGCACAACGCAATTCGTCCAAAGGGTTATCATACAATCTATAATCTTCAAAGAATGCTTGGGTAGAAAGTATCCCAGTAATTGAGCTTTCATTTACATTTTTCAAAGCATATTAATTTTTCATCAATTCCATTCCAAACAAACCGTTAAGATGGCAATTTAGAGCTACTGAATATACCCTGGTGAATGTGTCCCGATGGAAATAGTGCTACTTTCCCGTGAAAAGTACCATAAAACAACACGGAAACTCATCAGTGTGAGTTATGCATCCTGTTATTACTTTGGTTTCCTCCATAACTCCGCATAAATGATCTGCAGCTTCTTTCCTTACCATAAAATAATTCAAAGTATGTAGTCCACAAGAATAAAAGCAATGACACAGATTTTGCTTCAGGTATCACACGACCCAACGGTGATTATCTCAATATGACCAATCTTTGCATCCCGTGACATGAGGTAAAACTGCTGGATTCTAAAGAAGAAGGGTCTGGAGAAGGGTCAGTTGCCTATTTCCTTCGCTCCATAGATGCTGCCTCACCCGCTGAGTTTCTCCAGCATTTTTGTCTTCCTGCTGGATTCTAAATGTGTCTTTTCTTTCACCTCTCTGATTCCAGTTCTTTTTAATTGGTAATGGGGAATTGGGGGAGGAAATTCCCAAATAACTCCCAAAGCAATTTACGTTTCCTTTTAAAGACATGGCATGGAGCCTATGTTTCAAAAAGGAACAGGGGTGGGGGTGGAGATCGAGTTATATCCCTCTAGGGGGCATGGTAAAGTCGGAAGGGGTGCCGTGGTAAGCATGACTCATTCACAATGTATTCCACATGCGTTGAATGTTGTGGTGGATGGAGGCAACAACAAGAGAATTGGTCAAATCCAAAAGAGATTTTGGGAACGTGTCGGAAAGGAACTGCCGATGCTGGTTTAAACCGAAGATAGACACCAATTGCTGGAGTAACTCAGGCAGCATCTCTGAAGGGAAGGAATGGGTGACATTTCAGGTTGAGACCCTTCTTCAGACAAGTCAGGGGAAAGGAAAACGAGAGGTGCAGACGGTGATGTGGAGAGATGTAGAACTAATTAATGAAAGATATGCAAAAAAGTGACGATGATAAAGGAAACAGGCCATTGTTGGCTGTGGGCTAGGAGAGCAAGAGAAGCTGCTGTGACTTGGGTGGGGGAAGGATGGAGAGAGAGGGAATGCAGGGGCTATTTAAAGTTAGAGAAACAATATTCATACTACTGGGTTGTAAGCTGCTCAAAGAAAATTGTGATGTTATTCGTGCAATTTGCGTTTAGCCTCACTCTGACAATTGGAGGAGGCCAAGGACAGAAAGGTCAGTGTAGGAATGGGAAGGGGAATTTAAGGCAACTGGGAGATCACATAGGTCCAGGCGGACTGAGCGAAGGTGTTCAGTGAAACAATCGCCCAGTCTACGTTTGGTCTCGCTGATGTATAAGTGTCCACATCTTGAACAACGGATACTGTGGATGAGTTTGGAGGAGGTGCAAGTGAACCAGCTTCTCGTTCTCACCTCAAGCAAGCAGCTAACAATGGCCTGTTTCCTTTATCATCATTACCTTTTTGCACATCCTTCATTTATTTGTTCTATATCACCGTCTACACCCCTCATTTTCCTTTCTGCTGACTCCAGTCTCGACCCGAAACATCACCCATTCCTTCTCTCCAGAGATGCCGCCTATCCCGCTGTGTTACTCCAGCATTTAGTGTCTACAGATTTTGGGAACCTTTCGTATGGAAAACAGCCGAACAAATGTCATCAATTTCATGAAAACAATTTACCAAACGGTGAGGGTACACAAAAGGCTGGAGAATCTCAGCGGGTGCAGCAACATCTAAGGAGCGAAGGAGATAGGTGATGTTTCGGGTCGAGACCCTTCTTCAGACTGGTCAGGGATCAGGGAAATGAGAGATATACTCTTATACATCGGCCTAACACCTGTCTCTATACCTCCTCCCTGCAGATGATATGTGTGTACACCTTTAATTGATAGTAACGATGTCCATGCTAACCACTCCCCCACCGTCGTCCGTATATGTGGTCCTCTTCTGGCCGTTCCAGGCTGGCCGTGGTCGTCGGTTCTGCCGGTTCCCCTCGTTCGTACCTTGTCAACCACGACGGACGGGTGTACCGCCGGTCCCGCCAGCATCTCCGGCTCGTGAACGAGCCTCTCCCTCCCCCGGTGGCTCCGTATGCCCCCCCGCTGCCACTGTCGCGGCCCTGTGCTTTGCCCGTTCCTCTGGGGCCGACCTCCCCTCGTCCTCCTCCGGAACGCCTCCCGGCTGCGGTCCCGCTTTCTCCGGCTTCCTCGCCCTTCTCTTCGCCGCCCCCCCCCCCCGATGCCTTCGTCGCCAAGGGGTTCTCCTGTCCGTAGCCCCCACCATGCCCCGGCGTCCCCGCTTGTTCCCGTCGGGGAAGGAGGTGATGGCGAGGTGCGGACCCGGTCTGGTCGCCTGGTCAGGCCGCCGGTCCGTTACGGCGATTACGTGTGATCCTGTATCCCTGTGCTTTACTGTTTGCACTCACCCTGGTGCATGAGACGTGGTCGCCCTGTCACTCACTGTTTGTTTTGGTAGAGGAAGGATGTAGATGATATGTGTGTACACCTTTAATTGATAGTAACGATGTCCATGCTAACCACTCCCCCACCACTTAGTATAATTGTAACCCACACGCCCCTAGCTCGCTCTCTAGTGTTCGTGACAGACCACGTACAGCCAGGGCTATATATAATGTATGCTAAATAAAGTACTGACGACTTTAAGGTGTCTGTGTACCTTCTCTAAACTCCCTCGACTATCCAGGGACCCAGGTTGGGCAGAGGTTCACTTGCACCTCCTCCAAACTCATCTACAGTATCCGTTGTTCAAGATGTGGACACTTATACATCAGCGAGACCAAACGGTGATCTAATTTCATTAGAATGCAAAAATATCAGCAGCTTTTCAAAACCTAATAGTCGTGTTTTCCTCAAGCTTCTTTGGCGTGTCACTATTTTTATCTGTTACCTTCTGTCTTTGTTTCTCTCCATCCCATTGTTTTTTATTGTTCAGGAAGGAACTGCAGATGTTGGTTTAAACCGAAGATAGACACAAGAAGCTGGAGTAACACAGCGGGACAGGCAGCATCTCTGGAGAGAAGGACTGGGTGACGCTTCGCCTCGAGACCCGAACTGACAGTTGCGTCGCAGTATTTTTGCTGGTGCTCATTCAGTTTGCATTCAGAGGTCTCCACTGGTGAATTAGTTCCCAATATTTCAATATCTAAATTTGCTTTCTTAGCCTGGCAGCTAATTACGTTCATAGAAAAGTGGATCCTTCATGTTACTCTGGGGATAAAGAATGTACATTTGGCAGAGCAAATGCAAATGGCTGTGTCAGGCTGAAGAAGGATCCAGTGTTGTCTGTCCAATTACCCCCCTGATGCTGCTTAATCCATTGAATTCCTTCAGCACTTTGTTTTTTTGTTTCATAATTGCTGGTTTCTGGTAACCTTATTTAATCACACATGCTGAAACACTAACATTTCTATTTTCACATTTTGAGCACCTAAAACATGTTCCCCAGCGCCAATAAATTATTTTAAGGATGAAATATTCAATTGATTATATTAAATATGATTCCTTTGTAAGTTAGCCAAACATCTATATGAAGTATCCAACCTTTGATTTTGGATTTTATTTAAAAAGAAAGTTACCCACCGTCTTACATTCATGCATACAAATAATGTATACAAATTCTGTCATTATTCTTCCTTCGTTGAATTCCTTTCAATGCATATTTCTTTCTATCTGTGAGCCTATAGTATGTAATCCTGCTTCTAAATAAACTAAAGGGTATAATTTTTCTAAAGTTCATATAACACTAAAAATGATCCCTGGCCATATAAAATTGGATAGAAATAATATATTGGCTTAATTTATATATTTTTAAATACATGCAACTTAAAAAACATGTCCCGTGTGTGCTTTGCGGTAGCAGAGGTATCACATTTGAACTAGTTAACATTCTCTTGGAGAAGTTTAGTAGAAGAGAAGGAAATTCTCCCTGTGACACAGCCCACCGACCTTCTCAAACCAAGGGCAGATTTGTAGCTTCATCTACCCATTTTGTGGGGTCATTCTGTTTCAATGATTATTGTCAGGTTTGATGATGTGTCAGTGTCACCAAAAGGTGGTGCACAATGTGCGCATACCGATAACTTACAACTTCTCCTTCCACCTCGTCTGCTTTGATCTATCCTTTTCACACCTTACCCATCCATATCTCTGGTTTCCCACTCCCCCTGACTCTCAGTCTGAAGAACGGTGTCAACCCAAAACATCACCCATTTTGTGTCTGTAAATATGCAATTCACAAACTCTTAAAGTGTGCAACATCTTTTAATGATAGCACAGGGTATTACATACATCATCAAGCACTGGCTATATTCTTCTACTGAACTGTGCCCAGGGAGGGGAAGGTGTTATGATTGATGTTAACTAGGCGGGGTTAATGGTACTGAGGTAACTATATTATTGGTTGCATATATAAACCATCTACATCCTTCCCCTTAGAAAATCAAAACAGGATGTTGTCACAACAACAGAATTAAACAAAATCGCCATAACGAACAGGTGGCTTACTAATCCGGCCCGAGCGCGTACAATGTCTCCCCCTTCCCCCAATAGAGCAGAAGAAACAGGAGGACACGAGGCAGCTGGGGAACCAGGGAAGGGCGGTGGGGTGGGAGAAACAGGAGAGTGAGAACCGCGACCGGCAACAGGTGACCCGCGCAGAGGGGAACCGGGTGCTCGATATGGGGATCGAGGCATGCAGGGAACACTGGCTGGGACGGCAGCCGGCTGCTGGTATGAGAGTGGTGGGGCATAGGGCCCCGGGGGCTGCTGCTTTGTCTCATTAACCGCAAGCAGGTGTTGTCGGCTTCTTCGGTAGATGGTACCCTCACAGTCGACCAGATACGAACGAGGTGAGTCGGCCACCCCAACCACGGTAGCCAGACGGGAGTGACCACCGGCGGTCTGCAACCGAACAACCTGTCCAGGCAACAGGGGATCGAGTGGTCTGCACGACCGATCGTGGGAACGCCGCTGGCTGTCATGTTTCTCTTGAATGCGCCTCTGCCCGGAGGCAGGCTCCAGCACCCGAGGTTGCAGCTGGCGCTGGGCAATCGGGATGGTAGATCTGGTTGTTCTGGACATCAGACGCTGAGCAGGTGATCTCATGGCCAGATCCCTGGAAACATTCCTGAGGTTCAGGAGATCCAAATACAAATCAGAGTTGGATAGTCTCGCCTGTTCCATCAGAAGCTTGGCGCTGCGGACGGCCCGTTGCTCTGTGGATACTCTGGGCTGCTGGTGAAATGCACGAAATTCCACTTGTCGGCAAAACATTTGAATTCTCGGCTGGTAAACTGCCTGCCGTTATCAGTCTGCAGCCTGACTGGGGACCCAAAAGTGGAGAAGTGTTTCCGCAGCTTTCGGATCACCATCTTCACCATCATGTGAGGGAGGCTTTAAGGGTCAGGATCAGCGCGGTGTGCGACGTTGACCAAGTTGGTGAAATCAAATTCAAACGTGGCCCAGCGCTCAGAGATGTCAGCATCAAAGACAAGCTGCGCGGGCTTTCTGCAAGAGGACGCCATGGTCAGAGAGATTAAGCACAAAAGGGCACAAACCACAAAAAAGAAATAAAACCTGATAGACAGGAGACGCAAGTGTCTTCCAGCTTCTGACACCATGTAAATAAGCAATTCACAAACTCTTAAAGTGTGCAACATCTTTTAATGATAGCGCAGGGTATTACGTACATCATCAAGCACTGGCTACATTCTTCTACTGAACTGTACCCAGGGAGGGGAAGGCATTAACTAGGTGGGGTTAATGGTACTGAGGTAACTATATTATTGGTTGCATATATAAACCATCTACAGTGACTATCTCCGGTGTTAAGCAGCATCTGTAGTTCCTTCCTACGCATTTTAAAGAACTATATCTCTTGTTATTTGTTAAACTCCTTAAAATGCAATCACATTTTGGCTTTGCATCATACAGCACAGCCAGTTCCACTCAGGATACAGAGCAGGAGGTATGATTAGCAGTTTTATTGCAAGCAACGTGGAAGAAGTCATAAAGCCATACAGATTTCTCTTTTTTTTCAAGCTCCATTGAACTGAGGCGACCTTTTACTCGTTTTGTGCTGGAGTCTGTGTCATTAATCACCATTAATAACCCTTAACCATCCAACAAACGCTCAGAATGTGTTAATAGCTTGTCGTGAAAGGTAAAGTGAAGCTGAAGGGGTCATCTTTACCAGCAGGGGTATCCCTCGACCTGCAGACTTCACAATGATGTGGCCGACTGTTACATAATTATGTTGCTTTGGTTCTGTAAAAACTGCTGCGTCACGTTTTGCAGGCTACTAATTGACTCCCGCAGTGCGGGCCATGGTTGGATCAATTAACTGCTGGGGAAAGGAGAGTTTCTCGCTGGGAATCATTTTGAGGTTGGAGCCAAGTTTCTTCTGGGAACTAATCTTTAGCGTTTTAATCATTTTTAACACCAATCTACAGAAAGCCGTGTGTTTGTTTTGACTCTGCCCAAAGAGTGAGGATAGAGTTTCGCCACCAGTAGTGCTCAGAGAGGAAATGTCTTGCGACAACTGACCAGGTCGTCCACAGTATTTACAAAACAGAGAATTACTGGAGGGGCTGTCCCACTTGGGCGTCATTTGGGCATCTTTCACGCACCATGCGGGCGTAGTGTACAACATGCGCGCATCACGTGCGGGTCATGACACACGACGCGCGTCGTGACGCACACGTGATGCGCGCATGGTGTACACTACGCCCGCATGGTGCGTGGTGATGTAGGCTGTGACGCATGGTTGCACGCGGCGCCCCAGGATTTTGGGATGCACAAAATCTTCACGTGCCACTGCGTGACGCGCAAATGATGCCCAAGTGGGACAGGCCCTTTACTAACACTGATCAAAATGAGAACATGGAGGGACTCTACACTGTCAGCAGTGAATGGCTACATGTTGCTCTTGCATTTAATGCTTATTTCTGCTTGCTTGCATTCAGAATTTGGAAGTATTATCCATCTGCCTGGAGTCACTAGCGCTGCCACTTCACTGATTTTATCATTGCTGCAGTATTACCTACTTTAAACCCCAATGGAGAATAACAAACAAAAAGCAATCTGCTTGTTAAAACTGTGATGGAAACAATTAACCTCCTTCTGTTCCAATACATCTGCCTTGGGATTGGAATGGTAAACATGTTACCCACAGCCTTCTTGAACACTTAAGGGAGGGCAGTACTGTAAAACATCGTCATTATGTTAATATTGATTATTAAACGTCACCTATTCTTTTTTTGTGTAGGAAGGAACGGCAGATGCTGGTTTAAACCGAATATAGGCACAACATTCTCAGCGGGACAGGCAGCATCTCTGGACAGAAGGAATGGGCGACGTTTCAGGGCAAGACAAAATCTGAAGTCTGAAGAAGGGCCTCGACCCGAAACGTCACCCATTCCTTTTCTCTAGAGGTGCTGCCTGACGTTCACATTTTTCGGAGACCTGCTGCAACTATGACGGGTGCCGGCAAGTCACCGAAAAAATCGCGTAAGTGGGACAGGCCCTTTATTCCAGCTTTTTGTGTCTGCCCTCGTTATTACAAACTTCTTTATAACAGATTTTGGTTATAGCAGATGGTCTTCCTGACCTTCATCACCGGGCTGGGCTGCTGACACCACACCCCAACCTGCACCGTCTCCCCAGCAGCTTCCAGGCCAGGCTGCCGATGCCACAGCCAGTACGCACCATCTCCACAGTCGCAGGATGAAATGCTGCCACCACCATCACTACAATCACCATCTCCTACCTGCACTCCGGCTGCCAGCGGGCCACGACCAATATCTCCGTTGATCCTCGCCTTATCACAGCCACTAGCATACTGGGGCCATCAACTCACCTGGAATCCAGGCCCATTTCCAGACCAAGAGTCTGAAGAAGGATCTCGACATAAAACGTCACCTATCCATGTTCTCCAGAGATGCCACCTGACCTGCTGAGTTACTCCACTTTGTGCCCTTTTGTGTATCAACCAGCATCTTCAATTTCATCTTTTCTACTACTTAATCCCTGATAGACACAAAATGCTGGAGTAACTCAACGGGTGAGGCAACATCTCTGAAGAAAAGGAATGGGCAAAGAAGGGTCTCGACCTGAAACGCCACCCATTAATTCTCTCCAGAGATGCTGCCTCACCCGCTGAGTTACTCCAGCATTTCGTGTCTACCTTCGATTTAAACCAGCATCTGCAGTTCCTTCTTACACGTGATAATCCCTGACTTGGCCCATAGTGGACAATTGGCGATGCACGCTATTCCTTTCACTTTGGGCCATTATAACAAGGGTTTACTGCATTGTACAGCAATGTCCAGGTAAGCTGAACAACTTGTTTATGTGATGTACAACTCTATGAAAAGTTGTTAAACCAGAATTATTTGCTATACTAAGTGATCCCGTAAAGTAAACTCTAAATCGCAAAAATTCAAAAGGAAGAAAGCATGTGAAATTATAATGTTCTCATTATTGAGAAAGTTCCATAAATAAGGGAAATGGGATGAATGTCAAGAACAGAAACCAGAGTTTGATTGCTGCAAACTCCAATTGGTGTTGAAAACAATGCTTCTTCTGTACTGCTGAAAAGCTGTTCTCCACAACTCGACCATATTCTAGTTGAGATATGTGTAGGAATGAACTGCATATGCTGGTTTAAATTGAAGATAGACACAAAATGCTGGAGTAACTCAGGGGAACAGGCAGCATCTCTGGAGAGAAGGGATAGGTGACGTTTCGGGTTGAGACGAAACTCTGAACCCGCTGAGTTACTCCAGCACTTTTGTGTCTATCTCCTAGTTGAGATATTTTTGCAGCTAGGTGTAACACAGATGGCATCCTCGTTATATGGAGAATTAGCAAAGTTAGAAGAGAGTTAGAAGAGAGTTAGGTTCAGCTCGTAGGGCTAAAGGAATCAAGGGATATTGGGAAAAAGCAGGAACAGGGTATTGATTTCAGATAATCAGCCATGACTATATTGAATGGTGGTTCGAAGGGCCGAATGGCCTACTCTTGCACCTATTTTTCTATGTTCTATGTTTTCTAGCAGTAGTAAATATAAAACAACTTTACCAGAAAAATATATCTGATTGCTAATGTCCTCATATATATAAATGACTTGGATGCAACATAATGCTGGAGTAACCCTGTGGCTTAGGCAGCTTCTCTGGGGAACAAACATAGATGGGTTGGTTAGTAAATTTACTGATGACAACAAAATTGCTGAGGTGGTGGTCTGTGAGAAAGGCTGTCAAAGTATAAAGCAGGATGTAGATTAGCTATAGATGTGAGCGGAGGGAGAATGGCAGGTGGCATGTGTGTGTTGCACTTTGCCGGTGAAGATGGCGTTTTGCACACTTCCCCTCATCGGTCAGGCAACTGATTACAGTCAAGAATCATTCATGTTTTATTGTCATTTTCCCCGAAAAGGAACAATGAAATTATTATCTGCGACAGCACAACAGATAGCCGCAGCACTAAAACTGTACAAGGCCACATTTGGAGATCTGTTTCTAGATGTGGTTTTCCAGGATCCTTGTCCTAAGGACAGCATTGATGTATGGAGGGATCTTGGGGTCCAAGTTCATACTGCCCTGGAAGCAGTGACATGGGTTGATAGTGAAGGGATTTGGTATGCTTGCCTTCATTAGTTGGGGCAGTGAGTATAAGAGCCAGGAAGTCATGATGCAGCTTTATAAGATTTTGGTTGGGCCGCATTTGGAGTATTACCCGCAGTTCTGGTCACCCCGCGGCACGGTGGCGCAGCGGTAGAGTTGCTGCCTCACAGCGAACGCAGCGCCGGAGACCCAGGTTCGATCCTGACTACGGGTGCTGTATGTAGAGAGTTTGTACGTTCCCCCCGTGACCTGCGTGGGTTTTCTCCGAGATTTTCGGTTTCCTCCCGCACTCCAAAGACGTACGGGTATATAGGTTAATTGGCTTGATAAATGTAAACATTGGCACTAGTGGGTATAGGATAGTGTTACTGTGTGGGGATCGCTGGTTTGCGCGGACCCGGTGGGCCGAAAGTGCCTGTTTCCACGCTGTATCTCTAACCTGAACTAAACTAAACTAAACCCTAAAACAGGAATGACGTCGAACTGGAAAGGGTGATGAGGGGGTTTATCGGAACGATGCCTGGATTAGGGGTTATTAGCTACAGGGAGAGGTTGGACCGACTTGGTTTGCTTTTCTTGAAAGCTGAAGGATGTGGGGAGATGGTGGGGAGATCTGATAGAAGTGTTTAAAATATTAAGAGGCAGTGATTGGGTAGACGAACAGAACCTTTTGCCTAGAATAGAAATGTCAAATACTGTGGGGCATAGCTTTGAGGTGAGAGGGGAAATGTTTGCATAGGCATATGAATATGCTGGGAATGGGAGGATATGGATCCAGGGGAAAGAGACCCAGCCTATCTAGCCGCTCTTTATAACGCAACTGTCCAAACCCAGTAACCTCCTCGTAAATCTTCTTTTAGGAACCATTTCCGGATTAATACCATCCTTAGCATGAGCATCCTGGGTTACCAGAATTGTACACAGATCTCCAAATCTGATCTAGTATAGATGCCGCTATCTCTTGTGCTGCTGCCAGTAAGAATTTCATTGTTCCTTTTCGAGGCATGTGACAATAAAACGAGTTTGTATTTTTTACTGTAGTCGGTAGTTTAATTGATGAGGGGAAGCGTGGAATAGGCCTTCTTCACCACCCTCCGTCGCACTGTCACGGAACTATGTACTTAGTAGCCCACGGTTTCTCAAGACAAGATGGGACATCCAAAAATCTCCCAGTCAAAATTGTGATCTACTGAAGTTTTGTCATAGAACCGTGCCTGCTTTGATATTGGGATGGAATTAAAGCATGGTTTGCTGCAACATTCGTGGATTAAGAGCCTGCTGACAAATGGTGGGGCGAAGTACAGTGTTGATGCAGGTCCACAGTTTGGTTGATGAGGGAGACGTAACTCGTCTGGGAATTTATCCCAGCGATATGTGGCAGCTTCAGGAAAGTGGAGAAACGTTGAGTAAAAATTTGTGACTGGAACTATACTGCATTTTACTTCGGAGTCACGTGAGTGACTTCGTGAAGACCCCGCCAGCACGCATGCGCGACATATCGTCGCTCGCATTTGCAGTCGACAGCTGGGGGGGGGGGGGGAGTGCGCTCCGCTGCCGGCAGCTTCAAAAAGGCCCTCAGGTAAGTTTCACTAACCTTGAGCTGGTTAGTTTTCTGTATTTGTTTGCATTACAGAGAAACTATGGAAAGGAGGACAAAAAAGAAGGCATGCCTCTATGGACCACGGGACTTCAGAGCGAAGTCAGCGGCTGACATCCCCGGAGCTGACTGCAGAACCGGCAGCACCCGTGCCACGTGCCGGGAAAAAAGCGCGGAAGTCGGGGAGCCCCGCTCAGTCGGCAAGACCCAACTCTCCACCACAGCAGTCCAGGGAGCTGCATACTGGTATGAGGACCGTGCGGGAGCAGGGTAGACAAGACCCCGACCCCCTACCGCTTCAGCCGGAACAGAACCGGGCCGGCGGTAAAAAGGTGCGTAAAACAGGACCTGTCTCAACGGCACACCCCAACACTCCACCGTTACAGTTCGTTAGAGGGCGAACCGGTGGGAAAAGCGCACCAAAGTCACGTAGTCCCGCTGGTGCGGCTGGCACCGACTCTCCACCGCAGCAGTCTGCTAGATTGCGGGCAAGTGGTTCAACAACACGAGAGTCGTGTAGCCCCGCTGGTGCGGCTGGCACCGACTCTCCACCGCAGCAGTCTGCTAGATTGCGGACCGCTGGAATAACAACACGAGAGTCGTGTAGCCCCGCAGGAGCGGCTGGCACCGACTTACCACCGCTTCAGTCTGCTAGATTGCGGGCAAGTGGTTCAACAACACGAGAGTCGTGTAGCCCCGCAGGAGCGGCTGGTACTGACTTTGCGTCGCATCAGTCCCGAAGACCCGGGACTGGCGGCAAGCCCGTGCGGTGTCGTGTAGCCCCGCTGGAGCGGCTGGTACCGACTCCTCACCGTCGCAGTCGCAACAGACAGGCGGAAAAACCAACAGGAGGTTGTGTAGCCCCGCAGGAGCGGCTGGCACCAGCTCTCCACCGCTTCAGTCCAGAAGACCGCGAACAAGCGGCAAATCCGCGCGGGAGTCATGTAGCCCCGTAGGAGCGGCTGGCACCGACTACCTACCTCAGTCCCATAGACATCACCTCGACGAGGTGCGGACTATCGGTAGAGGCCCCATTTGTTCATCAGAACTTGGGGAAGACGACTTGCCGTCCGCAGATAGCGGCGGCGGTCGCATGGCACGAATGCAGCGCATGGTCGAGCAGCTACTCGAAAGGGACCTACTCCATCAGGAGCGTGCGTCCCTAGGATCCTGGAGGTCCACGGCAGGGCCCATGACAGGGCTGTCCAACATCTCTCCCTCCTCAATAGGGAGTGCTAGAAGTCAGGCACTAACTGACTTCGAAGAGGGGTTGGTGGAAGATCCATTGTTGCAAGAGATGCCGGAAGAGGAACTTCTGGGAATGGTATCGAAGTTCCAACCATCCCAGAAAGGGCAGCCTCTTCAGCCGAGGCTAGCGGCTAGCATTAATTACCTGATGACCCACCAGCTACAAGAACAGGTAATCTCGGAGACAACCAGCAAATACTTGGCTCCGGAGAATTGCGTGTCGCTGAATGTCCCTACTGTCAATACACCCATTTGGGGTAACATCAGCCTTGGGATCAGGGCTCAGGAGTTAAAAATCCAAAAGATCCTGAAATTACTGACCTCAGGCATCACTGCATTTGCCAGGTCAATAGACGGTACAGACATGACAGAAGAGCAGCAGGATGCATTAGCTCTGCTATGCAACACACAGGACAAAATAAACTGCTTTCGGAAGAGCTCTATCCGTCCTACATTAAACCCCAAGTTTGCGGGTTTGTGTAAGGCCAACGTTACGCCGCTACCAAGACAATTGTTTGCTGATGACCTGCCTAAACAGGTAAAAGACCTGGACGAGGAAGCCAAAGCGGTCGGATTGATTAAACCACCTTCCTCGAGCAGACCACCGGTGTACCATAGGCAGCATCCATATGCAACAGCAAACAGGCCTCGGGTTCAACCCGGCAGAGCAACGGGAACTAACTCTAAGGTCGCGCCCTATCAACAGAGGCCTTTTTTTGGCCAGGGCCCACAGCGACCAGCCTGGAAGATGCGCCAACCCCACATCCCAGCAACACAGCAACCCAAGAAAGGCCAGAAGATCAAGCCCCACCGGTAACCATGGAGGTAAGGGGGTCTGGTTCTCTTGGGAGTGCTGCATGCAAAACCTCACATGTAGGAGGGAGATTGCGTCTGTTCTGGGATAGATGGAGTTCTATAACTGCTGACACTTTTATATTACAAAGTATTCATGGTTACGAAATTGAATTCATAAACGGACAACTTCCCCCAGCTCAGCATGTGCCTAGCCGGAAATTTGTACTTCCTCACAAAGAGAAAGAGGAAGGACATGCAGAACTATTAAGGTTATACACCAAGGGGGTTATAGAGACAACGATACATGAACCTCTTGAGTTTGTATCTAATATCTTTACTAAAACCAAAAAAGATGGTGGATGTCGTATAATAATTGATTTACCCACTTGAATACTTTTGTACAATATACCCATTTCAAGTTGGAAACATTTGAAATGGCTAAGCAACTGATTTCCAGAGGGTGCTTCATGGCCTGCATCGACCTAAAAGATGCATACTATTCAGTGCCTATACGGAAACATCACCGTAAATACTTAAAATTTGTCTGGATGGGGCAGCTATGGCAGTACAAAGCCTTACCTAATGGACTTACAACAGCCCCCAGGTTTTTTACCAAAATACTAAAACCAGTATTGGCGTCTCTAAGAAGACAAAACCACAGAGTCATGGCATATCTTGGTTACATTTTAATTGTGGGAAAAACTGGAATTAGCTAAATCAGCTGTGACAGCTACCAAGTCACTGTTAGAAAAACTGGGGTTCGTCATCCATCCAGACAAATCTAAGTTCAACCCTTCTGTGATTATGGACTACCTGGGATTCACGATTAACACCAATCATATGATTGTCACTTTCCCAGAGAACAAAGTAACAGACATAATAGAGGCATGTAATAGCCTTGCTTGCGCCAGGAAACCAACTATTAGACATGCTGCCAAGGTGATTGGAAAACTTGTAGCTACATTTCCAGCTGCACAATTTGGGCCATTACATTATCAGAATTTGCAAAGATCTCAGCATTAAAAACAAATGCTGGACATTTTGACAGACCTGTGCAGCTGCCAAACAAGGCTAAAATTGAGCTACGA
This sequence comes from Okamejei kenojei, assembly GCA_035221665.1. NCBI lineage: Eukaryota > Metazoa > Chordata > Chondrichthyes > Rajiformes > Rajidae > Okamejei > Okamejei kenojei. Next base: position 9,172,631 of record CM069155.1, read on the forward strand.
TGGTGGATTAGCAACATTCTTAATTTTTTTAATCCCATCATAATTTCAAACCCATCAGTCGTGTTATAAACCGACGCAAGCGCCCAGGGCTGGGGAGCTACCGACACCACTTCCAGTTGTGGCGGCAGATGGGATTTGCACGAATCTACTTTGAGTACTAGACTCAAGAACAGTTTCTTTCCAAAATCCATTATCTCCCTGAATTCACACATGCACTGACTTCACAGCCTAACCCCTGGACTTTCATCTATCCACCTACTGTAATTTGTACTGTAACTGTAATTTCCAATATGTGCAATAACCCATACTGGATATAGGAATCCTATTTATTCATTCTATTTATCCATTGTCTTTTATAGATATGTATATAGCACCGCAGAAACTGTGCACCTTATTCCCCCCCCCTTTTTTGTTTTTGCACTGAGTAGGAGCAGCTTTTAATTTCATTGTACATGTGTATAGTGACAATAAAAAGGCATTCTATTCTATTCTATTCTACTCCAATCACAAGGTATAAACTATTTTGGAAATGCTGGGAGCATTTCACGGGCTGCGGGCTTACTGCACAAACATGCATCATACGCATGTCCATCTTCAGATAGTTAATACCACAGTGGTGGCATATTTAAACCATATGGGTGGTATCAAGTCGATATCTTGCGATGAATTGGCAAACATAATTTGGCTCTGGTGTATTGAAAGAAATATTTGGATCTCAGCTACAGGTACATACCTTCCGGGTAAGCTCAATACAGTGGCGGACACCAGGTCACGAGTATTTAATGACATCACCGAGTGGATGTTGAACCCCCAAATATTTGCTAATATTATAGCCAAGTATGGAACACCAGATATCGACCTCTTTGCATCCAGGTTGAACCATCAGATACCAACATATGTCTCTTGGGAACCAGATCCTGGGGCAGTGGCGATGGACGCGTTCTCGCTACATTGGGGGAAATTGTTCTTCTATGCATTTTCCCCCTTTCTGCCTCATCAGTCGGGTATTGCAAAAAATCCAGCTAGACTCTGCATCTGGGATTCTGATAATACCCGACTGGCCCACACAACCACGGTACCCGGTGGTCCTCGACATGGTGAAAGCCCGAATTTAGTAACCCATCCTATAACAGGGGAAAGTCATCCATGCCATGGTCATCTGAACCTGTTGGCTTGCAGGTTCTGAAGAGGCCATTACTGGGATTCGGGCTGTCAACGAGGACCATGGATATAATCACGGCATCGTGCAGAGAGTCCACGAGGAAGCAGTACCTCACCTCACCCATAAGAAAATGCGAGGCCTTCTGTTCTCGGACCAAGACCACCTACAACTCTGCAATGATCACTGATGTGCTGCAATTCCTCGCGGGCCTTGGCTATGATAATGGCCTTAGCTACAGTGCCATCAACAGAGCCAGAAGTGCACTGTCATCCTATCTCAATATTGGAGTAGGATCCCACCAGCTGGTATCTAAACTTATGAGGGGTATATTCATTCCAACCCTCCCCGACCACGCTATAATAGAACCTGGGACATTGGGGTTGTGTTGTCCCTACTCAGGAGCTGGTCACCAGTTTCAGATCTATCACTGGCTAAACTCACCTTCAAAGTGGTGATGTTAATGGCACTGATCACAGCACAACGAGTCCAGACCCTCCACAAACTAAAACTAGACAGGATGGTCTCGACCCCCACCAAAGTAACCTTCTTTATAGACGAGTTACTCAAACATCACAGGCCTGGGACAACAGGTCTGAAATTGGAATTCCGAGCATATCCCGTTGACGTACGACTCTGCATAACCACCTATCTCCGACATTGCATCAATGTCACCCAAAACATCAGGAGAATGGAGACAGGTCTGTTCATCAGCTTCAAAAACCCACATCACAGGGTGATGGTGCAGACGTTTTTCAGGTGGCTCAGGGTGGTATTGGATGCAGCAGGTGTAGACACTGACATTTTAACATCTCATTCTACTAGGGCTGCATCCATATCAGCGGCGAGGACCATGGAGGTACCCATGGATCATGTCCTCGCAACAGCGGGCTGGGCCAGTGAAGGAACATTCCAACATTTCTATAACAAACCTGTGGCCGCTCCCGCTACGTTTGCGGATTCAGTTTTAAGTGCTGTCCCCTAAAAGTTTTTCCCCAAATTCAGGGTTTTTTTGTTTGTATTAATAAATACAATATTATTTTTCAAAGCTTTGTTCAAGTCTGAAATACGTTAACATACTACCTCCATCAGTAATTACGGCAGTGTGTGAGCATGGACGTGGTCCAGGGCATGGAATCACAGAGCTTTGAAATCTTCACGAAGTCACTCACGTGACTCCGAAGTAAAATAGTAAGATTAAACGAGAACTTACCAGTTTGAAGTTTGATCCTTATTTTATGAGGAATTACGATGAGGGATTTTGTGCCCTCCACTCCCAACCCTCCATCATAAGGTCAACTGGTATATTAGAGTCTCTTAATCTTACTATCTTCAGTCAGTGCTGCAATCTGTGATTCCACACCGCTGCTTTGAAGAATGACGCGCATGCGTGCGGGCGGGGTCTTCATGAAATCCCTCATCGTAACTCCTCATAAAATAAGGATCAAACTTCAAACTGGTAAGTTCTCGTTTAATCTAACTATTTTATAGAGGATAAAAATAGTAGTTAGTTTTAGTTTAGTTTAGTTTAGAGATATAGTGCGGTAACTGGCCCTTCAGCCCACCGAGTCCGCATCGTCCAGATATCCCTGCACACTAACACTATCCTACACATACTAGGGACGATTTACAATGATACCAATCCAATTGACCTACACACCTGCATGTCTTTGGAGTGTGGGAGGAAACCGGAGATCCCGGAGAAAACACACGTGGGCCACGTGGAGAACGTACAGACAGCACCCGTAGTCGGGATCGTACCCAGGTCTCTGGCGCTGTAAGGCAGCAACTCTACCACTGCGCCACAGTGCCGCCCTTTAGTTAGCTTAAGTAACGATGTATCTTTGTTATTTTGGCATTATATCACAGCACTCATATTCTCCAAAGAACAACCACTAATAAATCTATTGTTAGCACAATACATTTCCAGTTTTTCCTGCTATGTCATACTTTGCTTGTGCAGATTGTGGTGTACATAACATACTTTTCATGTTTGTTATGAACAGTGGCATCTTTTAGTGCTTCCAGATAAATCCATTAGCAGTGGAACCAGCAGCAATGAAACAGGCATTGCAAGCTTAAAAAGGAGAAAGATGCAGCTGATGTATAAATGATCAAACTGCAGCAAGTTGCACTGATCTTCACCCTGGGGTAAGGCTTCATTTGGAGTATTGTGTTCACTTTTGGACACCCCGCTATAGGAAAGATGCCATTAAGCTGCAAGAACTGGAGAGAAGATTTACGAGGGTGTTGTCAGGAGTTAAGGGCCTGAGCTACTGGGAGAGGTTGGACAGGCTAGGACATTGTTCCTTGGAGCACAGGGGGCTTATAGAGGCGCTGAAAATCATGAGGGGAATGAGGTGAATGCAGAGGGTCCTTTTTCCCAGGGTAGGGGAATCAAGAATTGGGGGGCATAGATTTATATTGGGAGAAGAAAGATTTAATAGGAACCTGAGGGACAACTTTTTGACATGGAGGGTGGTGGGCATATGGAACGCACCACCAGTGAATGTAGTTGTGGCAGGTGCAATAACAAAAACATTGGGAGGGAACATTGAGACAAAATGTTCTGAAGGACGGGTAAATGGTGAATGGTTCCCAAAAGCCATCAGGCTATTAAACACTACAACCTCCAAATAAGCTTTGAGCTACATAGACTTGGGGGCTCTGGTTTTGTCTTTTTGCACTATTATTGTTTGTTTGTTGTTTATGTGTATGTGTGTGTATATGTGTAAATATATGTATGTATATGTATGTATGTATAGGAAGGAACTGCAGATGCTGGTTTAAACCGAAGATAGATACAAAATGCTGGAGTAACTCAGTGGGACAGGCAGCATCTCTGGATAGAAGTGACGTTTCAGGTCAAGACCCTTCTTCAGTAAATCAGGAGAGAGGGAGACACAGAGATATGGAAGGGTAAGGAAGGAAGACCCGAAACATCACCCATTCCTTCTCTCTAGAGATGCTGCCTGTCCTGCTGAGTTACTCCAGCATTTTGTGTCTATCTTGGAAATCTAACTTTGTCTTAGGATGAAGATAGACACAAAATGTTGGAGTAACTCAGCGGGACAGGCGGCATCTCTGGATAGAAGGAATGGGTGATGTTTTCAGTCGAGACCCTTCTTCAGACTGAAAGTCTGGGGAGAGGTAGTCTAGAGATATGGAAGGGTAAGGTGTGAAAACAACAGATCAAAGCAGACAAATGGAAGGCAATATAGAATGGTCCATTGTTAACTGAGAGGAAGATGACAATGAGGCATTTAATCAAATATTTAATCAGGAGGACAGTAGAACTAGTTGTAGAACTATTATGGGGGAGGGACAGAGAAAGAGGAAAAGCAAGGGTTGCTTCAAGTTAAATAAATCATTCTCATACCGCTGGGTTGTAAGCTGCCCAAGCAAAATATGAGGTGATGTTTTATAAAAACATTAGCAGCAGACTTCCTCCATCATTGCTTGTCCGTAACAGCTGGTTAAACAGACTTCCTTGGTAGATATGTAATTAGATACAGTAAAAACAGGAAATGCTGCAAACATTCAGAAGATTCGACAGCATCAGTGGAAGGGAAAACAGTTCATGTTTCAATTCCAGGTGTTGACCAACTGAGAGTTTCCAACATCATTCTGTTTTTTTTTCTTCTGGTTTCTAGTATCTGCAGGATTCTTCTTTTGATTTTCGTGGAGATTAATTAAATCTCTTTGGTATGGTAAATCTGCCCATTGATCAGTGTTGTAACTATCGCAGTCACCTATTCAACAGTGAATGATATTAGTGCGCATGATATCGCAAAAAAACAAAAGCAACAATAGGCTGAGGACTTCACAAAAGGTTGAATTTGTTAAGAAAGTTACTATTGCACTCCAGAGAAATTGACAAATAGTTCTGCATCTGTTTTAGGTGTTATATCAGGATTTTTAAAAAAACAATGTCCCTTTCTGTTAAGTAGACCTCAGTTTTAAATACGTCCTGTAGTGGCAGGTTTTACACCTTCTCAATTTAGTCCTCGATAGGTCACTTAAATTGATGACCGTGGATCAGAAGGTAATCTATACGCACCCATGAGCTCTCTACGAGACATTCAATGCCGTCAAAAGGTAAATCTTCCAAAAACAGTCTCTTGATTAATAGTTTCTTTATTGTAGTAGCACAAACAGTAAGATAATTCATAAAAGCTTCTTCTTGTATAAGTACATTTCAATCATACTCAATCATGTTCGAAAACTATGTCTCTTCCCCGATCTTCTTCGTACTAAACTAAACCTCCTAGGGAGTCTACACCAGAATCCCAGCCGCAAACCATGCCCCACACCACGTATAAATCCCCCCCACATAATTACAGGCAGATAAAATTTAAAGGTAACTGGTTATAGTTCTAACATACTGAGTTAAGCTAAATGGCAACTACACGTCCTTTAAAACCCTCATAGGTGGAATTAGTGGAACATCTACATGCTGATTACATTGGTCCAGTTTTGTGAATGTCGTCAGCTTCCAGTATAATGTTTGTTTAAACCAGGAGAAAAGATCCATGGAGACATAGCCTACATCGTTTGTATTGGGTTTGGTGAATTTCAGACCAGATAGGCTGAAAACCATCACAGCAAAAGGAAACTCAAAGACTAACACATCATTGACTCTAGAGAGGTACTTAGAAGCAAACCACAAAAGAACGATGAAAAGAAGGTCCACAACACAGACGCAGAGCTTTCAGAAGAAAACTCTATTCATTAATTCCATTAAGAATAGACTGACGACATTCTGAGGCAAGAAGACACCATCATTGCAAGGTAGCTACCACATAAAAGGACGCAAAGTGCTGGAGTAACTCAGCAGGTCAGACAGACAGCATCTCTGGAGAACATGGATGGCATGCAATACAGATGACATCACTTTGGGTTACCTGGTTACCTCTCTTCTCTGAAGAATAATGTCTTCCGTTTGGAGCCACACTCTACAGACAATCTTCGTATTTGACCTTTTGTAGAATTGTCTCCCTTTGTCATGTCTAATGGTGCTTTGCCTAAGCCTTTGTCCCTTGCATTCTCAAAGCTTCCTTAGAATGCCTCTACATGGAACGGCATCCCCAAGGAGCCATCAATTATATCCACACTCAGTCATCTGCTTGCTTACTTTCATGCAAGTTCGTACAATCTTAGCACATGTTATTTTACAAATAGAAGATAGACACAATAAGCTGGAGTAACTCAGCGGGTCAGACAGCATCTCTGGAGAAAGGTGACATTTCCAGTCGAAACCCTTCTTCAGCCGACATTGGAAATACATTGAAATGTTTTCACTCTGTATATCTCATTGATACTGACATCTCTACAGTGACACAACAGCACTTTTTTAACACCGAGGAAATGTACTGTTTATTAAAGAAGATCCACATTAATTGTTAAAAACAGTGAAAAACATCTCCAGTGGTGTTCATTCTGATTACCTGTTGTTTTATAAGGGCTAGTATAATTGTTCTGAGGCAGGACTATGCCTCTTTAGGTCAGAGAATAGGTCAGTAGCCCAGACTTCTTCTGTGGCCAGGGACAAGTATGAAGCAGTTGGGAGATGGCAGGTTGTATTATTTTTCAGGATAATATCACTGCAAGCTTGCTTTTGGCACATGGTTTCAGCACTGCAGATCAAGTGGAAGATTACAGAAAGCAGAGAACAGACAGGGTCAAGATTCACACAAAGTTTTGTGTGTGAGAGACGTTAGTGGATGGTCTTGGATATTGTTCAGGGAACTGGAGCACCAGGTGAAGTTGGGGCATCTGTGCTAAGGGGGGGGGGGGGGTAAGGGGGTGTTGGGTTAAGAATGGCAGCAGAGACAGGGATGGTTGGAATTGAAAGGAATTGGACTCACGCAAGTTCACGTCATAGGGGTAGAATTAGGCCATTTGGCCCATCGTGTCCACACCGCCAATCAATGAAGAATGGTCTGAAGAAGGGTCTCAACCCAAAACATCACCCATTCCTTCTCTCCAGAGATGCTGCCTGTCCCGCTGTTACTCCAGCATTTTGTGTCTGTCCGCCATTCAATCATAGCTGACCACTGCCTCTTATATCCCATTTATCCTCCCTTCTCCCCATAATCCATGATACCCATTCCAATCAAGAAGTTGTCTATCTCTGCCTTAAAAATATCCACAGACTTGGCCTCCAAGGGAGATGGTGGTGCCTAGTTATCAGTGCTGGCTTCCCAATGGATAAAGAGCCATTTTGAAACTGGAGCACTAGAAATAACAGCCCTTTAGTTCAGTTCAGTTTAGTCTATTGTCACGTGTACTGAAGTACAGTGAAAAGCTTTTGTTGTCTACTAGCTATCCAGTCAGTGGAAAGATAACAAATGATTACAATTGATCCATTTACTGTGCATAAATACATGATAAGGGAATAACATTCAGTGCAAGGTAATCATAATACTCGCATCTCTGCTGGGAAGATCAGGAGAGAGGGCCTTCCCCAAAATTGATCATTGTTGGGTACAATGATGATGCGTGACAGGTGTCTGACAGAGGGCAACACGGTGGCGCAGCGGTAGAGTCGCTGCCTTACGGCACCAGAGGTCCCCGGTTCGATCCTGACTATGGATACTGTCTGTATGGAGTTTGTACATTCTCTCCGCGACCTGCGTGAGTTTTCTCCGGGTGCTCCGGATTCCTCCAGACTCCAAAAACGTACAGGTTTGTAGGTTAATTGTCCTCGGTAAAATTGTAAATTGTCCCACGTGTGTGTGGGATAGCACTAGTGTACGGGGATCGCTGGTCGGTGCGGACTCAGTGGACCGAAGGGCCTGTTTCCACGCTGTGTCTCTAAACTAAACTAAACTAAAACTCATCAGATGTGACCATGACCATTCCTGAAATTCCTTGAATAATCTCGAGGCAGAGGGCGTCTCTTATAAGATCCACTTTACAAAAGCACCAGATACAATCATTTCCAACTGTACTGTGCCCGTAACACCTGCTCCATTCATTCTGGTCTGTGTCCTTTCATAGGTGGTACAGTGGCAGAGCTAGGATTAACCACTGCCTCACAACACCTAATACCTCAGCTTAATCCTGACCTGCCCCCTACGTGGAGTTTACACTTTCTCCCTGTGACCATGTGGGTTTCCTCTGATTCTCCACGAAAGATATGCAGGTTGGAAGATTACTTGACCACTCTAAATTGTCCTTGCAATGCAGGTGAGTGGTGAAATATGGGGGGAGATTATGTCGGCAACCATTTTTAGTTATATGAAGGCTAAAATCTGCGTAGACTTTGCATGCTACAGTGCTTGCATATGTGGTTAATTTGTAGGACTATTAACTTCAAGTCTAACTACAAGTAACCCCTGGCATTACCTCTCTCTTCATCCCTCCCCTACCCAAGTTGCAGCAACTTCTCGCTCTCACCCAGCAAACAGCTAATGGCCTGTTTCCTTTATCATCGTTACTTTTTTGCATATCTTTCATTCATTGTTCGTTCTCTCTCTCGTCACCATCGTCTATATGTCCCGTTTCCCTTTTCCTGTGACTTTCAATCTGCTCCTGTGTTTGGGACCTTCAGGTATCAAGAGAGATACTTTAGTTTAGTTAAATATGAAATGCTGGAGTAACCCAGCGGGACAGGCAGCATCTCTGGAGAGAAGGAATGGGTGACGTCAACAAGACGACTGAAGGGACTCGACCTGAAGCGTCACCCATTTTTTTCTCTCCAGAGATGCAGCCTGTCCTGTCGAGTTACTCCAGCATTTGTGTCCATCATTGATTAATACTTTGTACAGGATAGGTAAAACCACCTACAGCTACTTGCTACAAGGTTTCCACTTGAGCATGTTTCAAGCAAGATGCAGTGTGTTGGCACAAAATACACCTTGTGTGCAGATTCATGCCTGTTGCTCACGATTATTTCCTAGACTTTGCCCTCTTCCTCTTTTCAGCCTTGCCAATGGGTTGACATCCCCGATCCCTGACGAGTTATAATTTGTAGGAAGGAACTGCAGATGCTCGTTTAAACCGATGATAGACACAAAAAGCTGGAGTGACCCAGCGGATCAGGCAGCATCTCTGGAGCAAAGGAATAGGTGGTGTCTCGGGTCAAGACCCTTCTTCAGACTGAGAGTCACGGGGAGAGGGAAGCAAAGGTCAAAGTTCAAAGGTCAAAAGGTCAAAATAGTTTATTGTCATGTGCCCCTGACAGGACAATGAAATTATTTATTTGCATACACAACAGAACATAGTAGGCATTGACTACAATTATATACGCAAATACACACATGAATGAATAAAATAACAGATGGAGGGGTATTAATGTTCAGAGCTTTGTCCGAGCCAGGTTTAATAGCCTGATGGCTGTGGGGAAGTAGCTATTCCTGAACCGGGTCGTTGCAGTCTTCAGGCTCCTGTACCTTCTACCCAAAGGTAGCAGGGAGATGAGTGTGTGGCCAGGGTGGTGTGGGTCCTTGATGATGCTGCCAGCCTTTTTGAGGCAGCAACTGTGATAGATCCCCTCGATGGAAGGAAGGTCAGAGCCAATGAATGGACTGGGCAGTGTTTACTACTTTTTGTAGCCTTTTTCTCTCCAGGGCGCTCAAATTGCCAAACCAAGCCACGATGCAACTGGTCTGCAAGCTCTCTACTGTGCACTTGTAGAAGTTAGAGAGAGTTCTCCTTGACAGACCGACTCTCCGTAATCTTCTCAGGAAGTAGAGGCGCTGATGAAGCTTTCTTAATAATTGCATCTGTGTTCTCGGACCAGGAAAGATCTTCACAGATGTGCACGCCCAGGAATTTGAAGCTCTTGACCCTTTCAACCATCGACCCGTTGATATAAACAGGACTGTGGGTCCCCATCCTACTCCTTCCAAAGTTTAAAGTTTAAAGTTTATTCATGGATAACCCCTTGAGATGAACAGTCATCTCGTTTTCGAGAGGGTCCAACATAGAACGTACAGCACAAGACATAACATACATAGAGGCTCTCATTGACACACCTACCCACACTCCAATCCCAAAACCCCTCCATCCCCACATGTTATAGTTCATAACAATTTTTAATTGACTTTACATATCCAATAATAATAATAAGTTATGTGTTACAGCATAATGTTGATGCATAATACCATACACCACCTATCATACATCGTATGTTATTATTACATGATATATTTCATAGTATTGTGACGTAATATTGTTACACTATGCAATACAATAATGCATAAGTGTAATGGCAATGCATATACAATAGTTATGCCAAATGATCACACACAGAGCAAGCTAGATAAAGGAGCTCGAAGAGTCTAATACTAGAAACAGGTACATGTTTTTATAAGGAAGGGTAAAAGTGTTTTTTTTAAATAGACAAAATGAGCTAATAGTTCTTATGGTACTAGGCAGAGTGTTCCAGTCAGAAGGAGCTTTGAATTTAAATGCACGTCTCCCAATTTCAGACCAGTCTGAAGAAGGGTCTCGACCCGAAACATCGCCTATCTCCTTCGCCCCTTAGATGCTGCTGCACCCGCTGAGTTTCTCCAGCCTTTTGTGTACCCTCGATTCTCCAGCATCTGCAGTTCCTCCTTTAACACTCTCCCAATTTCTTTGTTAGTTCTTAGAATGAAAAAGAAGGGTTGCTGGATATGTCTTAGTGAATATGAGGGTGTGTATGGTAATAGGTCTTTTTTTAAATAAGAAGGGTAATTGAAATGGATGCATTTAAAGATGAACTGGAACCAGTGGTAGCATCTTCGAGCGTGGGGGGGATAACCAGTTTAGAGTTTCGTACATAGAACAGTGGTGAGTTAGATATGGACACCTTAAAATAAATCTGCAGAGACTATTATAAACTGCATTGAGGGGTTGAAGATGTGTATCAAATGTATTCTGATAGACAATATCAGCATAATCCAGTGTTGGTAATAGTAGTTGAGAGACAATTCTTTTTCTCATCTGAAAGGTGAAACAATTTATTGGGCGGTAAAGAATAGCTAGATTACAGCTAAGTTTTTTAGTAATCGTCTCACTATGCTGCGTAAATGAAAGCGTTGGGTCGAGCCAAACACCAAGATATTCGAAGTTCAATACTTGTTCTAATGATGATCCTTCATTAAATGATATAGTCAGATCTACAGAATTACCAAGGCCTTGTCTGGTACCAAATAACATACTGCATGATTTATTTTTATTTAAAATTAATTTGTTAAATAATAGCCATTTCTGAACAGAAGTAAGATGTGATTGAAGGGATCTTTCAATTTCAGACTTGTTAGTACTAGATGTATACAGCACTGCATCATCAGCATATAGTTGTGTTTGACAGTCAGAACAAATATTAGGGAGGTCGTTTATGAAAATAGAGAAAAGGAGTGGTCCCAAAGACGAACCTTGTGGGACCCCCTTCTCAACAGTTAAGGAATTGGATTGACTTCCCTTTAAAGGTAACACATTGGCGTCTGTTAGACCACAGTAGATTGTTTTGAGAAAGACCAATTGAGTAAAGTTTATCAAGCAGTAAGTAGTGATCAACAACATCAAAGGCCTTGGTTAAATCAAGAAAGATGGCACCGGTGAGTTTACCATCCTCAGAAGCAGTGAACACATCGCTGGTGAGTTTTAACAGAGCTGTAGTTGTGGAGTGATTAGGTCTGAACCCAGACTGGCATGGAGATAGAATGTTGAAAGTTGAGACATAATGTGATAGCTGGTTGAACACTAGTTTGTCAAGGATTTTAGCCACCGAGTTGATAATTGAGATGGGGCGGTAATTGTTAATATCGTGTGGGTCGCCTCCCTTATGCAGTGGAGTAACATTGGCACACTTCCATGCGGAAGGGAGGGTACAAGTTGAGAAGGACAAATTAAACAGGTCGCATAGTGGGTACATTAGAATATTAACTCCTAACTTAATGAATTTAGTCTCAATACCAGCTGGTCCAGATCCACAATCATCCTTTAATTCATTAATAGCATGTTGAATGTCAACAGGTTTTATTTTTTGAAAAGAAAAAGAGCTTCTGCTTGTAGAGGTAGCTGGAAAGTCACATATAATAGATGAGTCAAATACAGTAGAGCTACATACAGTGGAGAAGTGATGGTTGAAAGCATTGGATATAACAGCAGGGTCCTGAACGATGTCTTTGTTGACCCGAATCTGAGCGCTGATATTTTGATTTGATTTATTAAGAACATTATTTAGTCTTTTCCAGAACTTTTTTGGATTATGCATGTCTTCAGAAAGATGTTTTTTTTAAATGACTTGATTTAGCATTACGTGTTCTTGTCATACACTGATTCCTTAAGGACCTATATTTTTCCCAATCAGCAGGGTCCTTTGTTTCCCTGAAAGTCTTCCAGACTTTATCCCGCTCATTAAAAAGGTTGATCAAATCAGCACTAATCCGTGGTAAATGTTTTCCCTTGACTTTTATTTCTCTCCAGGGGGCATGCTTATCGATAACTCTTGTGACTTCAGTGTATAAATAGTTCCATGCATCCTCAACAGTTGGTATAAGTTGAAACCTGTCCCAGTTTATTGAAATCAGGTCATGCATATAATTATCATAATTAAATTTTCTACATTGGCTGACACGAATAAGTTTAGGAAGGAGATGGGAGGGTTTAATCTTCCACACACAGAAAATAGCAGAATGATCACTAAAGCAATCTGACAAAACACCAGATGTTAAAATTTGGTCAGCATGGGTAACAAGAATCTAATCTAGTAGTGATGTAGAATTGCCATGAACTCTGGTAGGTTCGTTGATTAATTGGGTCAGGTTTACACTTTTAAGCAAGTTTTTATCGTTAGAAGAGGAGCGATCGAGCCAGTTTTTATTGAAGTCACCAAGAAGCACTAATTCACATGGGTGCTCAATAGAGGTGAGAATGGAAATTAGGGACTTTGTTGAGTCAGGATGAACAGGGTGGGGGGGGGGGGGGGGGGGATCGATAGATAGTGACGATAATTAGATGTTTATTCTCATGAAGTTTTAGCCTAATGAAAAGGCTTTCAAAGAAAGATGAGGTTACTTTAGGGATGACAGATTCAGATATAAAGCGAGTTGACACATAACAAGCCACACCTCCAGCTCTCGTAGGCCTATCTGCTCTATATAATGTAAAAGTCCACAATCAGTTCCTTGGTTTTGCTGGTGTTGAGGGCCAGGTTATTGTGCTGGCATCATATGGACAGTCGCTCGATCTCTCTTCTATACTCTGACTCATCCCCATCAGTGATACGTCCCACAACAGTGGTGTCATCAGTGAACTTGATGATGGAGTTCACACTATGACCGGCTACGCAGTCATGAGTATAGAGTGAGTACAACAGGGGGCTGAGCACGCAGCCTTGAGGTGCTCCCGTGCTGATTGTTATAGAGTCTGACACATTTCCACCAATATGAACAGACTGTGGTCTGTGAATGAGGAAGTCGAGGATCCAATTGCAGAGGGATGAGCAGAGACCCAGTTCTGTGAGTTTGGTAACCAGCTTGGAGGGGATGATTGTGTTAAATGCCGAGCTATAATCGATGAATAACAGCTTGACATATGAGTTTTTGTTATCCAAGTGGTCCAGAACTGAGTCGTGAGCCAGCGAGATCGCATCCACCGTTGATCTGTTGTGGCGGTAAGCGAACTGCAGTGGGTCCAGGCTTTTGTCGAGGTAGGAGTTGATTTGCGCCATGATCAACCTCTCGAAGCACTTCATCACCAGAGACGTTAGTGCCACAGGTCGGTAGTCATTGAGGCACGTCACCTTGCTCTTCTTGGGCACCGGTATTATTGATGCCCTTGTGAAGCAGGTGGGAACCTCAGACCTCAGAAGTGAGAGGTTGAAAATGTCCGTAAAAACTCCAGCCAATTGGTCCACACAGGTTTTTAGAACACAACCAGGTATACCATTAGGTCCAGGCGCTTTTCGAGGGTTCACCCCTCTGAAGGATTTCCTGACGTCGGCCTCTGTGACTGAGACTGAAATACCATCACAGCGATTGGGGGCTCGGGAAGGCGCATCGGTGTTCTCCCTATCAAAGCGTGCGTAAAACGCATTGAGCTCATCAGGGAGTGATGTATCGCCGACATTCGAGCTGCCTCCTGGTTTCGCCTTGTAGGAGGTGATTGCATTCAGTCCCTGCCACAGCTGCCGAACATCCGTCTCATCCTCCAGCTTGGAGCAGAGCTCCCTTTTGGCCATTTTGATGTCCTTACCAAGGTTGCATCTGGACTTCGTGTAGACCACTGTATCATCAGACATGAATGCCCGGTGTCTGGTCTTCAGAAGAGTGCGGATCTCAGAGTTCATCCAAGGTTTCTGATTGAGAAACACTCGGAAGGTTTTGGTGGGGATGCAGTCCGCCACACATTTCTTAATGAAGTCTGTAACTACTGTGGTGTATTCGTTCAAGTCCGCTGCCGAGTCCTTGAACATTGCCCAGTCTACAGACTCCAAACAGTCCTGGAGTTGTTCCTCTGCCCCCCCGACCAGTTCTGTACTGTCCTCACCTCTGGGGGTGCGCTCTTTAATTGCTGCCTGTAGGCAGGGAGAAGCAGCACCGCGGTATGGTCGGATTTACCGAAGTGAGGGCGAGGGATGGAGCGGTAGGCATTCTTGATGGCGGTGTAGCAGTGGTCGCGGGTGTTTGGTCCCCTGGTGCAGCAGGAGACATGTTGGTGGAAGTTGGGGAGCGATTTCTTGAGGTTTGCATTATAACCATATAACCATATAACAATTACAGCACGGAGACAGGCCCTCTCAGCCCTTCCAGTCCGTGCTGACCATTTGTTTTCCCCTAGTCCCATCTACCTGCACTCAGACCATACCCCTCCATTCCCTTCATGTCCATATACCTATCCACTTTACTTTTAAATGTTAAAATCGATCCTGCCTCCACCACCTCTGCTGGAAGCTCATTCCACACAGCCACCACCCTCTGAGTAAAGAAGTTCCCCCTCACGTTACCCCTAAACTTCTGTCCCTTAATTCTCATGTCATGCCCTCTTGTTTGAATCTTCCCTGCCCTCAATGGGAAAAGCTTATCCACGTCAACTCTGTCTATCCCTTTCATCATTTTAAAGACCTCAATCAAGTCACCCCTTAACCTTCTGCGCTCCAAAGAATAAAGACCTAACTTGATTCAACCTTTTCTCTGTAACATAGTTGCTGGAACCCTGGCAACATTCTAGTAAATCTCCTCTGTACTCTCTCTATTTTGTTGACATCCTTCCTATAACTAGGCGACCAAAATTGTACACCATACTCCAGAATTGGTCTTACCAATGCCTTGTACAATTTTAACATTACTTCCCTACTCCTATATTGAATGCTCTGATTTATAAAGGCCAGCACACCAAAGGCTTTATTTACCACCCTATCTACATGCGATTCCACCTTCAGGGAACTATGCACAGTTATTCCTAGATCCCTCTGTTCCACAGCATTCCTCAATTCCCTACCATTTACCATGTACGTCCTATTTTGATTTGTTCCTGCCAAGATGTAGCACTTCACACTTATCAGCATTAAACTCCATCTGCCATCTTTCAGCCCACTTTTCCAAATGGCCCAAATCTCTCTGTAGACTTTGAGAATCTACTTCATTATCCACAATACCACCTATCTTAGTATCATCTGCATACTTACTTATCCAATTTTCCACCCCATCATCCAGATCATTGATGTACATGACAAACAACAGTGGACCCAACACAGATCCCTGAGGCACCCCACTGGTCACCGGCTTCCAACCTGACAAACAGCCATCCACCATTACTCTCTGACATCTCCCATTCAGCCACTGTTGAATCCATCTTGCTACTCCGCCATTAACACCCAAAGATTGAACCTTCTGAACCAACCTTCCATGGGGAACCTTGTCAAAGGCCTTACTGAAATCCATATAGACAACATCCACTGCTTTACCCTCATCAATTTCCCTAGTTACCGCTTCAAAAAATTCAAGAAGGTTTGTCAAACATGACCTTCCAGGCACAAATCCATGTTGACTGTTCCTGATCAGACCCTGTTTATCCAGATGCTTATATGCTTATATATATTATCTCTTATTGAAGTCCCCAGCAATGGTGGTAAATGCCTCGGGGTAAGACGTCTGGTGTTTGTTGACCATGGTGTGCAGCTCCTCCAGAGCCAGACGGACGTCTGCCTGGGGTGGGATGTAGACCGCAGTCAGGATGATGTAGAGGTGAATTCGCCTCGGAAGGTAGAAGGGACGGCACTTCACCGCCAGATGTTCGAGGTGTGGAGAGCAGGAGTTGGACAGGACTGCCAAGTCTGAGCACCAAGCAGAGTTGACCATGAGGCAGACGTCCCCTCCTCTCCCTTTCCCAGATGCCAGTGTACGGTCCATGCGGTGGATGGAGAACCCTTCAGGCTGGACCGCTGAGTCTGGGGAGCTGGGGGTGAGCCACGTCTCTGTGAAACGGAACATAGAGCATTCCCTCAGCTCCCTTTGATAAAGCAGTCTTGCCCTTAAGTCCTCCACTTTATTTTCAAGGGACTGTACATTGGCCAGTAGGATAGTAGGGAGAGGGGGCGGAAGTCCCCTGCGCTTCAGTCTGACCTGAAGTCCTGCCCGCCGGCCATGTTTCCGGACACAATGGAGGCTTCCCCTTTGTTTCCAGGTACTGGGTTTCCTGTACCTGCTGTTTCTGCAGACCTGCGCTGGAACGGGAATTCCCTCACAGACGGCAGCTCCAGCTCCGTAACGAACGAGGGTTCCCTCAGAGTCAGCAGCTCCAGCTTCATTTTTTCTGGGATATCCAGCCCGTCGGCTCTGGAGGTCATCCCGGGGTTTCCAGGTGCCGTACCTGGGATCCTCAGTCGGGTCGGGAGTTTCACAGCCAGCGTGGGAAAGTTTAAAGTCCGGGGATCCTGCAGCTGTGGGAGATCGCGAAATTGCCAGCGCTTTCAGCTGCCCAAGCAGCCTGTCTGAAGCAGATTCAGATTCAGATTCAGATTCCTTTATTGTCATTTCCGATTTCCGAAGCATTCCGAAGCATTCCGAAGCAGCACCGATTACTGCCGTTTCCCCAATGCAGGTAAGTTGATAGAAGTTGTAGGTAATTCTTTTCCGTTCTGGTGTTCCGCAAGAGTCGCTGCAGGCAGGTGCCATCTTTAGTTATCTTTAGATAACTAAGTGGTATAGACGGTGATGTAGAGAGATATAAAACGAATGATTGAAAGATGTGCAAAAGAGTAACGATGATAAAGAAAACAGGCACCTTAAATGATCACCTGTTGACCGGCCACCTATCTTGGACCCTTCTACCCATTGAGACAAATTTTTCGACGGTTTGGGCATTATTTTTTAAGGTGAAGAGTAATTACCTCCCATTTGAAGTGCCCACAATGTGCATTCATTCATGTGATAGGAGCAGAATTAGGCCATTTGGCCCATCTAGTCTACTCCACCATTCAATCATGGCTGATCTAATTCTCCCCCTCAACCCCATTCTCCTGCCCGACCCCCATGACCCCTGACACCCGTACTAATCAAGAATCTATCTATCTCTGCCTTAAAACTATCCATTGACTTGGCCTTCTGTGGCAAATAATTCTACAGATTTACCACCCTCTAAAGAAAGTACTAGCAGAATTCTTCTGAGGCAGGACTAAAGAAATCCCTCCTCATCTCCTTCCTAAAGGAACATCCTTTAATCCTGAGGCTATGACCTCCAGGCCTAGATTCTCCCACTAGGGGAAACATTTTCTCCACATCCACTCTATCTAAGTCTTTCAATATTCGGTAAGTGTGGTCTCCTCTATAATGAAATGTAGATTGTGTATTTTATGTAACACTTACGTATGTAATCGATCCAAGAGTTTCCTGTTGCCTGCAACTTTCTTCCTCTATCCCATTCCCACTCTGACGTGTCTGCCTGTGGTGTACTGTACTGTTTTAGCAGGGCCCAGTGTAGTTTTGAAGAGCAGCACCTCATCTTCTGTCTGTACATGTTACAATTTCCAAGTTCGAAATCTCATTCCAGTTTCAGGTCACTCGTGTTCTGTTTATATTTGACCTGGTCAATTGTTCTCATAAGATCATAAGTGATAAGTGTAGAATTAGGCCATTCATCCCATCAAGTCTACTCTACCATTCAATCATGGCTGATCTATCTCCTCCTCCTAACCCCATTCTCCTGCCTTCTCCCCATAACCCCTGACACCCGTACTAATCAACTGTAGGGCTCTGGACATCATTCTTTAATGTTGGCTCGGTTTTATTTTCCCTTCTCCGTGAGTATGTCTTGCCCTGCTGGGAATTTTATACCAATCCTCATTTAGCAGTTTTTTTATCTCTCTTCATTTATGTTCTCTTTTTTAATTCCACTCCATTTCAAAGCTTTTCTATTCCTTTGTTCATGTTTGGACTTGCAGTCTGCGTTATGTTTGAGTTAATCTATAATTTAACCATAAACATATTCAGTTTGTCCAATCCATCCCCACCCCTTTCCTCTCTGCATTTAAACTAACTGGTGGTCGTTCCTGTGTAGGAAGGAACTGCAGATGCTGGTTTAAATAGGAGGAGAGAAGACCCACGACCCAGAACGTCACCCATTCCTTCGCTCCAGAGATGCTGCCTATCCCGCTGAGTTATTCCAGCATTTTGTGCCTCATCTTCTTCCCTTCCCATTTCGGGCAAAGGACTTTTAACCACAAACATTAACTCTCCCTCCATTTCAACAGAGGTTTCCTCACCTCCTGAATGTTTCCAGCATTTTCATTCTTTATTTCAGATTTCTAGCATCTGCAGTTTTTGACCCCCCTCCCCTCCCCCCCCCCCCCCCCCCCCCCCCCCCCCCCCCCCCCCCCCTCCCCCCCCCCCCCCCTGACTTTCTGAAGTAAGCACCTTCCAGAATATTTCAAAACCGGAATATCTTCAATTTGTAGCACATTCTGGATCAATGTGAGGATATTCCAAATTACAATAGAGCCAATTAAGTTCTTTTCAAAGGGAGTTACTGTTACATCGTAGTAAATGTGAGAGTGACTTTGCACTTAATAAACTTCAAAGCACAATCAGATAATGTCCAGGTGACTATATTGCTCTATTAGACATGTTGATTGAGGAATAAATAGTGTTCAGGGCACCTCTGAATAATCTCACTGTTTTCCACAAAATATAACCCTAAGTTATTTTATTTCTACTTGAGGAAACTTCCATTTAATATTCCACTCAAGCCATCACCTCAGTAGTAGAGTTTATTTTAACATATTATAGTCACAACTTAGACATAGAAGGCAAACTTATATTTCGCCATGAGTGGTGTTTCTCTGCAGATGAACTGACATACTGCTGACTTTTTAAGTAGTGCTTTGAAAATACTATTGATTTCAAAGCCATATTTCACCATTTTGATCTTGTATTCTTTGTTTCCACATTCAATTGTGCTTGATTTTTCATCTGTCCTGGCATTCCTTTGATTCCAAATCAAAGGATATTGTTTTGAATAGCTAGTGAAACCAGGAATAGACTTCAACCATGTGTGTGTGAGAGGTGGAGCAGGTAAAGATGAAGCCTAACAGTTAAAAACCAGAGACTTGAATATTCCCAGTCCCGCTTTGCACTTATGCCTCACTAGATATATACAGTAAATTAGCCAGGAAAGCCTCTGGAGGGGTTAGAGAGTATTGCTGCGGTCTACATTTCTGCTACCCCGGTAATCTGTTCTAGTGAATCAAGTAAGTTGGGCAGGATGTTGCCCGTAATGTCACTGGGTGCAGGACAGTACCAAAATCATTCTTTACAGAAAATGGTTCCCTGTTTTAAGCAGAGC
Organism: Okamejei kenojei; assembly: GCA_035221665.1. NCBI lineage: Eukaryota > Metazoa > Chordata > Chondrichthyes > Rajiformes > Rajidae > Okamejei > Okamejei kenojei. Next base: position 9,192,567 of record CM069155.1, read on the forward strand.
TGGGCAGGCAAATACAGTCACGTATTCACCTACATCCTGATGGGCAGTGGCCAAAGATATAGCGGTCTCTGGGTTAAATGGCTAAGGTATAACGAGTGTTGGTTGGTCGCAGCAGCACTGAGGTGTTGGTGGGCATGTTACAGAGAAATAAATGGGAGAATGGGACTAAGGAAGTTGGATACACTCAACAGGCTAAAGGCTCCTTCTATGGAGTCAGAAAAATAAAATATTCAAATCAACTTGCTTACAGCCCTTTTAAGCCAATTGTGGATTGTCACCTTGTCGTGGTGGAGAAGCTTGTGTGGTCCTGTGATCCTGAGAGCGATGCCGTCTGGAGCTACGCTCCGGGTAGGGCCACCCATGGCAGTAAGGTCGAGGGGGAGGTCTCTGACAAAGATCCAATCTAACCAAGACCTCGACGGTGGAACAGGCGGAGGATGATGGCTGACTTTAATGGAGCATCACAACGGCTTGGAAGGCGGACGAAGGTTGCAGCAGAAAAGGGTCCCCGGTCGTCTTGGACTCCATGCCACTGGATCCTGACCCAGATCTGTCAGAATCTGTCTGTGCACCAGTCTCCCCACGTTAAACAAAGTCAGGCACGGGCGTCCTCCATGAGAGGACAGCCATACTCGTTTTGAATGATCACCGATGAATGATGGACACCAAAAAACTGGTTTATTAAAAGGAAATAACTCATCTCTGGAGAACACGTACAGATGCTGGTTTATAACTCAAAATGTCCGGTTGAGCTGAAATGAGTACAGGAGCATCGGCAGTATTGAGTTGAAAGAAAGAGTGGGTTCCCGATGATTCAAAATCATCAGGTGCTGAACCAGAGAATTGGATTGAATTGAAAACCTTAGTGTCACATGTGACAAGTCACAGTAAAATTATTTGCTTGCATACCGTGCCAACGTATGCAAATAGGCACCCATAAAGGGCCCTTACAAGTAACAAAACAGGCCCTTTGGCCCAACTTGCTCACACTGGCCAACAAGTCCCAGCCATGAACATTGACTTCTCTAATTTCAGGTAGTCCTTACTTTCTCCTCCCCTTCTCAGCTCTCCCTCAGCCCACTGGCTCCACCTCTTCCTTTCTTCCCCCCGCCCCCCCACCCCCATATCAGTCTGAAGAAGGGTTTCGACCCGAGACGTTGCCTATTTCCTTTGCTCCATAGATGCTGCCTCACCCACTGAGTTTCTCCAGCATTTTTGTCTACCTTCTATTTTCCAACATCTGCAGTTCCTTCTTAAACATTTTGTCTACTCCACTACTAGTGTAGTCCCAGCTACACTAGTTCCACCTGCCTGCGTTTAATCTAAATCCCTTAAAACGTTCTATCCATGTACCTGTCTGTTTCTTAAATGTTAGGATAGTCCCAGCCTCAACTACCTCCTCTGGCAGCTTGCTCCATACACCCATTGCCCTTTGTATGAAAATGTTACCCCTCAGATTCCTAGTAATCTTTTCCCCTTCACCTTAAACCCTTGTCCTCTGGTCCTCAATCCACCTACTCTGGTCAAGAGACTCTGTGCATCTATTCCTCTCATGAATTTAATACATCACCCCTCATCCTCCTGTGCTCCAGGGAATAGTCCCAGCCTACTCAACCTCTCCCTATAGCTCAGACAATCTTCATAAATCTTGTCTGAACCCTGGCAACATCTTCATAAATCTTGTCTGAACCCTTTCAAGCTTAACAATATCTTTGCTATGACATGTTGCCCAGAACTGAACACAATTTATACACACACAGAGGCTTCCTGGACTGTGTTGAAATTACATTCCAGTTCATTTACGTTTCCATTAATGGGAGAGTCTAGAAGTTATTTTCACTAGTGGGGGAGTCTAGGACTAGAGGTCATTACCTCATAATTAAAGGATATTCTTTTAGGAAGATGAGGAGGAATTTATGTAGTCAGAGGGTGGTGAATTTGTGGAATTCTTTGCCACAGAAGGCTGCAGAGGCGAAGTCAGTGGATATTTTTAAGGCAGAGAAAGATAGATTCTAGATTAGTACAGGTGTCAGGGGCTATGGGGAGAAGACAGGAGAATGGGGTTAGGAGAGATAGATCAGCTATGATTGAATGGCGGAATAGACATGATGGGCTGAATGGCCCAATTCTACTCCTGTTCCTTATGACCTTCTGACCTTATTTATTGTAATAACTTTTGTTGGAGAATATCAGGAGATGGGGGAAGCATTCCTGCTAATGGAACGGCAACTGTTCCTTCCCGAATAGTGTGAAGGTACATGACGAAACTGATTTGATTAGGAAGGCAGATGAAAAATCGTTCCTAAGTGGCTGACTAGACTGATTCATTGAAAAACCACTTGAGATCAATAATGAGTCTGACGGACTGAATTTTAAAAAGAAAATGCAATGATTGACAATGGGATTTAATGATTTACTTAATTAAGGATAATTGAGATCAATGTTGGACGTGGGTGATTGATTGTGCAAAAAATATGGAGATTGCCTTTGGAACTGCTGAAAGGAGTGACTTTGAGGGCCTCATGGGGATATGTCTGAAATCAGGTCGAATAGGCAATGCTATCTCTTGCCGAACTGAACACAATTCCAGATTACATTTGAATTGATGGCCTGAGTATCTCCACTGACTGAGTAAAATTATAAAGATAAGTGGTTTTGCCGTGTGACTTGATGGAGTTTAAAAAGAAACCTCCAGACATAAAAATGGAAATGAACTAAACAAGTAAAACGATAAAGCCAGCTGCAGCACCAACATTCGTGTGCAAGCCTTGGCATTGAAATGATTCCTGGAATTTCTATTCTTAGCCTCAGTTAAAGATGAGATCTCTGCCTTTTCCCCTGAGCCAAAACCGATAACGAAAAATACAACTCTTAATTTGGCCATGACTCCTGTAATTGCAAATGGAGTTTGGCCCATCACTGCAAAGAGTGCATTGGGAATGGGGCGTTTTGTTGCATTTCCTATGGGAATGCCTGGTCTATAAGCAAGTCCAACTCCTTGCGTGTGAGGTGCTCCAGTCCGCACGCCTCTATAAGATCACCCCTCCTCCTCCCGCGCTCCAGGGAATAGAGTCCCAGCTTACTCCACCTCTCCCTATAGCTCAGACCCTCTAGTCCTGGCAACATCCTCGTAAAGCCCAAGTTCGCACAGATTGATAATATGTCGCGGGTCATGTGCTGCTGCAGATTATCCTGAATCATACTGAATTGGGAACTGGAATGTGTCAGACCCGGTGTTGGATATCATAGAGAGGATTGACACAAGATAACATGGATGAGGGAGGAGCGGGAGTAAATGCAGGTTACATAATTACACACTGAACATCAGTCAAGACGACAGGTTGAAATGAAAGTGAGCAGAGACGAAGGATTAAGTTTGGCCATCCTGGCATCTTTAGTGGTCGCAGCACAGACATTATGGTAGCTCCACCAGTTATATCAACGTTTACTCCTCATTTGCCAGCTAGGTTTAATTTGCGTTATTAATAGCTGGGTGCAGTTAAGTACCACCTTGTGAGTGCTGTGACTGCCAGGATTGGATAGGACTGCCAGGATCACAAGCTGTGATCTGCAGGAATATTGGAGTGTACATATGCAAGAGTAGAGCATGGTCAGACTGGTCTGCTCCTGTGTTTGGGGCTTTCAGGTATCAAGAGAGATACCTTCGTTTGGTTAAATATAAAATGCTGGAGTAATTCAGTGGGACAGGCAGCATCACTGGAGAGAAGGAATGGGTGAAGTTCTGGGTGTAGACCCTTTTTCAGAAGAAGGATCTGACGAAGGGTCTCGACTTGAAACGTCACCCAATAATTATCTTCAGAGATGCTGCCTGTCACACTGAGTTACTCCAGCATTTTGTGTCTCTCTGAGATATTTATGGCCATCTTTAGCCAGAGGTACTGGAAGACCGATCTTCATCCATTTCAATTCATCCCACATGATGTCAAGAATTGGCTGCGTGCAATGGATACAGCAAGGACCATGGACTCTGACATCATTCCAGGTGCAGCTATGGGCACACGGTCTTGGACTAACAAAGACATTACTGAACCTATTGCTTTCTTGGTCCCATTCACTATAATCGGCCTTTGATTAATGATTTATTTAGTTAGCTGAATTTAAAATTAGTGACAGGTAAATTGGCATTTTCCTTCGAAGTCCAGACCTCTGAATTACTATTCAGTATGTTAACTGTTATGCAAAATAAGAATGTTATTGTTTTGATTTCTGAATTATGATTTTCCTCGGTACATATTGATTAATACAATTTCTGTTCTGCTCATAGGGGAGCAACACTGTCTGTGGCTGAGAAAGGCTGCTGACATTGAATTTGAGACAATATTTAATGCAGATCCAGGGAATGAAAGGATTTGGCTGGCAAGGTCCCAGAAGCAGTCTAGACCAAGGTAATCATCGGTGAGGATTGATGACCTTAATATTAAAGCATGAGTGAGGGCGTTCAAACTGATGGCAGGGTGTGGAGTTGCAGTGGGGAGGCCACAGATGAAGGCTTTGATTTTATAATATTTTTGTCTGGTATACCACTGTGAAGGGTACAGATAAGATTTACGAGGATGTTGCCAGGACCCAAGGGTCTGAGCTGTAGGGAGAGGTGGAGTAGGATGGGACTCTATTCCCTGGAGCGCAGGAGGATGAGGGGTGATCTTATAGAGGTGTATAAAATCATGAGAGGAATAGATTGGGTAGACGCACAGAGTCTCTTGCCCTGAGTAGGTGAATCGAGGACCAGAGGACAATGGTTTAAGGTGGAGGGGAAAAGATTTAGTAGGAATCTGAGGGATAACCTTTGCACAGAGAGGGTGGCGGGTGTATGGAACAAGCTGCCAGAGGAGATCGTTGAGGCTGGGACTATCCCAACATTTAAGAAACAGTTAGACAGGTACATGGATAGAACAGGTTTGGAGGGATATGGACCAAATGCGGGCAGGTGGGACTAGTGTAGCTGGGACACGTTGGCTGGTGTGGGCAAGTTGGGCTGAAGGGCCTGTTTCCACTCAATATCACTCTATGACTCTATGACAGTGAAAGCGGGAAATGACCTTTCATCCAATCTGTATAGGGGACAGGTAGTCTGATATCACAGAGGCCATGAAGGGTTAAGACAGACGGCAACATTGCTGGTTCTCATCAACTTGGGGGATGGTGCATAAGCCCCATAAGTGGGTGAGTAAAGGAGGCAGCCAAAAATAGAGCCCTCAGCAACATTACAGGTAAATTACTAACCCTGCAGCTCAAAGAAGGCACCAAAGATGGCTTAGCAGAACAGCGTTGGGTCTGAAACACCCTTACACCGACAGCGGACCACTCCGCTCATGCTGTTCTTTGCATTGCAGTAATTCATTCATTCATCCTCGTTGAAAACATTAACGGTGACGGACACACCGCACATCTCTGTCCTCCAGTACCTGCGGACGTCCGCCGCTGGAACTATATGATGATGGTGTGTGTGCTTTTTATCATCATTCCTTACAATGTTGTGAACGACAGTGATCGCAACTTCTACTGAAGTGTGGATGGCCGTTGGCTCGGCGTTGACAGGTCTTGTTTTGGTCCTGCTGGGGGTCCACAGCCCCCTCCTCACCTGGCAAACCAGGTGAGGGAGATAGTTTGGTCGGCGACTATCCGACCATGGAGCAGGTAGCACGGGATTACATGGTAACCGTGGCGGGGGAAGCTCCCCCTGACCTGACCTTGCATTGTAGAGACATAGTTAAACAAAGGCACAGAATATAGAAACAGGCCCTTCAGCCCAGTGTCCACATCCACTTGTGTTGGTCCTACCCTGATCCCATTTGGTTCACCCCAATTCTTATCAACAATCCCCTTGCATCTACCAAGTCATCTGTACACAAGGGGGTCGTTTATGAGCCCAATAATCCGACTAACCTGCCCATCTTTGAACACAGGAGGAAAACAGAGCACCCAAGGAACGTCACACAGCAATGAAGAACATGCAAACTCCCCACTGACAGCGGGGATTGTCGGAGCTGTAGAATTTAGTTCTTTCTACCGCACAGGTAATTTAAGACATAACTGACAATGCTCTAGCTTGTTAGAATCACTGCCCAACACATGTAATATTTTAACTTGATTGTAGATGTATTTTCTGATTATTTGGTTTATCTACATATTAGCACGATATTGTGATTTAACGGTCTCTGGTATTTGGCATTGATAACAATAGGGCTCTATTAAATCATCCCTCTAGCACTGATGTAAACATTTCACAGCTTAGAGTGCAGAATATCTCACTCTTTACAAAACTGACGCAGCTCAGACACGTTTAAAATACAATCTCTCTCCCTGGCCTGTTGCCAAGAGCAAATATACAACAGATAGACACCAAATTGGAAAGCTGTATAGTAAATCACCTGAGAGAAGGGGCCCACAGAGATGAGAAAAATAAACCAAGGCTAAGTGTGGCAGGATGGCCATGTAGAATTACCACTTACTGGAGTAAATTGCCAGGGTTGTTCACCACCCACTTGTAAATGTACGCCATCAATCACACTCTCTCGTGCATACTGAATGGAGGGAACCGAGTGCAATGTGTTCCAATTGGAACAAAAAGTACCAGGAAGGCTCGTTTTAAAAGTCCAATTTGCACCTACGTAATGCCAGCAGGAAACCATTGGACGGATCACTTTGGAATCGAATGGTTGATCACAATAATAGACGACTCCATTTTACACATTGCCCCGACTCATGGTCCCATGGTAAAAGGTGGGGCTATATAAATGGGAAGATGGAAGTGGCCATTTAATAAGGTGGAGTGGTCTTCTGTAAAGGGCGGTCATGAGAAACATAAGCAAAAATATATGAGGAGACATAAAGTTTGTTCATAAGATCATAAGTGATAGGAGCAGAATTACATCGTCTACTCCGCCATCCATCATGGCTGAGTCATCTCTCCCTCCTAACCCCATTCTCCTGTCTTCTCTCCATAATCTCTAACACCTGCACTATTCAAGAAAAATGATTATTCAAACTTTTGTTATTCAAATAATTAGCTTTGGAATGGAACAATATGATGTTTGCCTGGAATGTGTAAGATCTGTTTCAGTAACAAAGCTGGAATCACAAATCGACTTTCTTCATTGCATGTTAGAAATCTTTCTATTAACAGTTAGGACAAACCAATTATTAAATACTTAACAGGAAAGATTACAGTTCGATATATTGTGGTGTTAAACTTGACACATCCTGAGAATAGAAGCATGGATTATGATTTACTCACACTCTTTCGTTGAGTCAGTCATAGAGTGGTACAGTGTGGAAACAGGCCCTTCAGCTCAACTTGCCCACACTGGCCAACATATCCCAGTTACACACGTCCCACCTGCCCATGTTTGGCCCATATCGCTCCAAACCTAGCCTATCCACGTACCTGCCTAACTGTTTCTTCAACGTTGGGATGGACCCAGCCTCAACTACCTCCTCTGGCAGCTTGCTCCATACACCCAGTGCCCTTTGTGTGAAAAAGTTACCCCTCAGATTCCTATTAAATCTTTTCCCCTTCACCTTGAACCTATGTCCTCTGGTCGTCGATTCCCCTACTCTGGGCACAAATCTGTGCATCTACCCAACCTATTCCTCTCATGATTTTGTACACCTCTACACGATCACTCCTCATTCTCCTGCACTCTAAGGAATAGAGAGTCCCAGCCTACTCAATCTCACCCTATAGGTCAGACCCTCTAGTCCTGCGACATCCTCGTAAATCTCTGAACCCTTTCCAGCTTGACAACATCTTTTCATATAAGATGGTGCCCGGAACTGAACACAATACTCCTGATGTGGCCTCACCAATGCCTTATATAACTGCAATATGACCTCCCAACTTCTATACTAATTTTGGTGGCATTCTTAGCAGCATACCAACTTTGTGCAGATTGCAAATTAGGATGGTTTTTGCATTCTTGTAGAACTAACTGGGATGGACCACTCATCAGGACGTTTAATGCCACAAATGGTTGGTGTTCGTTAAAGCTAGTTTATTCTTCTTTAGTGTCGGAAGGAACTGCAGATGTTGGTTTACACTGAAGACAAACACAAAATGCTGGAGTAATACTGGAGGCCAATGCCCAGGTTGGTGCTGAGAGATGATGAGAGGAATAGTACAGGCACCCAGCTCGTTGGAAGGCAAGGTCAACACAAGAGATAAACATTTTCCCTGGCAACACAAAGACGAAGGCTGATCTATAATACAAAGCCTGATGCATTGGGATGCAAGGAAGCATGCATTCGATCTTGAGGAATATGGAGAGATGATCACCAGCCTGGCATAGGGCTTTGTGCAAAATGTGGAGTCAGCACTTTCTAGAATTTACATGGGGGCCAGTACCATCTACACACTAGGAGACAGAACAATGATGCAGCAATTAGTCTGTGTCTCAGTGTTGCTGTGGAAGATCGCCCACTGCCATTTCAGCTCTGGATGGCAATGGACAACTAATCTATCCTCCAACTGTCTGCAAGGACCACTAACGTAGCCTTCCAGTGACTCCGTGGAGCATGAATAGTTTTTCAGGAAGACAGCACACCTCCTCTCCCCACCCATCCAGCCCCATCACGACCCAGCCTTTGGCCTTGTCTGGCATGCAGTCAATCCATGATGCTGCCCTTCACCATGAAGTTGCTGTCTGCAGATGCCATCTCTGGAGGTCAGCATCCTTCCACCAACCATGCCATGAACACCAAGCTGTGGACAGGCAAAGGCACACAGAAGACGGGTGGCACTGGAATACATTGATGACTAGGTGACCTTTGCTTGCAATAATGTGATTTAGTTTGCTTTCAACTGTTTATTTGTTTGCTGGTTTATATTTCATGTAGTGTATGCTGTAATAGCGGCAATAGGAAGGTGAGGGAGTGTGAGTGAATGTGTTAGTGTGATGGGTTCGCAATAGTGAAAGGCTTGGATAGAGTGGATGTGGAGAGGATGTTACCACTAGTGGGAGAGTCTGGAACTAGGTCATAGCCTTAGAATTAAAGGATGTTCCTTTAGGAAGGAGATGACCTTTTTGTGTGTATCTTCGGTTTAAACTAGCATCAATCTGCAGTTCCTTCCTACATACAACGGCATGTAAAGTTGAATTAAAACTTGGTAATAATATAGTTAACAAAACTGCAATTTTTAGCACATCTTGTATCTGAATTGCTGATTGCATGCTAAACAGAAACTCTAGCCATGAAGATTTTTGACAAACGGATGGATGGTGATAATATCTATCAAAAACAAGTACTGGAAATGAAGGCACAATGTTTTTGCTGCATCTTTCTTTTCACAGAAAGAAATTGTATCGTTGAAATGGTGGGGACATTATTTCTCAATCATGTGTACATTGGGGGAAGGGTTAGAGTGTGGAGATCGGTATGCAGGATTTTTCTGTATTTCTGCTACTTGGCTCTCACAGCTAGGTTCTGTTTTCAACACTTCTGTGTTAGTAAGCAAATAACTTTATGCAATCTTGCACGCAGACTTAGAGAGGGGCTTTCAGATGTTGACTGACATCATGTTGACTGACTGAGTTGAATCGTCTGTGTAAGTTCAATAAAAGAAGTGTGAGTGTGAGTGGATTTCACGGTTGGCTCAGCTGAGATACACTAATAGCACAATCCCATTTTAGTAGCCTTGTGGGCAAAGGCCTGATGATTATAGAGCATGTTATTGTGTAGATTTCCTTTTGTATTTGTTGTTTTATAATGAAGGTGCATTATTATGCAGCACGGTGGCGCAGCGGTAGAGTTGCTGCCTTATAGTGCTTACAGCGTGGGAGACCAGGGTTCGATCCCGACTACAGGTGCTTGTCAGTACGGAGTTTGTGCGTTCTTCCCATGGCCACGTGGGTTTTCTCTGGGATTTTCGGTTACCTCCCTCACTCCAAAGACTAACAGGTTTGTAGGTTGATTGGCTTTGTACGAAACTAAAATCGTCCCTAGTGTGTGTAGGGTAGTGTTAATATGCGGGGATCGCCGGTCTGTGTGGACTCGGAGGGCTGAAGGGCCTGTTTCCGAGCTGCATCTCTAAACTAAGCAAAACTAAACTACTAAATTTGCTCCCAATTTTTCCCAATGTTTAGTTTAGTTTTAGAGATACAGCGTGGAAACGTGGAGTCGGCCCACCGACTCCACACCGACCAGCGATCCCCTCACGTTAACACTATCCTACACACACTGGGGACAATTTTACATTTTATACCGAGACAGTTAACCTACAAACCTGTACGTCTTTGGAGTGCGAGAGGAAATCGAAGATCTTGGAGAAACCCCACGCGGTCACGGGGAGAACATACAAACTCCGTACAGACAAGCACCCGTAGTCAGGGTCGAACCCTGGCGCTGTAAGGCAGGAGTTCCACCGCTGCGCCACTGTGCTGCTGTGCTCCCTTTTCTTATGTCAATCCAAGCCACATTATCCCCAGTCTCACATTTTTTATTATTGATTAATGAACTGCTGTTATGGCATTTTTTCAAGGACCTTCTGAATGTCCAAATCACCACATCTACTGGCTCCTTTTTATTGATTTTTCTAGCTACAGTCTCTATAAGCACTCACTCATTTGTCAAAATATGATCTCCCTCTCATACATCCACTCTGACCAGTGCTTTACGTTCTATAAGTGGCCTGTTACCATTTCATTAATAATAAATTCCACCATTTTCCCTTGTCCGATTATCTGGGATGCTGACAAGTTGCCTATTTTCTCTCTGCCTCCTTTCTTTAGATGCCTTTCTTCTGCCATGGGATTTTATATTTTAGCGGTTTTGTGCTCACCACTTCTGACAGTGGTCTTTTACCTCCAGATTACTTAGCAAACTGAACCTTCGTCCCCCTAGGCTCTGTGGTGGTATCCGAGCTCTCAGCTCCAGAGCAAGTAGTCCAGGTATATGGATAACAATCCAGGAACCTAACCGCTCTCGATCCTTGAGGTCCTTTTGTACTTCTTTCATGCTTGTCCTCAGGTTTGCTCAACTTCGCTTGAAAGAGGAACTTAGAGAATGATTGTTCTGTAGAACGTTTGCGCAATGATATAGTAAATTGTTCCGAGGTATCCTGGAGTTATTCTTGTGCCCGTGAACATTGGAAGAGGGCATTAGGTGCTGGTGTAGAGTAGGTATGTTACAAAACTTACCTTCAGCGGTGCTGCAGTTCTGTCACTGGCCGTGTGCGCGACTTTGGCGCCTTTGGGGGGGGGGGGGGGGGGGGGCGAGGGGGCGGGGTTAAAATGCGGTTTTCCCTTGCCATCCGGAGCTTTATATTCTCGGAGTGTGAGCTTTTTATGGAGATTCGTTCCGACTGCCCGTAAGTGAAATTTTTTTTTTAATCGCCCGACTATTTCAGCGCTGCAGTAAAATAAAAATTAGCCTCTAATGGCGTGAACGCCGACAACAGGGACGGATTTTACGTAGGGGACAGGTAAAGGAAAGTTGTTTATTTTTTCATATAAACTTGCTTGTTTAGATGACCTTAATCAACATTTCATGTTGCGAAACGGTGATTTATTCCCCATACGAACCGGCAGAATTTTTCCTGCCGATACGGGGTTTAAATTCACCGCAACCGCAACGTTCCAATCCATCGCATTCCAGAAAACCCCACTCGCAAGTTGATTTAAATGGCCATTAATCTACAGGCATTAAACACTAAATTCCTTCAATTTGGCCTATAAATTAATGACAATCAGATTTAAAAATCATGTTATATTGTGAATTCTTGTGTGAATGTTATTTGGACACTTAGGCTTTAAATTTTTTTTAAATTTTTTTTCTTAAGAAATGGATAAATGTTTAGATCTAGTAATTGAATTTTGTAATTAGCTACAATTGGGTAACTAACTAATCATATGCTTTAATTTCAGGTCATCCAAGTAAGATTGTACATTATTTGTTTCAGAATGTTTCAATCTATAATAACTGAAAATTTCTTTCAGTTCTCTTAATTTTTAAGAAAATTATGGGCTTTTGACTGTCCTCGATCACAACTTTTGTGTTAAGTCAATGGAAAAGCAATAGGGAACAAGATGCTAATTTCCGAGTATGAAAATGGGCATAACGTTTTTAATACTGAAGATATGAAAGTGAATTAGGTGTCAAATTAAACTTCTTTTTATGCTTTATCTGATGGGATAAATTGCAGACTTGATTTTTAAAAATCAACATTTTGTAACATTGCTATGTAGAGTATCAGGATTGATGCCAGAAAGATGCAGATTATTGGAATATGGGCAGCACGATGGCGCAGCGGTAGAGTTGCTGCCTTACAGCGCCAAAGACCCAGGATCGATCCTGACTACGGGTGCTGTCTGTATGGGGTTTGTACGTTCTCCCGGTGACCATGTTGGTTTTCCCTCGAGATCTTTGGATTCCTCCCACACCAAAGACGTACAGGTTTATAGGTCAATTTGGTTTAGTGTAAGTGTAAATTGTCCCTAGTGCATGTAGGATAGTGTGAATGTGCGTGGATCGCTGGTCGTGCAGACTCGGTGGGCCGAAGGGCCTATTTCTGTGCTGTATCTCTAAAATGGGAGGCAGGAGAGCAGGAACCAGAACATTGGTTGGGTTTGTTGGTGCAGTTGGTGAGGAATTCACTTTCTTTCAGAACTTCTGTCAAGTCATTGAAAATGTTCTGTATTGGAGGAGTGTTTTTGGAGCCATATTCCCCTGGCATTGATCTCTGCAGCTTGCTGGGTGCATGTTGACTGATACCTTATTATCACATGTGACATGTTATATACAAGGTATATGAAAAGAGTTGCTTAAGAAAGAACTGCAGATGCTGGTAAAATCGAAGGTGGACACAAAATGCTGAAGAAGGGTCTAGACCGGAAATATCGGCAATTCCTTCTCTCCATAGATGTTGCCTCACCCGCTGAGTTTCTTCAGCATTTTGTTTCTATCTTCGTGTGAAAAGAGTCACCACATATAGGGAACTGCCAAGGTGACAAAGTACTCGCTATATTCCCCCGGTTCCCTCTTTGTTCCCAGTATTCCTGGCTTGGCCCCGCTTGCCAGGAATACTGCCGGCCACGCTGCCCACCAGTGATGCTCACTCCCTCCCATGTACAGCATCTCACCAGAAACATCTCTGGACATTTTCTTGATTAGTACAGGTGTCAGAGGTTATGGGGAGAAGGCAGGAGAATCGGGTTAGGAGGGAAAAATAGGTCAGCTATGATTGAATGGCAGAGTAGACTTGATGGGCCGAATGGCCTAATTGTACACCAATTGTACACCTAATTGTGGCCTTTTGACCACATGACAGGTTCACATCAAGAATAATTGCTGCCGTTTTCTGCAGCTATATTGCATATCTCCACTTTGACAGGTTCAACTTTAAGTAGTCCGAACTGTGATATTGGGCGCTAGGCAGATGCATGCAACCAATGAACAATGCAGGGAGTGCTGCCGTCATTGAAAACTACAGAAAGTGCAATGTTCTACGTACAATGTTCTATGAACAGTTCATCACCTGTCACAATATCAAAGCTTGTTTTCAAGGTTGACCAATTTGGTCACCATCGATAAATACAAGTTCCGAGCAAACTGAAAATGTAAACTTTCATTTATTCTGCAATACAGAATTGACTTGTGGCGATTTTTCTTTGGCAGTTGCATCTGGATGTTTATTCAAAGTCACACAAATGACATACGTTACAACTGCGTGCCAATTCCAAAGCTGCAGAAACTGAAAATAATTTAATGGATTGCAGATCAAACATATTCTGCACCATTATCTTGAATATGCACTATAATAACTGCCTTTATCTTAAAATCCCAAAATTACTCAATGGCACTTAACTGAACGAGGAGACAATACCCTTACTGATAGTTCAAGGGAAGGATCTATGGCTGTGATCAGAATGTGATGCAAATTTTGACCCCATGACCTGGGAAGGTTCAAAGGTCACAATGGACACAAGGGTTGTAGTCAGATATAAGAGGAAATAAACAGACCTGAAGTGTTTCCCGATTTCTGACTTCCTCTGGCTTCCAGTTAAACCATCCCTGCAGGCAAGACAGAGAAACTGTGCTTGTAAGTTTTATGAATGAACCTGACCAGTAATTAGTTTGACTTCCTTTGACTACAGATGTATGTTTGTTCAGCTGTCAACAAAGTGTTAATTAAAACGTCATTGCGGGCAAGAGTGCACTGCGCCAAGATTGTCCATCGGCAACCTGACACTTTGCACTGCTGAGCATTACATTGTGAGCCTTCTCCATAACTGGAGAGAAAAGCATTTGCAAACTTTGAGATCCTTCTAAATATCCTTCATATCTTCGATGCTGAAAGATGACAACATATTATGCAGAGCCGTTACTCATTTGGAGTTTCCACGAATGAGCAGGTTGATATTTAAGAACGTGTTTATTGGACAGACTAAAACAATATGTATTCAAATACAACTAAGAAGTCTTTTGGGAGTATTTTCTAATTAGCCTCTTACTGTGAGGTATTCTGAATACTCCAATATGTTCCATAGGATGCCATATTACAGGTATTGGGTGCAAGACATGGCCAGCTCAGTATGATGACGGCAAAACAAAGCTGCACTGTCTGTCAGGGGGAGAATCGAGCAGGTCTACATTGAATGTGCGAGTGTAGGAAGGAACTGCAGATGCCGGTTTAAACCGAAGACAGACACAAAAAGCTGGAGTAACTCAACAGGTCAGGCAGCATCGTTGGATAAAAGGAATAGGTGACATTTCGGGTCGAGACCCTTCTTCAGACTGAATGTTATCCCCACAGAGATCTAACGCCTGATTCGTCGAAACAAAAAGGGAAGGCCCAGGAAATATATTGCTCTCTGGTAATTTTACCAAATCTAAAGAAAATTGAAAAAGCTTTTAACTATACGTTTCATTTTATTTGGAATTCAATTGATACAAAGCTAAAACAATAGGAGCTATCTCTTTAAGAGGAGCTTGTATCTCTTTCCTGACTTAGACCTGGGTAACTTAATTTTTGTAGTACAACATATGACCTGCATTAATCCATTTAATTAATATACAGGCACTACAGCTGGCCTGAAAAGTATTAATCTTGCTTCAAACATTATACTCAAGGGTCTTCAACGGTTCAGAATTAACTAATAGAGTAACCACAGTACTTGGTACAAGAGATATTATTGTTCAGATGCCTTATCCAAATTGGACATCCATGTCTGTATCTGGCTGATTAGTGAAAAGGTCAATAAGGAAATATAGGAGAGTCGAGATGATTAGATCAACGTTGAACCATTACCTCAATTTCCAGGAAAATATGATAAGCGTGTAAAGAAAGTACTGGACTAAATTATCTATTCTGCAGTGGTAGTAGGGGTAGGAAATGGTAAATGTTAAAAATGTTAGTGTTGATGGGATATCTATAGTAGCTATTTTTTTTTGGTCATTTTAAATATCATGACATTTTTACCGTGTTTTTTTTAGGGAGTTTTAAATGACGATCTGAGATTGTGATGGCTTTAAACAAGTATTAGCTTATCTGTCAGCAAAGGGTTGTTTGGCCAGCTGATCTGCAATAGGTTATCATGTTCAAATAAAAAAAAACCCAGCTTCATGGATTGAAATGTTTACTGCGTCCTATTTTCATATGAGAAGTCTATGGATAGTAACAAATGTAATCATGCTGTTTATTTCTCTGTGAAATATGTAAACTAACTGAGAAGCAACAAATGATGGCAGAGTGGCGCAGCGGTAGAGTTGCTGCCTTAAAGCCCTGTCCCACGGTACGAGTTCATTCCAAGACCTCTCCCGAGTTTGCCCTGATTCGAACTCGGAGATTTACGGTAATGGCCACTCGTCGGTACTCGGGGCTCTCGTGGATATTTTTCCACATGCTGAAAAATCTTCACGAGTCTTCCCGTGCTTACCTGCCATTAGCGAAGTCTTCCCGAGTACCTGCCGTTAGCGTTACAAGCCGCTATGAGACGTCCCCGAGCTCCGACGTACCCGCTATGTTCATTCTCCGTGCTTACCACGAGTTTGATTTTTATAAAACTCGGGAGAGCTCCTGGAATGAACTCATACCATGGGACAGGGCTTTTACAATGCCAGAAACCTGCGTTCGATCCTGACTATCAGTGCTGTCTGTATGGATGGTGCAACTTCTACAGATGCACCATCGAGAGTCTGCTGACGGGCTGCATCACAGTCTGGTACGGGAACTGCTCTGCCCACAGCCGCAAATCGCTACAGAGAGTGGTGAAGGCGGCACAGTACATCACTGCCAACTGTCTCCCGGCCGTTCGGGACATTTTCCACCGGCGGTGTCTGCGGAAGGCACACGGCAGCATCAAGGACCACAGCCACCCGGCACGCAGACCGTTCTCCTCGTTGCCGTCAGGCAGACGATACAGGAGCATGGCTGCACGTACCACCAGACTTAAGAACATGTTTTCATCATCAGGCTTAACATCATGCTTCTGAACTCATAAACACATTATATATGTTGATTATTTTATTTATTATTGTCTTTTGCCTACCATTGTCACTTATACCTTATCTTTTTTTTTACATTAATTTTATCCTTGCTGAGGTGACCCGTCTTGTCAAACACATTTCATTATGCTGTTGACCCTGTGTTAACCTACATATGACAAATAAAACTGAACTGAACTGAGTTTGTATGTTCTCCCTGTGACCGTGTGGGTTTTCTCCGGGTGCTCCGGTTTCCCCCCACATCCCAAAGACGTTCAGGTTTGTAGGCTAATTGGCTTTTGGAAATTGGCCCTCGGTGTACAAGAGAGAACTAATGTACGGGTGATCACTGGTCGGAGAGGACTGGCTGGGCCAAAAGGCCTGTTTACAGGCAGGATCTCTAAACTAAACTGAAATTCTCTACAGTCATTGTTCTCGGAATCCAGAGCTGAAAAAGCATTATTATAATCAGTGATGAGAAAATGTGAAGAGATAATCCAAAGCCCTTCAACAAAGGTGGCTTAACATGACTCGCTACTTTATAAAACAAAGTCATCCAACTGGTTCTGCTCAAGAAGCAAATAATTCAATCTGCATGTAATATATTTCTTAACAAATGGGCGGCATTTTGAATAAATTGTTTTTTTAGTGGATTATTAATCAGCATGCACGTGTCTGCAGATTTGTCATATGCACCAGCATGCATGCACACACATATGCATTTCAATTGTAACAAAGTTACAAAGAAAAAAATACCTTTCTTTATGAATTATGACTAATATAAAATAATTAAAATATTGTTTAATTGACATTAAGGTTGATGTAAAATAATCCAAATATAGTGTTAGACAACAAACAAGTATTAATTGTGGACATTTTCCCCAGAGAGTTCCACGGAGTCATAACCTTAAGAAATATGAATGTTAAAACACATAATGAAATATGGTGTGTTGTGACCAAAAGCTTCATCATCAATGAAGTGTGTTTAGGTAGCGATCTGGAAGCTCAGCGGTGCAGCGGTAGAGTTGCCGCCTTACAGCGCCAGAGACCCGGGTTCAATCCTGACCAGGGGTGCTGTCTGTGTGGAGTTTTCCCACATTTTCCCTATGACCCTGTGGGTTTTCTCCGGGTGCCCCAGTTTCCTCCCACACTCCAAAGGCGAACAGGTTTGCAGGACGAATGGCTTTGCTAAAATGGTAAAACATTTCCCTAGTGTGTACGGTAGTACTTGAGTATGGGGGGGATCGCTGGTCGGCGCAGAGTAGTTGGGCCGAAGGGCCTCTTTCCGCGCTGTATCTCTAATTTAAAAAAAGTACGGCTGGCAAAAATGACTTGTACTGGCAATTCCACCCTCAGCTTAAAGGGTCTAAAGGCATGGCTGGTTATAGCGAGGTCAAGGTAGGGATCTTGCTAAAGACCAAAGGTGCTGGTAGGCTGCAGAAGGTTACTGAAAGAAATGGGGAAGTAAGTTCATAAGTTCATTTATTGTCACATACACCAATTTGTGTAGTGAAATTCACTGGCCAGGTCAGTCATACAATTTAAAAAAGCAACAGACCCAAAAAGCACATTTTAACATAAACATCCATCACAGTGACTCCAACACATTCCTCACTGTGATGGAAGTTCCAAGTCCTTGTTGTTCTTCGTTGGTCGAGGGCCTCGAGCCCCAGTTGACGGGACGGTCTTGAGTCCCGTAGCTGGCGGCGTTCGGGCCCTCCTCGTCGAGGTGTTCAGCTCCTGCATCGGGGGGTTGTCAGCTCCCCGCGCTGGGCGATCGAACCTCGCGTCGGGGCGGGACGAACCTTCCGTGACGTTGGAGCTTCCCGACTAGCCTCTCCCGAGACTCCGAGCCCTTGATGGTAAGTCCGCAGGCCGCGGTGGGAGCGATCCAAGGCAAGGAATCCGCTCCGATGGTAAGTCCGCGTCCCGCGGTGGGGCTCACGACAGTCCGAGGAGGCCTCCAGCTCCAACGATGGTAGGCCGCAGAGCCCTGAGAATGTGATCCGAAACTTGATCAGCTCTCCGAGAAGGTAAGAACCTGGTAAAAAGGAAAACATTTCCCCCTTCTCCCCCCCCCCCCACATAAAACAAACGGAAGAACATTAAAACAAACTTTAAACAAACGCTAAAAATAACAAAAAGGATGAAAAAAACGAACAGACTGCCGGCAGGGCTGCCATCTCCCTCCTCCGGCGCCCCCGGATTAAAAAAAGGCAGCCAGCACTTTCACAGTGAAACTGATGAAGGACAAGAACTATTTGTCCTACCATCCCGAGAAACAAGAGCACAAAGTTTCTATCTACCTCCATCTACTTCGTTGGTGACTATAGGCAACGGACAATCGGTGCAGGAGTAGGCCATTCGGCCCTTCGAGCCAGCACCGCCATTCAATGTGATCATGGCTGATCATCCCCAATCAGTACCCCGTTCCTACCTTCTCCCCATATCCCCTGACTCGGCTATTTTTAAGAACCCTATCTAGCTCTCTCTTGAAAGTATGCCTCCACCGCCCTCTGAGGCAGAGAATTCCACAGACTCACCACCCTCTGTGAGAAAAAGTATTTCCTCGTCTCCGTTTTAAATGGCTTACTCGTTATTCTTAAACTGAGGCCTCTGGTTCTGGACTCCCCCAATGACCCTCGGACTATCCTTGATCGGACTTTACTGGCTTTACCTTGCACTAAACATTATTCCCTTATAATTTATCTATCTATAAGCTGCAAATGGTTTGATTGCAATCACATATCATCTTTCTGCTGACTGGTTAGCCCACAACAAAAACTTTTCACTGTACCTCGGTACATGTGGCCATGTCAGGCATGGCTTAAGGAAATTTAAAGAAATGTTAAAATTTAAACATCAGATGAACATGAACAAACAGATGACAGTGCTGACAAGGGTGATAGGTGGTATAGAAAACACTGTGGGGGTCAGGCAGCATCTCTGGAGAAAAGGAACGGGTGACGATTCGGATCGGAACCCTTCTTTAGATTGAAAGATAGAGAAGGCCAGAACAAAACAGGGCTGGCAACAGATGACCTTAGGGAGTGTGGAGTCCATAATGGCCCATGTTGGCTGAGAAAGATGTCCTAACAACAGGGATACAAGGATGTGAACAGTGGAGCTACAAGGGCTGCTAGGGTGGAGGGGAGAGGGAATGAAGTTAGAGCAGTCAATGTTTATACCACTGGGGTGTAAGCTTTCCAAGTGAAATATGAGGTGCTGTTCCTCCAATTTGCATGTGGCCTCACTCTGATAGTGGAGGAGGCCCAGGACAGAAAGGTCAGTGTGGGATTAGGAGGGGGAGTTAAAATGTTTGACAACTGGGAGACCACCCGGACCTAGGCGGACTAAGTGTAAGTGTTCTGCGAAACGATCGCCAAGTCTACGCTTGGTCTTGCCGATATATAGGAGCCGACTCCGGGAGTATGGGATATGGTAGATGTGGTTTACCTCCCCTCTTGCTACTTTCCTCCCTCACGCTTCACTGTTTGCAACACTTCAATTGTGTCACTCTTTCGGTTTTGATCTCTGGACTTTGTTGTTTCCACCTCCACCATCGTCAGCGTGAGGCCAAATGCAAATTGGAGGAACAGCAAGTCACATTTCCCTCGGGCAGCTTACAACCCAGTGTACGAATGTTGATTTCTCTAATTTCAAGTAACCTTTGCATCCCCTCTCTCTCCGTCGCCACCCTTCCCCCCACCACCCTAGGCATTGTACTTGTTTCACTGTCGTCCTGCGGAGTTTCATTTTCTGTAAAATTCGTTTTCACCAAGCCCACAGCCAACAATGCTTTGTTTCCTTGATCTTCACACTGAAGGAGGGACTTGACCCAAAACGTCACCCATTCCATTTCTCCAGAGATGCTGTCTGACCCGCTGAGTTACTCCAGCTCTATGTGTTGTGTCCATCTTTCTTCCAACCATCTGCCTATCAAAAATAACCTTTGCCTGTGTCCTGCCATGCTTTGCCCCGCCTCACCCCGCCTCACCCCGCCTCACCCCGCCTCACATCGCCTCACCCCACCTCACATCGCCTCACCCCTCTTCCAGTTTGCTTCTGTCCACCCTAACCCTAACCCTAACCCTAACCCTAACCCTAACCAACCACACCCACCCCCCACCACATCCCCTACAATCACTAAAGAAGGGTCTTGATCCAAAATGCCACCTATCCATGTTCTCCAGAGATGCTGCCTAGTCTGCTGAGTTACTCCAGCACTTTGTGTCCTTTAGTGTATTACCCAGCAACCTGCAGTTCCTTGTTTCTTCATCTATTACCAGCAAGTTTTCTATTCCAACATCACAATTTGATTTTTGGTAAAATATTTTTAAAGGGCATCTGTCAATTGAATTAAAAGGGTTAAAATTGGTTTGTAATGGCATTACAAATTATTTAAAGGGGGATTATTGACAAAAGTCATATTGCCTCCCAATGCCACTGAGTTGTAGGGTGATTACCGTATCTGAAGTACTTACGAAGCAATTTTGATTGTTAATCACCATTGACATTCAAATCAATGTAAAATGACTTTCATTGAGATACGCTGATTCTAAAAGCCTTAATAATCTGAACATACTTTACATCTTTAAGACGTATTGAGCACTTTGTGGTGAAGTTTTTTTGCCAGGAGCTTTCCTGCCCTGAAAGCTAAGTACTTTGCAAATAAGCCTACAAGCAAATAGGCATAATTAATTTAACAAATTTTAAGTATTTGATTTTGGTAAAGGTGCAGTCAATAGCCTTTTAGTTGTGAATAAAATATTGAGAGTGCAATATATTCATGCTGGCTTCAAATGAAAATGGAAATTGGAAATGTCAAGCATAGGGAACATTTTCTTTCATTAAGGTGCACTCCAGTTGTTACCCTAAATTGTTGTGCTCTGGGAAAAGATTTAAGATTTAAGAGCCTGACACCTGAGAGAGTAAAAGCTTCACACCTATTGGCCTGTATCAGTTTGGTTTAGTTTAGTTTATTCTAGTTTAGAGGTACAGCGTGGAAACAGGCCCTTCAGCCCACCGTCTCCGCACCGACCAGCGATACCCCGCACATTAACACTACCCTACACGCACGAGGGACAATTTTACATTTACACCAAGCCAATTAATCTACAAACCCGTACGTCTTTTGAGTGTGGGAGGAAACAGAAGATCTCGGAGTAAACCCACGCATGTCGCAGGAGGACGTACAATCTGCGTCTAGACAAGTACCCGTAGTCAGCATCGAACCTGGGTCTCTGGCGCTTTAAGGCAGTAGTTCTACTGCTGTTTCACCGTGCCGACCTGTGTTGTACTGTGAAGAACGTGGTGGGCCTTCATTTTGAAAGGACTTTCCATAGAAATGATTAACCCACTAGACTAGTTCAAGGATAAATAGAAAATGCAAATCAGCAAGACAGGCGGCATTTGTGGAAACAGAATTAACATTTCAAGAAGATAGCCTGTCATGTAAAGAAGGAATCCAATGACATACATAGGTTTTAAGCCACAGAGAAAGAGAGAATATGAGTTCAGAATGTAGTGAAACTGTGAGAGAGTGGAAGGAGAGTGGGATTAAATGACTAATATGATGAAAGTATGATAACAAAAGGTTCAAGGACATGAAAATACAGAACTATTTGAAAGAAACTTTAATGGATAAATGGATATATGGAATAAAAGTGCTAGAAAACCAATTGGCTAAAATTGCTGAATTCATTGTTGAATCACGAAGGCTTAACTGTGACTAATCAGAGAGTCAGAAGCTGTTCTTTGACCTGATAGGTTTGTTGGAACAGGAGAGATTATCCTCCTGATTAAATCTTACTGATTGCATGCCTCATTGTCACCTTCCCCTTAGACAGCAATGAACCATTCTGTTAAAGAAGGAACTGCAGATGCTGGAGAATCGAGGGTACACAAAAGGCTGGCGAAACTCAGCGGGTGCAGCAGCATCTAAGGAGCGAAGAAGATAGGCGATGTTTCGGGTCGAGACCCTTCTTCAGACCATTCTGCATTTCTTTAGCATCGTCCCCTTTGATATCTCATTTTCACACCTTACCCTTCCATATCTCTGTCTCCCTCTCCCCCGACTCTCAGTCTGAAGAAGGCACTCGACCCGAAACGTCACCCATTCCTTCTCTCCAGAGATGCTGCCTGTCCAGCTGAGTTACTCCAGCATTTTGTGTCTATCTTCAGAGTAAACCCGTATCTGCAGTTCCTTCCTACGCAAAGATCAGGATAAAGGCCGAAAAGGTCAGGCAGAGATAGCTGTAAACCTTGGGTTGGATTCTTGCAGCTGCCTCAGTTCTCCAGGGATCTGGTCCCTGTTGACTATGTGGAGCTTTCATGTTCTTCTTGTGACCATGTGGGTTTACACTTGGTGTTCCCATTTCCTTTCATATCCCAATATGCCGGTCGGTTAATTGGCTGCTGTAAATGACCTCTTAGTTCAGGTAATTGGTCGCAAGGCCGGAAGTGGAGTTGATGTGAGAGAGAATAAGTTACAAGGCTCCAGAGGAGAGAAGATGCAAAATGGGAATGATAGGATTGTCCTGCTGGGAGCTGGCATAGACCTGTTGGGCTGAATGGCCCCCTTCTGTGCTGCAACGAGAAAGCAAGGGTCATGTTAATGCATTGAGCTAAGGTGTTCTGCAAAACCCGCATCCTTTCTGCACTTGTTCTGCTTATAATGGAGAAGAACACATTATGAGCAGCAATTAATGTGGTAACTTGACAGAAGTGAAAGCTAGTAAATCATTGCTTCACACAGTAAGAGTTAAGAGACCTGAATTGGAAGAGTGAACAGCATTACATCTCCTACAGTTGATGGTGTGCGAAGGGGCTAGAGTTTGGTGGAGTTGGAATGGTGGAGTAGACGCAGGAAGTTGTGTTGAAATAACCCACGTTGGCACCTCATTGAAAGTGTCAGAAATAGCAGAAGGTAATGTGTGGTCTGGTGGGATGGAAAGTGCGGGAGGGGCAATTTATTCTGTAACTGAGCTTCCCTTGTATTCTCTCCTCCCCTTCCCCTTCTCTTCATCTTGAAATCTAGCACCCATGAAAAACATTGGCCCTCTTTCCATCTCCGCAGTTATTGCCCAACCTGCAGAGTATCCCAGTGTTCATGTTTTAGGGATACAACGCTGTCTCTACGGAGTCTGCACTGACCAGCGATCCCCGCACATTAACACTATCTAACATACTAGGAACAATTGATTACACTTATAATAAGCCAATTAACGTACAAACCTGCACGTCTTTAGAGTGTGGGAGGAAATTGAAGATCTCCGAGAAAACCCACGCGGTCACGGGGAGAGCGTGCAAACTCCGCACAGACAGCATGGGTTTATGAAGGGGAAATCTTGCTTGACTAATCTTTTGGAATTTTTTGAGGATGTAACAAGTAAAATAGATAAAGGAGAGCCTGTGGATGTGGAGTATCTGGACTTTCAGAAAGCATTTGACAAGATCCCACACAGGAGATTAGTGGCCAAAATTAGAGCACATAGAATGGGGGGGTCGGGTATTGACATGGATAGAGAACTGGTTGGCAGACAGGAAGCAAAGAGTAGGAATTAATGGGTCCCTTTCAGAATGGCAGGCAGTGACTAGTGGGGTGCCGCAAGGCTCAGTGTTGGGACCGCTGCGATTTGCAATATATATTCATGATTTAGATGAAGGAATTAAAAGTAACATTAGCAAATTTGCAGATGACACAAAGCTGGGTGGCAGTGTGAACTGTGAGAAGGATGCTATGAGGATGCAGGGTGACTTGGATAGGTTGGGTGAGTGGGCAAATGCATGGCAGATGCAGTATAATGTGGATAAATGTGAGGTTATCCACTTTGGTGGCAAGAACAAGAAGGCAGATTATTCTCTGAAATGGTGTCAGATTGGGAAAAGGGGAAGTGCAACGAGACCTGGGTGTCCTTCTACATCAGTCACTGAATTTAAGCATGCAGGTAAAGCAGGCAATGAAGAAAGCTAATGGCATGTTGGCCTTCATAGCGAGAGGAGTATAGGAGCGTTGTGAGGTAAATGAAACTTCACTACTTGTAATTTACTTAACTTTATTTAAGCTTTAAGCAACTTATTTCTTTAATACATTACTCAGAAACGTCTGGCAAACATGGCTGATTCCGCAGGCCTTTCCCGCCCGAAATACTTTGCACATGCGCACACCCCGGGAATGTCCTACGCATGCGCACACTCTAGAAGAACCCCGCACATGCGCACACTTCATTCTCCCCTCCTATTTATAAGTTGAGACGGTCAGGAGGTTTAATACATCTTGATGACCGTCGCAGAACTGGAGCTTCAGGAGGTAATGGCGTTTCAATAGCTGGTGGTAGATATATTGCTTGGTCATCAACTTCACTCGTATTGTTATTTAGATTTACAATTTTAGAATTTCTTATAGAAGTTTCCATAGGGGATGCTGGAAGTGTTGGAGGAAGTTCTCGATTAGTGTTATCAAGAAGTGACGGAGCTGATGGAGAAGACGGACACGGTGCAAGGTCACGAAGTGAGACAGTTGACTGGCGTCCATCCTGATACTTGATAGTTGCATAAGATGGGTTGACATCAGTCAGTTCAACTTCATCAACAAAAGGCTCATTCTTATTTGATCAGACATAACGATGAAGCAACATGTCCCAGGGCTAGTCAACCATGATGGCAAAGAAGTACCACTAGAAGAACGCCGTTTGAAGTTAAAGAACCGCTCATGTGGAGTAGTATTGGTAGCAGTTGACAGTAGAGATCTGATGGAGTGTAATGCATCTGGTAGAACACATTCCCAATGCTGATCTGGTATGTCATTTGACTTTAAAGCCAGTTTCACTGCTTTCCAAATGTTTCCGTTATACCTCTCAACCTAACCATTTCCAATAGGATGATATGGTGTTGTTTTACTTGTTGCAATTCCTCTCTTAGAAAGGTAATCCTTTAAATCTTTCGACATGAATGAGGTGCCCCTATCAGAATGTATGTAACTTGGAAATCCACAGAATGAAAACAGTTGATCTAAACATTTGATAACCATAGCAGCTGACATATTTGGACAAGGAAAAGCAAATGGGAACCTCGAATATTCGTCAACTAAGATAAGTATATAAACATTTCGAGAGGAGGATGGTAAAGGCCCTTTGAAGTCAATAGTCAAACGTTCCATAGGTTGAGTAGCTTTGATCAATCTTCCTTCTTCAGGACGGAGGAACCTTGGTTTTAATTCAGCACAGATTCTACATGAAGCACACGTCATCTTCACATCTTCTGTAGAGAAAGGTAAGTTTTTGGAACGAACATAGTGGAACAAACGAGTGACTCCCAGATGACACAGCCCATTGTGAAGATCAGTGAGTGCAGAAGAATGAACAAAGGCACAAAATGCTCGGGTTAATGTATCCGGAGCAACATTATCCTTACCAGGACGGTACTCAATTGAAAAACTATATGCAGATAATTCAATCCTCCATTCATGAATTTTACTGTTCTTAATCTTCGTTCGTTTCCGATTATCCAGCATAAAAGCTACTGAACGCTGATCTGTTATCAAAGTGAAGTGCTGGCGAGCTAGGAAATGACTCCATTTTCTCACTGCTTCAATAATTGCTGTAGCTTCCTTTTCGACAGGTGGGTAGTGCAATTCACTACCTTGGAGAGTACGAGACATGAAAGCCACTGGTCATCCTCTTTGATTTAATGTTGCTGATACTGCTAAATCAGAGGCATCACATTCAACAACAAAGGGGAGATCCTCGTCAATGGCGTGTAATGTCGCAGATTCCAATTGTTTCTTTAAAGAAGTAAAGGCACCAATTGCTGTAGAGTCAAGGGGAAAGATTTTGCTCTAATCAAAGGCTGAATTTTGTCAGAAAAATTTGGTATCCATTTTGCATAATATGCAAACATCCCAAGGACCCTTCGTAGAGAGTTTAATGTAACTGGAACAGGTATCTCTTGGAGTGGGCGGAGTCTTTCTGGATCAGGCTTGATTATATCATTTCCAACCCAATAACCAAGATATTAATTGATGACACTGATGTTATTGACTTAGCCTCATTTAATGTTAGATTTTTAGAATGTACAACATCTAAAAACCGTTGTTGTACATTTTCATCATGTTCAGCTTGGTCTTTTCCTGCAATAGTTATATTATCAAGATAAGGGAAAGTATCTTTAAGGTTTTCCTGTTCAACAAGTTTGTCCATCTCTCTCTGAAAAACAGCCACGCCATTAGTTACACCAAAAGGAACTCTACAGTAGTGATATAATTTCCCATTTGCTTCAAACGCAGTGTATTTCTTCTCTGATTCCTTCAAAGGAATTTGGTAGAAAGCACTTTTTAAATCAAAAATAGAGAATATCTTATACATAGCTAATGTATTGATAATCTCTTCTATTCGAGGTAGTGGATATGCATCAAGGTCCGTGAACTGGTTTATAGTTTGAGAGTAATCAATGCAGAGTCTTTTCCTATGTCTCTCCAAGGGGTCCTTAACCACGACAACTTGTGCCCTCCAAGGGGAAGAGCTGGGTTCTATGATACCTTCTCGTAAAAGATTAGTTACTTCTGTGTTGATAAAGTTCCTATCATCTTTACTAAAGTGTCTTGATTTTGTAGCAATTGGCTTGCACTTGGAGGATAAATTAGTGAATAATGAAGGACATTCAACAGATGCAGCAGAAACACCAGACAATACTGGTGGCTTTGACAATACAAGGTCAGGCATAGATCCTTCATACATTATTTGAAGTGATCTGTGCAGTTTCTGGAAATCCTGACCTAGAATTATATCGCTACACAAATTTTTCAAAATACCTAGACATGCAGATTTATAGCTCGTTTTGTTTCGAATAAAGTCTACAATACAAGATCCTATAATTTGAGTGTCGAGAGTTGTCATAGCCATCGAGATTTCTCTATTTGAAGGAATTATGGTTAGATTTAGACGAGACACAACTTGTTCACTTATAAAACTTTCTGAACTGCCAGAATCCAGTAATACATTACATGTATGGCCATTAATGGATACCGTTACAGCTGCATGAGACAAGCTCTGAGGAAATGCAGCTGTAATTGCACATAAAGAAGGCGTATACATGGCAGCAGTCACAATTGTTGTAGTTGCTTTGGACTTGCATACTCTAGAATAATGTCCCTTCTTGCCACAACTATTACAAGTTGTCTCTCGGGCAGGGCATATCTCTCTCTTATGAATATTCCCCCGCAAAAATAACAGTTCCTTTTTGAATAATTATATGCTGCAGCAAGGGCACCTTTATCCGTAGAGATTGTTTCAGCTTGGTCCATATTTGTACTTGGGTGAAATTCGCTTGTAGTAGTTGCAGCAGAATACACATTAGATGAGCCATAAGCATCTGATTTTTCTGAGCCAAGTCCAAAGAGTAAGCTTGATTGTAAGCTGACTGTAAATCCAAGGTTTTGTGTTCTAATAGTCTCTGTCGTATTAAAGGCGATGCCAAACCATTGATAAAAGTCTCGAATAACTTCCTGTCGATATTGATCAGCCGTAACTGCTTTGAAGGCACAGTCTTTACTAAGTCTTTGAAGTTCTTGTAAAAATTAATCAAGTGACTCACCAGGTTTTTGTTTCCGAGTAGCAAGGAGGTGTCGAGCGAATATCACGTTGGGTGTCTTAACGAAGAGTCTGCTTAGTACATCAATAGCAGAATCATAAGTTGTACATTCCTCTATGTACTCGTATACATCAGAAAAGACGAAGATTATTAATGTCTTAAGCCTGTCTGGTGCATCGTTGCCACACTCCTCAAAGAAGTTATTTAGTATACAAAGCCAGTGCTTCCAATTCTTTGCAGCAGCAGGTGAGTTGGGATCCAGATCCAAGAGTTGGGGTTTCAATAGTTTCTCCATCCCAAGTCGGACTGTTTGACTTGTAAGATAAGTTGCTTAAATTGTTGTGAGGTAAATGAAAATTTCACTACTTGTAATTTACTTAACTTTATTTAAGCTTTAAGCAACTTATTTCTTTAATACATTGCTCAGAAACGTCTGGCAAACATGGCTGATTCCGCAGGCCTTTCCCGTCCGAAATACTTTGCACATGCGCACACCCCGGGAATGTCCTACGCATGCGCACACTCTAGAAGAACCCCGCACATGCGCACATGCGCCCACTTCAAGGAGCAAAGAGGTCCTACTGCAGTTGTACAGGGCCCTGGTGCGATCACACCTGGAGTATTGTGTGCAGTTTTGGTCTCCTAATTTGAGGAAGGACATTCTTGCTATTGAGGTAGTGCAATGTAGGTTCACGGAGTTAATTCCCGGAACTGTCATATGATGAAAGAATGGAATGCCTGGGCTTGTATTCACTGGAATTTAGAAGGATTAGAGGGGATCTTATAGAAACATAAAATTATTAAGGGATTGGATGAGCAAATGCAGGAAACATGTTCCCGATGTTGGTGGAGTCCCAGAACCAGGAGCCACAGTTTAAGAATAAGGGGTAGGCCATTTAGAACTGAAATGAGAAAAAACCTTTTCACCCAGAGAGTTGTGAACTTGTGGAATTTTCTGCCTCAGAGTGGAGGCCGAATTCACTGGATGCATTCAAAAGAGAGTTAGATAGAGCTCTTAGGGTTAGCGGAGTCAAGGGATAAGGGGAGTAGGCAAGAACGGGGTACTGATTGTGGATGATCAGCCATGATCACATTGAATGGTGGTGCTGGCTCAAAGGGCCGAATGGCCTACTCTTGCAACTATTTTCCATGTTTCCATGTTATGTAAGGAAAATAAAGTCTGAAAGTACAGCTCAGATTTTTAACTGTGATGGTCTACTGTTAAAAGAAAGACACAAAGTGATGGACCAACTCACCAGGTCAGGCAGCATCTCTTGAGGAGATCGACAGGTGACAATTCATACATGGACCCTTCTTCAAAGCCAGAGGAAAGGTCTCGACCAGAAACATCGCCTGTCCATGTTCGGCGATGCTGCCTGACCCACTGATTTGTTCCAGCACTTTTTTGTGTTTTATTTTTTGTGGACCAGCTTCTGCTGTTCCACGTTTCTACATTGTCTACTGATGCAAATAACTGAGGGAAAGATAAGGAACTGTCAGAGCAGAAATGGCATTGCAAACATCAAAAAAAGATTAAAAGGAATTATAACAAATTTTAATAAAATGAGCTCATCTTGGGATCCAAGTTCATAGCTCCCTGATGGAGACACCACCACTAAATGGATTGATAAAGAAAGCATATGGCTTCATCAGTCGAGACATTGGCTTTAATACTTAGGAAGTCATGTTGCAGCTTTAAGGCATCACTTTAAGTTCAGAAGGGGGAATGTGTAAAGGAGATTTGTGGAGTAAGTTACTTATGGAGTGGTGGGTGCCTGGAGCAAGCTGCCTGGGGTGGTGGTGCTGGAAGCAGATGTGGTAGTGGTGTTCAAGAGGCTTTTGGATAGACACATGGAAATGCAGTGAATACGGGGATGTGGATCACCCTCGGGCAGAGGAGATTAACTTGGCAATATGCTTGGCGTAGATATTGTGGGTGGAAGGGCCTGTTCCTGTGTTGTACTGTTCTATGTGGATACAAGGAAGGTGATGTGTGTAGGAAGGAACTGAAGATAGACACAAAATCCTGGAGTAACTCAGCGGGGACAGGCAGCATCTCTGGATAGAAGGAATGGGTGATGTTTCGGGTCGAGACCCTTCTTCAGACCCTCTGGATAGATGGAATGGGTCTGAAGAAGGGTCTTGACTCAAAATGTCATCCATTCTTTCTCGCCAGAGATGCTGCCTGTCCTGCTGATTTAACCCAGCATTTTGTGTCTATTTACAAGGAAGATAGATACATCATCTATCCATATTCTCCAGAGATGCTGCCTGACCCGTTGAGTTTCTCCAGCACTTTGTGACCTTTGTACTGTTCTACGTTCTATCTGCAATGATTGTTACAAGGTGATGAAGGTGAGGATTAATGGGTAAAGTTTCACTAAACCAGAAGTAATGAAACCATATTTGGTTTAGTTTAGTTAGGTTAGTTGAGTTGAATTTAGTTTAGATAGTTTAGTTTTGATTATTGTCATGTGTACCGAGGTACAGTGAAAAGCTTTTTTGTTCCATGCTATCCAGTCAGCGTAAGACTATCATGATTGCTATCAAGCCACTCATCAGAAGGTCCCCCAGGATGGAGGGTGAGTTGCTTCCACTTCCGTACCGTGGCTGATGAGACCAAGTGGGACATGCAGCTCCGGCCAGAAGTGGCGTCAGGTGGGTTCGATGAGGGCAGACTGAGAGAAGGGCCAATCATTCCACCGGTTATACTGGGCTACTCTATGCATTCAACACATGGACTGAAGGTTCTCCGGAGGGCTTATTCTTCATTTTGGCCAGGAGTCAGAGTGGATGGTATAACTTTGTAAGAAGCCTTTGAGACTATTGTGAAGCACTTCCCGCCAGGTGTTGTACGTACAGATTATTGAAGTGGAGTAATTATAGTCTCAATGCCAGGAGGGCACGCCGACAATGGCTAGCTTATCCAGCCAGTGGATTTGAAAGATTTAGAAGATTTGGAAATATATTGGAGACTGCATTGATGGGATTTCTCCCAATCTTGAGGTCCTTGCTATAAATCATCCTTATCTTTAAAGTGTGTAGTCAGTCGGTCAGGCAGTAAATGTTGAGCTTTCTACAGGGTTTGAGGTCTTGATCTTCAAACAGTGATTTTCCTCAATGGTTAAAGGGCCGTGCTGGTGCTCTGAAGGTGCTGAATCATTTTTTCATCCTCTTTCGCTCAGAGGCCCCTCCTGAATTGTGAGAAGGAGTTTACATTTGTCAGGTGTAGGAAGGAACTGCAGATGCCGGTTTAAATCGAAGATAGACACAAAAACCTGGAGTCACTCAGTGGGTCAGATAGCATCTCTGGAGTAAAGGAATAGGTGACATTTCGAGTCGAGTCTGAAGAAGGGTCTCGACCTGAAAACGTCACCGTTTCCTTTGCTCCAGAGATGTTGTCTGACCCGCTGAGCTACTCCACCTTTTAGTGTCTATCTTCCATTTGCCAGGACCTGATTGTGAACCGTTAGTGTTGATGGAGGAGGAGCAGGTTGGCAGATGACCTTTGTTTTACAGATGTTACATACTAGGCCCATCTCTAACATGCATCTGAATGGACATTGAGGCCTGTTGACTATGTGCATTTACAAGCAAGGTCTCCATGCCACAGTTTAATGACTGGAGTCGGGATGAGTAAGATTCCAGAGTGGAACAATGTCGGTTGTGCAATTTCCCGTTAGTCTGCAAATTAGTTCCATCAAGTGGGAAGCTTGTTGGAGGAAAGAATGGTAAAGAAAAGTGTGGGGACTTTGACGCAGTCAAAAGCATTTCCGATGTCAAACAATGGAAAACCTTCTGGAAGAGCAAACAGTAAAAACAACACCATCTTCATGTGTGAACTTTGCTGCCAAGAAGAGTTGGGACTGGCGTCTTGGTGGCAGCCCCCTTGGGCGAAAGGGACCATTCATGACCCTGGAGTTCACTCTCACATGGAACTAACACGCTATTGTCATCAGTGAAAGTGCCCCCGATCTTGGGAGGTACAGACGGCAGCCATGGAGCACATCTACACGGCTCTTTAGAAAATCCCAGATGGGCATGGGCTGATCCTCCTGGGTTCCCCTCAGTGCTGCCCTTGCCAAAGATGCCATCCTCTGCCACGCTTTGGTCGGAAAAGATGGTGAAGGGGAGGTTAACTCTGAGGGAGCCCTTCAGATACAACACTTGGGACATGGTCTTGCCACAGCCAACATCCTGTTTCTTATCAGAGAAATAGAAGGCCTCAAGGAATGATCTCCAATCTCCATCTTCAATCGGACTGCACGGTAATGCATTGGTAGAGTTGCTGCCTTACAGCGTTTCTCGGGTTTGATCCCGCCTTCAGGTGCTGCCTGTACAGAGTTGGTACGTTCTCCCTGTACCTACATGGGCTTTCTCCAGGTGCTCCCACACTCCAAAGGCATACACGTTTGTGGATTAACTGGCTTTGGTAAAAATTATAAATTGTCCCTAGTGTGCGTAGGGAATTGCTAGTGTACGGGGTGATCACTGGTTGACTAAATACTATGTCTAAAGTAAATCCAGGTTCTGGTTCATGGTATAGGTATGTTACAAAACTTACCTTCAGCAGCGCTGCAGTTCTGCCACTGCCCGTGTGCGCGACTTTGGCGCCTTTGAGAGGGGGGCGGGTTTAAAATGTCGTTTTCTCCAGACTATTCCAATCGATTTTTCTCAGGGTGTTTAGTTGCTGAAGAGAAATCGCTCCAACATTTGTTTTATGAAGTTATTTTTAAACTACGCTGGATAATCTATTAGGTGGAGTAAATTAAAAATCATCTTGTAAAGCCGTGAACGGCAACAACGGGACGGATCTCACGTAGGGGACGAGGCAAGGTACGCCGTTTATTTTTTCATATAAACTTGCTTCGTAGGATGCATTTAATCAAAAGTTCATGTTGCGAAAAGGTGACAGAAAAGATACGAACCGGCAGTATTTTTAAATTCACTGCAACCGCAACGTTCCAATCGATCGCGTTTCACAAAATCCCACTCGCAAGATGATTTAAATGGCAATTAATTTATGGGAATTAAACACTAAATTCCTTCCATTTGGCCTATAAATTCATGACAGATTTAAAAATTATGTTATATTGTGAATTCTTGTGTGAATGTTATTTGGACACTTAGGCTATTTAAAAATGTTAATCTTTTCTTAAGAAATGGATAGATGTTTAGATCTAGTAATTGAATTTTGTAATTAGCTACAATTGGGTAACTAACTAATTACATTTTTTAATTTCAGGTCATCCAAGTAAGATTGTTTCATAGTTGTTTCAGAATGCTTCAATCTATAATAACTGAAAATGCCTCTCAGTTCTCTTAATTTTTAAGAAAGTTAAGGGCTTTTGACTGTTCTCGATCATAGCTTTTGTGTAATTTAATGGAAAGCAATAGGGACTAAGATGCTCATTTCCGAGTATGAAAATAGCCATAACTGTTTTAATACTGAAGATATGAAAGTGAATTAGGTGTCAAATTAAACTTATTTTTATGCTTTATCTGATGGAATAAATTGCAGACTTGATTTTTTAAAATCTTCAAAATTTTGTAACATTGCTACATGGTAGATTATATTTTCGCTCCACTAAGAGATGTTAAGAATGTCTGTAAGGAGGTCAGGTCGGGGGTAGTTCTCTCCGCCACGGGTACCATGGTCGGACAGTCGGCGACTAAATCGTCTCCCCCACCTGCTTTGCCAGTTGAGGAGGGAGCTGTGTGGACCTCCAGCAGGACCAAAAACAAGACCTGTCAAAGGGCGGATGAGCTTCTAGCGAGCCAACAGCCATCCACATTTCGGTAGAAGTTGCGATCACTGTCGTCCACAGCATCGTAAGGCACCGTGTCCGTTGATGTTTTCAACGATGATGATGATGATGATGATGATGATGAGGATGCATCTCTGCTGCTACGATGGCACTTGGCTGTTGGACTAACCACTGTCTCGTTAATTCCGTTTTTTCCATTGGTCCAGCTCCAATGCAATAGTGGCTACTGGAATATTGCTGCAAGGAAATCAACTGAGATTCTCAAGGACAAGTCTGACGAAACAGTGCTTCATAAATAATCTGAAGACCGCACAACAGGAGGTGTGGTGTCTGGACTCCGCTGAAGACCACTGTAATTCACCTGTGTGAGGACACCTTTGGTTTTGCTTCCTGAGAACAACAGCACTCGTGTTATGAGAATGACACATGGTTGTGAAAGATTGCAGCAGGATCTGGATCGATTGGCCAGGTGGGCGGAGGAATGGTTGATGGAATTTAATACAGAAAAGTGCGAGGTGTTGCATTTTGGGGCGTTGTACAAGGGCAGGACCTACACAGTGAATGGTCGGCCTCTGGGTAGTGTTGTAGAGCAGAGGGATCTAGGAGTACAGGTGCATGGTTCCTTGAATATCAAGTTGCAGGTAGATAAGGTGGTCAAAAAGGCTTTTGGCACTTTGAGCTTCATCAGTCAGAGTATTGAGTATAGAAGTTGGGAGGTCATGTTGCAGTTGTATAAGACGTTGGTGAGACCGCATTTAGAATATTGTGTCGGAAAGAACTACAGATGCTAGTTTAAATCGAAGGTAGACTCAAAAACTTGGAGTAACTCAGCGGGTCAGGCAGCATCTCTGAAGAGAAGGAATGGGTGACTTTTAGGGTCGAGACCCTTCTTCAGACAATATTTAGAATATTGTGTTCTGTTCTGGGCACCATGTTATAGGAAAGATATTTTCAAACTTGAAAGGGTTCAGAAAAGATTTACGAGGATGTTACCAGGACTAGAGGATGTGAGCTATAGGGAGAGGTTGAGTAGGCTGGGTCTCTATTCCATGGAACGCAGGAGGATGAGGGGAGATCTTATAGAGGTATTCAAAATCATGAGAGGAATAGATCGGGTAGATGCACAGAGTCTCTTGCCCAGAGCGGGGGAATCGAGGACAAGAGGACATAGGTTCAAGGTGAAGGGGAATAGATTTAATAGGAATCCGAGTGGTAACTTTTTCACACAAATCGTGGTGGGTGTATGAAACAAGTTGCCAGAGAAGGTAGTTGAGGCTGGGACTACCCCATCGTTTAAGAAACAGTTAGACAGGTACATGGATAGGACAGGTTTGGAGGGATAGTGACCAAGCGCAGGCAAGTGGGACTAGGGTAGCTGGGACATTGTTGGCTGGTGTGGGTGAGTTGGGCCGAAGGGCCTGTTTCCACGCTGTATCACTCTATGACTATGACTCTCTGGCCAGGTAATTCAGGACTTAACTGCAAGCTCAGCACCCTTTGGAAGTTGCTGAGCATGCAGTTAAGTTGAAAGCTTCACAATGGAGTTGGAAGCTTCACCATGCCTCACAAGGAGCCAAACAAGTTGTGTAACTGTGTCAGCACCAGAAACATGGTGACTCTTGCGTACTGCCTAGGTGAGGTCTGCTGTATGGTTCTACTGGGTTGTTTGCAAAGCATACAACACTTTCACTGTACCTCAACACATGTGACATCATTGATTGTGTATTAATTAAATAGATATTCAACATCTGAAGACTGTAGTCCACAGAAAACCTGCAACCTAAAGAACTGATGGTGGGTGGAAAGGAAGCAGGAGGTCCAGCCGAACCCTGACTCGCATGGATTTCTCAGTGTTATTCTGGCCATCGACAGCAAGTCATCAAATTCCACCCTATTGCAAGTGAAGAATGAAAGTGATCTTATCAAGCACAAAGAGGCAGTCAGTGTCTGCTGGGAGGAACTCCTCAGCTGTAACTTTGGTCGATGCACTGTCGCTGACCTCTTTACACAGTAAACCTCAGTCAAGGGTTGTCTCCATCCCATGGTCAAAAGGACAAGAGGCAATAGGTGCATGAGTAGGCCATTCGGCCCTTCGATCCAGCACCGCCATTCAATGTGGCTGATCAATCCCAATCAGTACCCCGTTCCTGCCTTCTCCTCATATCCTCTGACTCCGCTATTTTTAAGAGCCCTATCTAGCTCTCTCTTGAGGGTGAGTTCACGTGGTGAATTACAAACAACAATGTCTCGACCCAAAATGTCACCCCTTCCATCTCTCCAGAGATGCTGCCTGTCACATTGAGTTACTCCAGCCTTTTGTGTCTATCTCCTGGTTCGTAGGTTAATATGGCTTTGGTAAAAATTGTAAATTGTCCCTCGTGCTAGTGTGTGGGGATCGCTGGTCGGTGCAGACTTGGTGGGCCGAATGGCCTGTTTCCGTGCTAAATCTCTAAACTGAACTAAGCGAGATTTCTGTTAGGTTATTAATCTTACATTGCTACAAGAACAATGCTTATTATTAGCCTCCCAATGTCTTTTATTTAAACAAATATTCGTTTTCATTCTCCCATTGCACTGAGTAGAAAGAAGGTCCATGTAATAAATGTTGATGAAGGAGTTCAAGTTTTCTCTCCTCCACTAACAATAGTTCAGCAGAGGCTTCATCTCTTTACATGAAAGTAAAATGTTAGCTAACTTTAGCTAATGTTCACTAATGTTAATGTGGCATGGTGGCACCTTACAGCGCTAGAGACCTGGGTTTGATCCCGACTACGGGTGCTATCTGTATGGAGTTTGTAAGTTCTCTCCGTGACCCGCGTGGTTTTTCTCCGAGATCTTTAGTTTCCCCGCACGCTCCAAAGACGTACAGGTTTGTAGGCGAAATGTGTAGGAAGGAACTACAGATGCTGGTTTAAACTGAAGATAGACACAAAATGCTGGAGTAACTCAGCGGGACAGGCAGCATCTCTGGAGAGAGGGAATGTGTGATGGGTTGATACGTTTGAGTCTGAAGAAAGGTCTCGATCCAAAACGAGTGTGAAGAAGCATGGTGACCCGCAACGTCACCCATCCCTTCCCTCCAGAGATGCTGCCTGTCCAGCTGTCACTCCAGCATTATGTGTCTATCTCAGGTTTGTAGGCTAATTGACCTGGTAGAAGTGTAAATTGTCCCTAGTGTGTGTAGGATCGTGTTAACGTGCGGGGATTGCTGGTCGGTGCGGACTTCGTGGACCGAAGAGCCTGCTTTCGTGCCATATCTTTAAACTAAACTAAACTAGTAGAACTTTATTCAATTTGTTGCCATTCATATCAACGACAGTCCAGAGAGTACTTGACGCCATGAGCATGGCATTTAAGTATCTATTGTCATTATTCTGATGCCAATAAAGGTCTACTCAGCCTAGGAAAGTCAGTACCCACATAATTCACAATATGGAGTGACTGTAAGTGATTAATATTTTCTTATTTTTAAATATTTTCTTGTGATGAAATATTCATTTTATCAATTACACAATTAAACAAATGAGCAAAGTAAGTTGAATGACAATGTAGTTTATGTTAAGTGAGTTCTAGACCAGGGGTCGGCAACCTTGTTCTGCATAGGGGCCAGGAGGCATGCCTGTGAGCAGATGGCAGGCCACAGTGACGCCCAGACACAGAAGGTGCACGGCTGCGCCGGCGGCTTTGCGCAGGATGCGGTACGGCCAGAGCTCGGCCGCTCTCGGCGGCTCCGCCATTGCGGCCGACAGCGCGGGGCCTCCTTGCGTCCTTGCGTCACCATGCCTGGGCGCTGCGGCCTCGGGCCCGGGAGGTACCGGAGATGACGGAAGTCTGCAGGCTGGATGATTAAGGAAAAAAACACACGCCTGCGGGCCGATGATTTCGGTTTACGGGCCGCATTCGGTCCGGGGGTTGTAGGTTGCCGACCCCTGCTTTAGATCTTCAGATTCCACATTTGAAAAGTTGTTTCTTTTGAAGCCATTGCATTAATTATGAGGAAGTTACATTTATAGATTTGAATATTAGCTCAGCCTTCCTGGTTAAATATAAAGCATTTCCTGACATTATATCATTATTAATGCCTGCTTATAAACGATGGACGGTTTGATTTCCTCTGAGTGTTATTGTTACTTTTATTTAAAATAGACAGGTTAATACATGCATTAAAATAGCATAGACGGAAATTTAATGGAAACTCATTAACTAGTGCACTAGAAATAGTGCAGTCGGGAAATAAAATCCCCAAGAATTATCCTGGGTTATGTGCAGTAGCACACCAGTGATCTTAATAGCCCTATAGTGTAGTAAGATGTAAAATTATTTTGGCATAGCTTACAGACATTTTTTCAAACCTCTGTTGCTGTTTCTTTGTTTGAAACTACTACATGCCTTTATTTTGACCCTTGGAGGAGCAATATGATTTTTAAAAAGTGTGTGTTCAGCCATACAATTAATCACGTTAGCTTCATCTACCATTGTATCCTTGCTCAGCAACAATCTATCAATCTCAATTTCCATTGATTCAGCCTAAACAGCATTTTCGGGGAGAGCTGCAGACCTCTGCTGTTGGTTTCTTGCCAACCCCCCTGAGCGACCTAGCTTCAACATTAAGATTGCGTCTTGGTTGTCAACTCTCCCAACTAGAGGAAATAGTTTCTCACTCTCTGGCCTATCAGAACCTTTAATCATTTTAACCACCTCAATTACATCACCCTTTAATCTTCTACATTCAAGGGAATACTGTTCTTGTCTGAG
Source organism: Okamejei kenojei (assembly GCA_035221665.1). Taxonomy (NCBI): domain Eukaryota; kingdom Metazoa; phylum Chordata; class Chondrichthyes; order Rajiformes; family Rajidae; genus Okamejei; species Okamejei kenojei. The sequence continues at coordinate 9,231,119 of CM069155.1, forward strand.
CAACCTGTTCTCGTAACTTAACTCCTTGATCCCCAGTTTCATTCCAGTAAATGTGCAGTGGGAGCCATCAATCACAGGAGAGTCTGGGCCAAAAGCAGTCCACGTTCAGCATTGAAATTCAATTCAACCAACTGCTTGGATTCGGAGGCAAACTGGTACTGTTTCCAATCCATCCTCCTAACATACCCATGCAAAAACCAAAGTGCTGGAGGAACTCAGTGGGTCATGCAGTCCCTGTGGAGGGAAAAGAACAGACTAAGGGCAGCACGGTGGCTTAGTGGTAGAGCCACATCCTTACAATGCCAGAGACCCGGGTTCGATCCTGACGATGGGTGCTTGTCTGTACATTCTCCCCGTGATCTGCGTGGGTTTTCCCCGAGAATTTTCGGTTTCCTCCCACACTCCAAAGAAGTGCAGGTTTGAAAGTTCATTGGCTTTGGTAAAAATAGTAAATTGTCCTACGTGTGTGTGGGGTAGTGGGCATCGCTGGTCGGCGCTGACTCTGTGGGCTGAAGGGCCTGTTTCCTGCTGTATCTCTAAACTAAACTAAACTACATTTCGGGCTGGAGCTTTTATCAGACTGAAGAACGGCTCCGAGCTGAAATGTGTGTGCCCATTTCCTCAACAGTTGCTGCCAGACCCACTGAGTTCCTTCAGCACTGCCCTTTGTTCTAGTTTCCAGCATCTGCTGCTCTTTGTGTCTCCATACCCATGTACAGTTCGGTTCACTACTTGAACCCTGGGAGCACTTCAAGCAGGCACATAACATAGTAACTAATGGAGTCTGCTTTGTGATCATGGAAAATCTAAATTTGGTCCAATACTTTTACATCTACTGCCCCCAATGCCCTGAAATCTGTCCTTCCTGCCCTTGAATACATTCAATTACTCAACCTCCACAAGGCAGCAGTTAGAGAATTCAAAAGATTTGTGACACTCAGAAAGAAAATTCTTCCGCACCTCTTCATTGGAAATGCATAATTTTTTCAATAACTGTAACGTTTTAGCGGCGCATCGCGTGTGAAGTACAAACACTCTCCAGAGCAGCCAGAGACAAAAGACAATATCAGGAAGCCTCTTTCAAAGGCCTCTGGGGGGCACAGTTGTGTTGCGGTAGAGTTGCTGCCTCACAGCGACAGAGATCCAGGTTCGATCCTGACTAGGGGTGCTGTCAATATGGAGTTTGAACGTGCTCCCTGCGACCATGTGGGTTTTTCTCTGGGAGCTCCGGTTTCCTCCCACATTTCAAAGATGTGCAGGAATGTCGGTTAATTGGCTTCTGTAAATTGTCCCTAGGATAAAACTACTGTACAGGATGAGTGTTGGTTGGCGGGCCTAAGTGCCTAATTCCAAGCTGTATCCAGAAACTAAGCTAAACTAAAAGTCTAAAGGGTAGGCTGCCATTGCACTAACCCAGTGGCATTTGGTTAGCCATAAGGTCATGAGGTCATAAGTGATAGGAGCAGAATTAGGCAATTCAGTCCAACAAGTCTACTCCACCATTCAATCATGGCTGATCTATCTCTCCCTCCTAACCCCATTCTCCTGCCTTCTCCCCATAACCTCTGACACCCGTACTAATCAAGAACCTATCTATCTCTACCTTAAAAATATCCACTGACTTTGCCTCCACAGCCTTCTGTGGCAAAGAGTTCCACAGATTCACCACTCGCTGACTAAATAACTTTATTTAAGTTAAGTTATTTAACTTAAAATAACCTCATCTCCTTCCTATAGGAACGTCCTTTAATTCTGAGGCTATGACCTCTAGTCTCCAGACTCTCCCACTAGTCCAAACATCCTCTTCACTCTATCCAGGCCTTTCCGTTGTAGCGTGTCTGGCCCTTTTCCACCACTCCATTCTGCATCAGAACCTAGCCTTGTGCGGAAGGACCTGATCTCCAAGGCTGGCATTGGGAGTGGTCTGAAGCATCCATCGGATTAGTCGCAAAATGTGCAACTTGTTTTGAACAGCTCAGACTCCACAAACTAGTTGAAAGAGACAGAAAGTTCCCCTTCAAGCTACAGAGGGATTATTGAGCATAAAGAGCTATCAGATATCTGGAAATGCCAATTACTTTTCAGATGTGTTTGATCAGCATTGCCTTTTGCTCACTGGTATCACGTACAGACAATATCAACAGGGTGAAAAAAGATTACTTTGTTTTTTTTCTGCTAATCTTTTTTTGAAGTTCATTGTCACATAAATGAAAAAAAATCATCTCTCAGGCGCCAGCCGGCATCTGCTACCTTCCTTGTTCAATAATATTGACACCATTTGCCCTTAAATGGCTCAGAGGCCCTGGGCTCAAGACTGCTCATAATTTGATACAAACAGACACTTATTTGGCAATCTTATCAAAGCTTTACGAGGATGTTGCCAGGATTAGAGGGTGTGAGCTGTAGGGAGAGGTTGAGTCGGCTTGGACTCTATTCCTTGGAGCGCTGGAGGATGAGGGGTGACCTTATGGCGGTGTGCAAAATCATGAGAGGAATAGTTCGGGTAGTTGCAAAGAGTCTTTTGCCCAGAGCAGGGGAATCGAGGACCAGAGGCCAGAGAGCAGTGCTGAACTACTATTTACCTCCTTGATGGCCCTCGGACTATCCTTGATGGGACTCTGCTGGCTTTACCTTGATCGATTGTAACCAAGGATTGTCTTTCTGCTGGCTCGTTAGCACCCAACAAAAGCTTTTTAACTGTACCTCGGTACACGTGACAATAAACTAAACTGAACTGAATCGAGGATTAGAGGACAGAGGTTCAAGGTGAAGGGGAAAAGATTCAACAGGAATCTGAGGGGTAACTTTTTCACGCCAAGTGTGGTGGGGTATGGAACAGGCTGCCAGAGGAGGCAGAGACTATCCCAACGTTTAAGAAACAGTTGGGCAGGTGCATGGATAGGACAGGTTTGGAGGGATATGGGCCAAATGCGGGCAGGTGGAACTAATGTAACTGGGACATGTTGGCCTGTGATGGGTAAGCTGGGCCGAAGGTCCACACTGTATCACTCTATGACTCTAGGACTATTGAGCGGTATAGTACATATCAGAATGATGTGTCTGGAGACTAGGTAGAGGTTTCATCTGTGTTCTGCCGGGATGAGCGCCATAAAGCTGTGCGCTCTTCCTTATCTTCTTCATCTCCCTTGTGTTGGGCTTCTGACCATGACCTTCTGCAGAAGAAGAGAGATGGTGGCTACTGGAAAGGAACATCATGGCCTTCTGAGTCTAGGACATGATCCGACAGGGAGCATGTTGGGAGCTGGAGGTGAAGGCATTCGAATGAGGACGGAGGCAAAAGGTAAGTTCAACAAATGCCACCTGTCAGAATGTATTAGTGTGCAAATAAGTGTGATTGACAATAAGTGTGAAGGGAAAGTGAGAAGGGGTAGAGAGCACCCTTGCTATTGGTGGGGAAATATATGATGTGGATGAAAAAACATGCTTGGTGGAGAGAAAGAGAAACCTATTGCCAGAATAGACTGAAATGCGGATGAGTATCCTTGAAACCTTTGTCAGGTCTTTGTGGGATTTCTTATATCAGATCCGGATTCTGGGAATGATCCTCCAGAAATCCAGCATCTCAGCCATCTCTGCCAAGTTTCTGGCGTCTTCCTGTCCTCTCTATGTCTTGGGAATATTCTACCTATTCCTGGTGGAGCCTAGTTTTCCCTCTTCTTCCAGACCTTTCAGGCTACAAGAAGAGATCATGATGACTCGTATAAAATTAGTCTTTCATTCAATGGGGTCAAGGAATTGATATTCAGACAGACACCATTTTCAATGCTGTGTTGGAAACATATCCTCAGAATATGTAGGAAGGAACTGCAGATGCTGGTCTACCGAAGATAGATATAAAATGCTGGAGTAACTCAGCAGGTCAGGCAGCAACTCTGGAGAAAAGGAATAGGGGACATTTCGGGTTGAGAGCTATCTTCTGTCTGAAGAAGGTTCCAACTCAAAACGTCACCTATTGCTTTTCTCCAGAGATGCTGCCTGACCCTTTGAGTTACTCCTGCATTTTATGTCTATCTCAGAGTTGAACTATTGGGTTACTTTCGTTATACAGAGCGGAAACAGGCCCTTCGGCCCGCTGAGTCTGCGCCGATCAGCGATCCCCGTGCATTAAGACAATCCTACACACACTAGGTACAGTTTTACATTTCATGCCAAGCCAATTAACCTACATACCTGCACATCCTTGCAGTGTGGGACGAAACCGAAGATCTCAGAGAAAATACACGCAGTTCACGGGGAGAACGTACAAACTCCGAACAGGCAGCACCCATAGTCAGGATCGAACCCAGGTCTCTGGCGCCGCAAATGCGGCAAGGCTTTAAGAATAAGGAGTAAGCCATTTAGAACGGAGACAAGGAAACACTTTTTCTCACAGAGAGTGGTGAGCCTGTGGAATTCTCTGCCTCAGAGGGCGGTGGAGGCACGTTCTCTGGATGCTTTCAAGAGAGAGCTAGATAGGGCTCTTAAAAATAGCGGAGTCAGGGGATATGGGGAGAAGGCAGGAACGGGGCACTGATTGGGGATGATCAGCCATGATCACATTGAATGGCGGTGCTGGCTCGAAGGGCCGAATGGCCTCCTCCTGCACCTATTGTCTATTGTCTATTGTCTATTCTGCAACTCTACCAATGTGCCACTGTGGAGATATCCCAAAGAAACTCCGTAATATTTAACTGTTAAACTTGAGGCCTCATGCTTGATTGTGTTCCCTTTGTATTTATAGGATGAGAGCTACTCTAACTGAGATTTTTGAAACAATAAAGTGATTCACTGAACGGATGGAAATAAGCTATTTCTTCAACACGAGAATCCAGAACAAAATGGTAAAAACGTTTAAGCGAGAAAATTAGGGTTTAATTGGGTGGGCGAGTGATTGCTAACACTCTGGAATTATCCTCGACCCCCACCCCTCAATAACAGAAGTTTAACCACCTGGATACAGGTTGGACTCCAGGAAGGACAGAATTTTAAAACTTTCCATATTCTTTCATTTCCTTTTGATATTTTTATTCTGAAAATAAATGAGACGTGAGAAGAGGGGAAGGTTGAGGAGGGAGATGTGGAGTAAGTGCAGCATTGCCATTTCTATTAATACATCCAGCGGGAGATTGTAACCCTTTGCCTGGGGGTCCATTAAATGTGACAGGGTGGCAGTAGTTAAAATTGTGAGCACTGTGTTGACATGACATGATTTCGCTTTTTGCCGCACTCCAGTTAAAAATGGAGCACATATCGTAGATACACAAACCACGGCAGACGCTGGAATCGTGAGCTAAACACAAGGAACTTAATGGATCAGACAGCATAGAGTTATAGAGTCATAGAGTGATACAGTGTGGAAACAGGTCCAACTTGCCCACACTGGCCAACATGTCCCAGCTACACTAGTCCAACCTGCCTGCGTTTAGTCCATATCCCTCGAAACCTGTCCTATCTATGTCCCTGTCTAACTGTTTCTTAAACATTGGGATAGTCCCAGCCTCAACTACCTCCTCTGGCAGCTTGTTCCATACAGCCACCACCCTTTGAGTGAAAAAGGTACCCCTCAGATTCCTATTAAATCTTTTCCCCTTCACCTTGAACCTATGTCCTCCGGTCCTTGATTCCCCTACTCTGAACAAGAGATTCTGTCCATCTACCTGATCTATTCCTCTCATGCATCTGGGGAGGGAATGGACAGCTGACCATTCAGTTCGGGACCCTTCTTCTGACCTAACTAAGAATAAATAACATTGATTTGGCTGAGATAATTACACTGATGAATGGTAATTAATAGTTTATCTCCCATTTTAATATATTAAGAGATGAGAATTTGATGGTGTAATGAGCCAGTGCATATTTCCTTTCATCTCTGACATTTTCAGCTGGATTTAGGTCAGAGATACAGTGCGGAAAAAGGCCATTTGGCCCATCGCGTATGCGCCGACCAGCGATCCCCGCACATTAACACTATCCTACACACACAAGGACAACTTTGTTCATTTGACAATTTATTCTCGAACAAACTCTTGGTGAGAAGAACCAACTGATATTGTGGCATTTTCATCAAATTCACATCGCCATGAGGAGGGATCCTGGCAGATGTTTGTCAACATCACGTCTGCTAGAGCGAGAAGGTTGTGGGTTCAAACCCCGCACCAGTGTGTGGGACACGAGAGCGGGGACTGAAACCTGGGTGGAGAGCTGAAAGAGCCTTGTACTGCTGCTCACAACCTGCGTTTAGAAAAATCCTTTGGCGCTGTTTGAACAAAGCCAGGCAATTTCATCCCGCCATCCCAACCAGTCCACCCTTCTAGCCAATACTTAGCAAACAACACGACAGCACTCATCTCCGCAACTGGATCCTCGACTTCCTGACCAACAGACACCAATCAGTGAGGAGTGTGAAAACGCACACCTCCAGATTCAGGGACAGTTTCATCCAAGCTGCTATCAAGCAAATGAACCATCCTACGAACAACTGGAGAGCAGCCCTGAGCTACTACCTACATCATTGGAGACCTTCAGACTATCGTTAATCAAACTTTACCGGACTTAATCTCGCGCTAAATGTTATTCACGATATTTGTTTTATCATGTATCAGAACACTGTGGATGGTTCGATTGTAATCATGTATTGTCTTTTTGCTGACTGGTTGGCACAAAACAAAAGCTTTTCACTGTTCCTCAGTACACGTGACCATAAAGTAAACTGAACTAAACTGAAATGATCTCAACTAACTATCATCATGCTATTGTGTGCAGAAGCTTGCTACGTGCCAATTATTACATTGTGTACAAACGGAAGTAACTATAACACAACTGGAGAGCTACGATCTACACCTGGACCTCATTGGAGACCCTCAGACTATCTTTGATCAGATTTCACTGGCTCTATCTTGCACTAAACATTATTCATGTTATTCCCGTTATCTTGCATCTGCACACTGTGACTGGCTCGATTGTTATCATGTATTGTTTTGCCACTGACTGGTTAGCACGCAACAAAAGCTTTCCACTGTACACATGAAAATAAACTAAACTCAAACTCAAAATAGAAGGACTACATTGGTTGCAAGGTCTTTTGGAACATCTACAAATGCTTGAAGCCAAAATTATTCTGTAAATGCATCGTTTTTATTCTGCAAATGCATCTTTTTGGATGATTTTCATTTTCATGCGTCCGACCCTCCAGCTCCCAATCTGATCTGACTCCTCAGCAAACACTAACTAGTTAGTAGCCCCCACTACTACATCCACTCTACCTCACAGGCAGAGTTGCTGCCTTAACGCAACAGAGACCCGGCTTTGATCCTGACTATGGGTGCTGTCTGTACGGAGTTTGTGCGTTCTCCCTGTGACCGCGTGGGTTTCCTCCGGGAGCTCCGGTTTCCTCCCACACTCCAAAGACGTACAGGTTTGCAGGTCAATTGGCTTCTGTAAAATGGTAAATTGTCCCTAGTGTGTGTAGGAGAGCGATGGTGTATGGGGTGATCGATGGTCGGTACTGAAGTGACTGTTTCCACGCTGTATCTCTAAAGTCTAAATTCTAAAGGAATAAATTTTTCCAGTTAATGTATAAAACTTACATTCGTACACACGAGGCTAGTTGCCATTCCTACTGGCAAAATATTTTCCTCTCCCCTCCCGTAGGCCAGCTACAGTTTAATGCTGCTTATCAATCAGATTATTTACTTGCTCATGGCCCTTTTAGCAATTTGAAACTCTTAACAACTGCTGACTGACATTGTATTAACACATTTCTTATACAATAGTTACCCTGTGTTAAACCGACGTGACGTTTCAAGTCACCTGCTTTGCTTTATTGATAATATTTGCAGGTTGCAAATCCTTCAGAGTCTGCACAACCATAAAATAAGCATTTTGCTTGGAATTGCTATATGAAATAAAGTTCCCACTGATGAGGGAGACAAGTAATAAAAACATGTTCCTGGACACACACCTACAAGTACTTATATTTTCAACAAGATCTGGAATAAATCAGTAATCCTTGGGGAATTCACTGACCCCACCAACCAGTAGGTATTGACTGAGTTGGAGAACAGCAGGACACAATGGCACAGCGGCAAGGTTGCTCCCTTACTGAGCCAGATATTCGGGTTCGATCCTGACTACAAGTGCTGAATGTATGGAGTTTGTATGTTCTCCCTGTGACCCTATGGGTTTTCTCCAGGTGCACTGGTTTCCTTCAAAGATGTGCAGGTTTGTAGGCTTAATGGTTTCTGTAAATTGCCCTTTGTTTGTAGGATGTGAAACTGGGATAACAGAGAACCAGTGTGCAGGTGATCATTGGTAGCCACAGATTCAGTGACTAATTTGAGGAAGGACATTCTTGCTATTGAGGGAGTGCAGCATAGGTTTACAAGGTTAATTCCCGGGATGGCGGGACTGTAATATGCTGAGAGAATGGAGCGGCTGGGCTTGTACACTCTGGAGTTTAGAAGTAAGAGAGGGGATCTCATTGAAACATATAAGATTGTTAAGGGTTTGGACACGCTAGAGGCAGGAAACATATTCCCGATGTTGGGGGAGTCCAGAACCAGAGGCCACAGCTTAAGAATAAGGAGTAAGCCATTTAGAACTGAGACGAGGAAACACTTTTTTTCTCACAGAGAGTGGTGAGTCTGTGGAATTCTCTGCCTCAGAGGGCAGTGGAAACATTCTCTGGATGCTTTCAAGAGAGAGCTAGATAGGGCTCTTAAAAATAGCGGAGTCAGGGGATATGGGGAGAAGGCAGGAACGGGGAACTGATTGGGGATGATCAGCCATGATCATATTGAATGGCGGTGCTGGCTCGAAGGGCCGAATGGCCTACTCCTGCACCTATTGTCTATTATCTATTGAGCCAAAGGGCCTGTTACCACACTGTATCTTCACATTAAAACATGCATCTAAGAAACGGGCCCTTTGGCCTTTACTGACTGTGAAGCCAAAGATACAGCCAAAAATTCCAAGGCTGAGGATTACTTACATCCCAGTTTTGATTTCTTTTGCTTCTAGAATTTGATCTGTCATCGATCATGGCTTCAGGTGCTGAGTGTGTGGAGTTTGCACGTTCTCCCCTGTGATCACGTGGGTTGCCTCAGATGCTCTGGTTTCCTCTCACATGCCAACGATTTGAGGGTTTGTAGGTTAACTGGCCTCTGCAAATTGCCCTGTAGTGTGTAGGGAATGGATGAGCAGGTAGGATAACATAAAACTAGTGTGATCGGGTGATCAATGGCTATCGGTGGATTTGGTTAGTCGAAGGGTCTGTTTCCATGCTGCATCTCTAAACTAAACCAAATTTGGTGAAAGTATTTTAAGGAATTAGTTTAAAAAAAATGCCTCTACACACTGGATGGCATTCTTCTATAAAATATTTAGTCAGAGATAAATTCTGCTCATTCAAATCTGTTGTGAGACAAGCAAAGGTGGGGTTGAGCTAGAGTTGTCAGTTTGCATGTAGATCTTGTGTTTCTGGACGGTGACCCAGGGTTTTGTTTTGTTTAGTTTAAAGACACAGCATGGAAACAGGCCCGCAGGCCCATGGAGTCTGCGCTGATCAAGATCTCGCATATATAAGTTCTGCCCTACGTATAAGGGACAATTCACGGAAGCCAATCAACCTACAAACCTGTATATCTTTGGAATGGGGGAGGAAACCAGAGCACCCGGAGAAAACCCACGTGGTCACAGGGAGAATGTAAAAACTCCGTACAGAAGGAGGCATCCTGATGAGTAATAGGGGTGGAACTGGTAACTGGTAATAGGGGTCACCTGGAGTATTGCGTGCAGTTTTGGTCTCCAAATCTGAGGAAGGACATTATTGCCATAGAGGGAGTGCAGAGAAGGTTCACCAGACTGATTCCTGGGATGTCAGGACTGTCTTATGAAGAAAGACTGGATAGACTCGGTTTATACTCTCTGGAATTTAGGAGATTAAGAGGGGATCTTATAGAAACTTACAAAATTCTTAAGGGGTTGGACAGGCTAGATGCAGGAAGATTGTTCCCGATGTTGGGGAAGTCCAGGACAAGGGGTCACAGCTTAAGGATAAGGGAAATCCTTTAAGACCGAGATGAGAAAGACTTTCATCACACAGAGAGTGGTGAGTCTCTGGAACTCTCTGCCACAGAGGGTAGTTGAGGCCAGTTCATTGGCTATATTTAAGAGTGAGTTGGATGTGGCCCTTGTGGCTAAGGGGATCAGAGGGTATGGAGAGAAGGCAGGTACGGGATACTGAGTTGGATGATCAGCCATGATCATATTGAATGGCGGTGCAGGCTCGAAGGGCTGAATGGCCTACTCCTGCACCTAATTTCTATGTTTCTATGTTTCTATGTTCTCCAGGGGATATCGCTGGAGTGGAGGAGAGGCCATGGGGAACGATTCAGATGACTGACTCACAGCATGGCGTAGATGGAGTCAATGGGGCGGAGGCTGTATTGCAGGATGGACATTCATTGCTCCCTGCAATACCTCCAGGTGACTGGATAGGAAAGAATGGAATACACGTGAATGTATTCTCACATGGATGGACAATGGACATAGTAGCAATGTTACAAAATGTTGAGATTTTAAAAATCGTCTGCAATTTATCCCATCAGATAAAGCATAAAATGAAGTTTAATTTGACACCTAATTCACTTTCATATCTTCAGTATTAAAAAAGCTATGGTCATTTTCATCCTCGGAAATTAGAATCTTGTTCCCTATTGCTTTTCCATTGACTTAACGCAAAAGTTGTGATCAAGGACAGTCAAAAGCCCATAACTTTCTTAAAAATTAAGAGAACTGAGATAACTTTTCAGTTATTATAGATTGAAGCATTCTGAAACAAATATGAAAGAATCTTGCTTGGATGACCTGAAATTAAAGCATATAATTAGTTAGTTACCCAATTGTAGCTAATTACAAAATTCAATTACTAGATCTAAACATCTATCTATTTCTTAAGAAAAAAATTAACATTTTTAAATAGCCTAAGTGTTCAAATAACATTCGCACAAGAATTCACAATAGAACGTGATTTTTAAAATCTCATTGTCATGCATTTATAGGCCAAATGGAAGGAATTTAATGTTTAATTCCCGTAAATTAATGGGCATTTAAATCATCTCGCGAGTGGGTTTTTGTGGAACGCGATCAATTGGAACATTGCGGCTGCGGTGAATTTAAACCCCATATCGCAGGAAAAATACTGCCGGTTCGTATGGGGAATAAATCACCGTTTCGCAACGTAAAACGTGTCTTAAGTAGGCAACGTAAAAGGCATCTTAAGAAGCACTTTTATACATTAAAATAAACGGCTTTCCTTTACCTGTCCCGTACGTGAAATCCGTCCCCGTTGTCAGCATTGACAGCTTTAGAAACTGATTTTTAAATTACTCCAGCGCTGAACTTGACGGGCGATTATTAAAATTATTAAAAAAAAATTCACAGAACGGCAGTCGGAACATTTCTTCAGCAAAAGGTTGCACTCCGAGAAAACATATTTAGGACAGGTAGGAGAGACACTGCATTTTAACCCCCCCGCCCTCAAAGGTGGCAAAGTCGCACACACGGCCAGTGGCAGAACGACAGCGCCGCTGAAGGTAACGTTTGTAACATGCCTAGGCAGAGGGCTTTGGATGAGGACGGTGGAATCTATCACGCCTTGGTGGAGTGAAGGGCCTGTTTCTGTGCTGTATCTCTAAACCAAACTAAAGGACCACGCCCTTCGCTCATGGCAGTCTGACAGGGAAGAAACATTCAGAATCTGGTGATACATGCTTTCAAGTTTTTGTATATTTATCCTGGGGGGGGGGGGGAGGAGGGAGAAAAGGGAATGACTGAGGGGTGGGTGGTCATTGATCAGGGTGGCTGCTTTCTCGAGGCAGTGTGGTCCAGATGGAGGCAATGACCCACTGAGTTTTTCCAGCACTTTTGTGTACTGCTCACGATTCCAGGATCTCTCCAGTTGGTTATGACTCAATTTCTTGGAAATTACTTGTATGGATCAACTTTTCCGATGCACCGCTTGTTAAGCCGGCCCTGATTTATCCTGCTTTTCTTGCTTCCCCCAACAATCATTCTGACGAAGGGTCTAGAACTGAAACGTCACCTATCCATTTATCCCCAGAGATGCTGCATGAGGTGCTGTGTTACTCCAGCATCTTATGTTGAACAATGACACAGAGTTGGCAGTTAACTTGGCCCTGAGAGTTTCATGTTGCTTGGAGCCAGTACAAGTATCAAATGACCTTGATCTTCTTCTTTTCGTGTCCATCTTGTTACAAATGTTGACCGCGCTGTCATCGTCCGTCCTGAAAAGGACACAAGCTTCCGGCGGCAATCAGTGGGAGCCATCACTTGCGGCAATAGATGATGGTGGCAGCAGAATTAACTCAGGATACTTCCAGTTTCCAGCCCCGCAATATGGACGCTTCTGCTCTGGGACCAATGACCTTGATATAACTGCTTGATACAACCTGATATTAGAGAAGGGCTGCGCATCGGAGAGGCTGCCGATCCTGGGATGGCGGTGTTCAGAGAGACACGTTGATCAGCACACTGTGGGAATTGGACTGTTTCTCAGACAAACGCAATGGGATCTGAGGGTGGTGAATCTGTGGAATTATTTGCCGCAGAAGGCTGTGGAGGCCACGTCAATGCATATCTTTAAGGCAGAGATAGACATATTCCTGATTAGTACGGGTTTCAGGGGTCATGGGGAGAAGGCAGGGGAATGGGGTTTAGAGGGAGAGATAGATCAGCCATGATGGAATGGAGGAGTAGGACTCGATGGGCCAAATAGCCTAATTCAGCTATCACTTATGACCTTATGATTCCATTAGAGGAATCCATTAGGCGTTGTTTAATATCTCACCTGGAGAACAGCATCTCTGACAATGCACCCCTCTCCCAATGGTCCTTTGTTCATTGCCTGCCTGGCTGTCGCGTTCAAAGTCTCTGGAGAGAGGGTTGAACCCGTGACCCTGAAGCGAGAGTGGTATTGCTGAAGCAAGGCCGACACTTTATCCTGCCATCTGCCTGATATGAAGAGAGCTGGGGACATTGGACTTGCTGCTCCTGAAGAGAAAACCAGACCCAGTCTCAGGAGATCGCACTTTAATGGCTTTATCCTCAGGAACACGTCATTTCTTTCAATGAAGAAACCTGATGGGGAACGTTGTTGAATCAGGAAATTGGCCCAGCGTGTTTCCTGGACGTGTTCTTCATCTCACACAAGCCACTGATGAATCCAAAATTACTTGTAATAGCAGGGTCAGGGCACAGAGTATTATTCACAATCCACCCATTTAGTTATCCCAGGTCATCCTTGGTGGCATTTTGAATAACGGGGATCAAATCTGGTGAAGATATGAAGTGGGTGCATTTAATTGCTTGGGAATTCTGCTGATTGTGTAATGAAGATAAGGTGTAATGGATGAGGGCATCAAGGCACCAAATTGTTGCCGCACGGACTTAAACAAAAGGAGGTGGAGAGTTAACGAGGAAGCTGGTGAACCTGGAGAATTGCGCGCCGCTTGTGGCTTTGCCACACTCTGTTCTCCACACTTATTCAAACCCAATGGACAGGCTTAGGGGGAGGGGGCCACTGGCGACGACAGACGGGAGGAGTGGGCCGGTGGGAGAGGGACCTTCAAGGTCAGCTGCTGGACACAGAGGAGGTCGGGGGAGGAGACCGACTTTGGTTGGCAGCCTGTGTTGGTCAAGGGTGACGCAGGAAGCAATTTCCTGCAGCCTGGGGCTTATCTAGGCTCACCTAGACCAGGGCGTTCCAGTACACCCAGAATTGGGACTATTTTCTTTCTCTTTTTTAAATGGCGCCAAAATATGGCAACGGGTGCAGTGCATACGTGACAATAAGGAATCATTGAACCATTGGAGATAGACACAAAATGCTGGAGTAACTCAGCGGGTCAGGCAGCATCTCTGGAGAAAAGGAATAGGTGACGTTCCAGGTCGGAATCCTTCATCACCTGTTTGAAGAAGGGTCAAGACCCAAAATGCCATCTAGGTCAAATAGTCTGTTTCCAAGCTGTGTCTCTAAAGTGTAGAGTCTAAAGGTGCGTGGCTTCACTGTAACATTGAAGCAGTCAGTACACCTCCTGATAATACATCAGTCTGTCACATAGATGCACATACACACATAGACACGTGCACACACACATACCACGCTTGTACATACACGCACACGCATACACACAAACATGCACATACATACACGCACGCACGCACACGCATACACACAAACATGCACACGCATACACACGAACACGCACGCACACACACACGCACATACATACACACAAACATGCACACGCATACACACACACGCACGCACACACACACACATGCATACACATGCACGCGCATACACACATCCACCCACACACACACATACACACGAACACGCACGCACACACACACGCACATGCATACACACAAACATGCACACGCATACACACACACAGGCACGCACACACACACACATGCATACACATGCACACGCATACACACACACACCCACACACACACATACGCACGCACATACACACACACATGCATACACACGCACATCCACACACACACATACACACGCACATGCATACACACACGCATCCACACACATGCATACACACACTCACACCCACACACACACACACCCACACCCACACACACACACACGCACACCTGCTAAATCCAATTGTAGGTGATTGAAATGCTGATTAGTTGAACATTTTGTCCTAAAAATATTTTAATTATAATTATTGTTTAAACTAAACTAAACCACTCCGAACCCCTGAGAATGCATTGTATTTGTGATTCAAAGTAACAGTCTCTAACAATCGCAATCTAAGATTCCTCTTACACATTCCAATATTCACATCCCGATTTGACAACTTGCATACACCTGTTATTGAATATTTCCATCAAACAACGTGAAACGTTGCCTCTGTTTCTCCTTCCACTGCTGCAGCTTGACCCCTGCTTTCAACATTTTCTGTTTCCTTTCAGATTTCCAACACGTGCAGTTTGTTGGCTTTTGTTTCCCAACTATTAAACTCCTTCTACCATGTCCGTGTCGTAGGAGCTGAGTTAGGCCATTCAGCCCATCGAGTCTACTCTGCAATTCAATCATAGCTGACCTATCGTTCCTTCACAACCCCATTCTCCTGACCTTTCCCCGTAACCTTTGACACCCATACTAATCAAGAACTCTTCAATCTCCACTTAAAAAATAACTTGGCCTCTCTGACCACTCTCTTTCCCCCCCCCCTCTCACCCACCTTTTTCCTCCCCTTAACCTCATCTCCCCCCTCTTCCCCTCTATACCCGCTCCCCCGTCCCTCCTCCTCTCTCCTCCTACCCCCTCCTACCTCCTCCTACCTTCCTACCCCCTTTCCCACCCCCTGCCTTCCACCTTCCTCATCCTTCCTCTCTCCCTCATCTCCCCCTCATTCCCCATCTCCTCTCCCCCTCATTTGACACCCTTACTAATCAAGAACCTTTCAATCTCCTCCTTAAAAATACCCAACACTCCTCTCCACACTCCCTCTCCTCCCCCCTCTCTCCCCCCTCTTTTCCCCCACTATATATCACTGTCTTTATATCACCGTCTACATCTTTCGTTTCCCTTTCCCCTGACTCTCAGTCTGAAGAAGGGTCTCGACCTGAAACTTCACCTATTAAAGTGAAGAGGGAAAGATTGAATAGGAGTCTGAGGGGTAACTTTTTCACACAAAGAGTGGTGAATGTATGCAACGAGCAGCCAGAGAAGGTAGTTGAGGCAGGGACTATCGCAATGTTTAAGAAACATTTACGTGGATAGGACAGGTTTAGAGGGATAATGGGCCAAACATATAGAAGGGTTTTGACTCGAATCGTCACCGTTCCTTCTCTCCAGAGAAGCTGCCTGTCCCGTTGAGTTACTCCTGCACTTTGTGCCTATCTTAAACCCGCATCAGCATCCTACAAATATAGATGGGACATGGTAGTCGGTGTGAGGGAAGTTGGGCTGAAGGGCCTGTGTCCACACCGTGAGACTCTGTGACTCCCTGCATGTGTCAGTTCTGACGTGAAACTACGACAGTAGCAAGTCTGAACACTTCTGTTTCCATTTTCCATGTAGTAAATGATATTGTCCCACGGGGTTTCATAAATTGAATCGGATGCACTGTGTGCATGTCGGAGACGGGAGCATATGGTCACGTTTTACAGCGGTATGTTGCGAAATGCAAATTCGAACATTGCCCTGTGAAAATGAAAAACAGGCAAGGTGGAAAATAAATGTTGTCTTTGAACCTTCTGGCAGAGTTTGTTTGCAATCAATTTGTTCCGGGAGCTGTAATTGTTGTGGTTATGTCGACTTCTTAGGATGAGTTGAAATGTCACCAATAAGAATAAGCTTTGGTGCAGAGGCCACAGAATTGCATCCTTTTAGCCCGGCCTTGTATACACCCTGGAGCCTGTCTGCACACGCAGCGATCCTCCCACCCTGAAAATCCCTTTATTCGCCCTTTTCTTCCCCTTTCATTTGCGGGACGGCAGAATATCTCCCCGCTGAAGAAAATAAAGTGGCAATGAAATAATTAAATAATGGCCGCTCTGCAAACCCTCCCTCCCCCCTCTCCCCCCTCCCTCCCCCTCCCCCCCACCGCCTCCCCCATCACCCCCTCCTCCCCCCCCCCCTCCCCCCCCCGCCCCCCCCCATCACCCCCTCTCTCCCCCCTCTCCCCCTCCCTCCCCGCTCCCTCCCCCCCCTCACCCTATCTCCCCCCCTCCCTCCCCCCCACTGCCTCCCCCTCACCGCCTCCCCCATCACCCCCTTCTCTCCCCCCCCGCCTCCTCCCCCCCTCTCTCACCCCCTCCTCCCCCTCTCTCCCCCCTCTCCCCCTCTCCCCCTTCCTCCCCCATCACCCTATCTCCCCCCCCCACCGCCTCCCCCCCATCCACCCCCTCTCTCCCCCCCCCTCCCATCACCCCCCACCTCCCCCCCCCCCCCCCCCCCTCACCCTATCCCCTCCCCCCACCCCCCCCCCCCCCCCCACCGCCTCCCCCCCCCCCTCCCCCCCCCCCCCCCCCCCACCGCCTCCCCCACCGCCTTCCCCCCATCACCCCCTCCCATCCCCCTCTCCCCCCTCCCTCCCCCCCACTGCCTCCCCCCCCACCGCCCTCCCCCCCACCGCCTCCCCATCACCCCTTCTCTCCCCCCCACCTCCTCCCCCCCTCTCTCACCCCTCCTCCACCCCTCTCTCCCCCCTCTCCCCCCCTCCTCCCCTTCCTCCCCCCTCCTCCCCCTCCGCCCCCTCTGCCCCTTCTCTCTCCCCCTTGTCCCCCTCTCTCCCCCCTTTCCCCCTCTCTCTCACCCCCTCCACTCCCTGTCCCCCTCTCTCTCCCCCTCTCACCCCCTGTTTCCCCCCTCCTCCCCGTCCTCTCCCCCCCTCTCTCCCCCTCTCCCCCCCTCCTCCCCCTACTCTCTCTCCTCCCACTCCACCCACAGTCTCTCACCAACCCCCACCCCATCCCCGCCTGCTTAACGAGTGGCTTTGCCTTTCCCCCTCCCTCAGTGAAAGGCGAGCGCATTAACCAGACTGCTGGAAGGATCAATTTTAAATTGGGTCTTGGGCGCCAGACCCACAACAGGTTCTCAGGATTTGTCAATCAGGGCATGAAATATTCACCAGCTTTAATCTTCTTATGGGATCGCCTGCACGGCTACAGTGCAGCACTGATGAGCCGCTGTTCCTGGCTTCAAAACAAATGAGGAGTAATCCACCTCTTTGAATATCCTGGCAATGTCATCTTTTTCGTGAACTGGTGCAAGGTCACGACAGTAATCAACGTTAAGAAAAGGGTTTTGTTTTTTCTCTCTCTCTCCGTTTCGGGTCGACTGAATGGTTTTAATTTGAGGGAACAACTTACATTCCTCACACTGTAAAAAAAAAAGTTTTAAAGTGTGATATCACGAACTTTGAAATTCTGCCGCTAGAACTGCACTGCGGGGCTTTTGCGCAGAGACTGAGATATTTATTACAAAGTCTCCTCGTCTGTTTGTAGACTGAGACAAAAGGAAAATGTTCCATTTGTGTGTCGGGGGTTGAGAGCTCAGACAAACGTGTGCTTTGATGAGGCATCAATAGTTCAAACCTGTCACAATGGGATTAGGACCAGTCGTTGTTTAACATGGCCTTTACCCGAAACACTGCCTTCACTGTAGACTTCAGAGATGCAGCTCGGAAAGAGGCCCTTCGGCCCACCGTGCCGACGCTGACAAACAACCACCCCTCACCCCTGATGCTATCCTACACACCAGAGACGCTGGCGTCATTGGGTCTCTGGCGCAGTAACGCAGCACCTCGACCCCTGCCCCATCGCAGCCATGTTCAGGAGGCCTTGAGTAACTTTGGACGACTTGCCCATAGAAACATGTGCAGGAGAAGGCCATTCGGCCCTTCGAGCCAGCACCTGTGGCCACGTTTCTTTCCTCCGGGCGCTCCGGTTTCCTCCCACATCCCAAAGACGTGCGGGTTTGTAGGTTAATTGGCCGTCTTGTTTATCGCCCCTAGTGTGTAGGGAGTGTGGGATAAATGGCATGAAAATGGGAGGTCGGGTGGGCTCAGGGTCCTGTTTTCATCTGCGAATCTAAACTAAATGAAGGAATGGGGTCGGATGGGGTGGGAGAGGGGGGGGGAAGAGAATGGGGGGGTTCGAGGGGTTGGGGGGTCTGGGGGGATGACAGAAAAAAACAAGTGTTGAGATAAGGAGAATGTTTTTTCACATGATCATGGCTGATCATCCACATGATGATAATATGACCAATGACAATTGCAATCACAACATTACAGTGCAAATAATGTTCACCACTAATCAACAATTAAGAATTCCGAGAGGAACCTGAAGAGTCGCAACGTGCAACATCGTCAGTAATACAGCTCATGAAAGTTAACAGACATCACGTGAGAGGTTCACAAATCCAAAAAATTGGGAGGTAGAACTGCAATTTGTTTATTTTCAGCTTTAAAGAGCCCTAGCTGAGGCTGCAGGCACAATAGACTCTATGAGCCCCCAGCAGAGCACCGCTGGCGCAGCGTTTAGCGCCTCACTGCTCCGCGTATCCTAACTAACTTCTGCTATGCTCCGGTTTCCTCCCACCAAAGACGGGAGAACAAGTGTGGGTGTGGCGTCGGATGGTGAGGGGGCTTGTTTCCATGCTGCCACCTCAACTGGGGAGTGGGGGGGGGGGGTCACAGCTTTTAAACAAGGGATGGGCAAAGTGGGATTGAGATAAGGAGAATATTTTTTCAATCAGGATGGTGAATCCACACTAAAAATCGTTATCAAGACATGTGAATGTTTGCAGTAGCTGTGTAGGTGGGCAGACAGGGGGAGCTGGGGAGGCAGGAAATCAGTCAATATGTTTTGTCTCAATGCACTTTCTTCCACACTGGCTGATCCAACAAGATGACGTTTGACGGATAATGTATTTTAAAGACCAAATCGTTTTTTCATTGTATTTGCTCTCAACAGTACTGGCACTAAATTAATGTACAATATTCGCATAAGATATTTCCATCAGAATGTTTTTTTTTGCTTGTATTCTCGAAGTTGTGTGCAGTTTGTTTTAACAAAAAATTGTAGCCTTTTCATAAGTTCACGTTCAAAAGTACGATTGGGAGGTTTCTTTCGTTTTTCTATGTGGGGGAGGGGGGTAGGGTAAGGGGGGAACCGTTTCCCAGTCACCTCCTGGCGAGGATGCGACTATTCTCCGAGTCGCGTCCTCGCCCCCCTCCTCGCGGCCTGCCAGCTGGATTGGCGCGGCCTTTCCGGCCGGGGACCCGGACCAGAGCTGCAGTGGCGATGGCGCAGCGCTGGGTACATCGCGGAGCGGGCGATGCCTTACCTGGATCGCCGTTTGAAGCTCCGGAGTATTGTTCCTGCTGCTTCAGCATCGCGGAGCTGGGGTTTGTAGAGCTTCCAGCGCTGACGGCGCTGACTTTAACATCGCGGAGTCCTGGGACCCTTTGCCGAGGGCCGCCAGCGTGAATCTCCACCCAGCGCGGCCTGTGGACTTCGGGAGCCGCGGACTCCGGTAGGAGGTGGCCGATTCGGATGTCCAAGCCGCTGAGGTTGTCCTCCCGTTCCGACGTCGGAGTTCCATCACCGCGGCGAGAGAGCCTGAACCTCTGCCCGCCCGTAGCGGCGACAGCGAGGGGTTTGGGAGCCCCCCGACCACGGGTGAACAACAGAGGACAACAGAGGAGGATGTCTGAACTTTGGTGCCTTCCCTCACAGTGGGAAACTTTGATTCCACAGTGTGGGGATGTCTATGTTAAAGACTATCGTGTTCTGTGTTCTTTTTTTATTCATATGGCTGTATGGTGACCACACATTTCACTGTACCAATTCGTACTTGACAAATAAATGTATCTTGTATCTTGTAACTTCATGTTTTCCGAGCAGAAATTAGGCCATTCGGCCCATCATGTTAACTTTGCCATTCAATCATGGCTGATCTATCTTTCCCCCTCAACCCCATTCTAGTTCAGTTTGGCTTATTGTCACGTGTACCGAGGTAGCGTGAAAAGCTTTTGTTGCGAGCTAACCAGTCAGCACAAAGACAACACATGATTAAAACCCAGCCATTTACAGCAAAGATCCTATAGCAAGCAAGATAGACCACTCCTTCTAAATGCAATGGGCTGACGTGTAGTACGCAACGGAGCGGAAGGTGCGCCTATTGTTCATCCATTTCAGTAACCCGACCCGACCCGACCCGACCCACCCGACCCGACCCGACCCGACTCGCAGTGTAATCAATGTTGAGGGGGAACAGTTTGTGTTAATAAATTATAATTCTGATAATGAGAAGAGTTTTCCCAAATCTATATACTTTTAAAATTATGTTTGTGTGTGTGTGTGTGTGTGTGTGTGTGTGTGTGTGTGTGTGTGTGTGTGTGTGTGTGTGTGTGTGTGTGTGTGTGTGTGTGTGTGTGTTTTTAGTTTTTTGATATGTTTGTGTCAGATTTTGGCCTTTGATGGTCCACCAAAACCACACGCTAAAACTCCGAGATTTTTTCCAATTCGCTAGACATTACACTTTTACATTCACTAATCCACTCCTCATTACATTTAGACATTTTTATGTACACATTTTTAAATAAAAACCTCACCCCTAACCAAAACCTCCCCACTCATTTTAACACACCACAATACAACAAACAGGAAAGACCAGAGAGCTGCCTGATAGATCAAGTACATACCCGCAAAAAATAAAGAAAGTAACAAGCCGCATAGAATAAGAAAAGATAGGTAGAAAAGAAAAGAATGTAGAAAATAAATAAAAGAGGAGAATTTATTTAAAAATAGGTAAAATAAAATAAAAAGAAAGCAACATTCATTAGACCCCTCCCACACTCCCCCAAGCAGTGAGCTCACGTCGACCCGCAGCTGGACTCGCACGCCCGCCATGAGCTCCCCTGCCCATCCCCTGCGGCTCCAGAGAGTCAGAAGCCCACATCTCACTCCCAGCCCCCCCTCCAACACCCCCCCCCCTGTCCCGCGTTCACAAAGTTCAGCCGATCGGAGAAAGATAAGCGCAATTCCGCTGAACTCACAGCGACGTAGCTCACGAAGCCCCCGCTGCCTGCGCGCCCCCTCCCATCCCCTGCACGCATCCAGAGAGTCAGATGCCCACAGCTCCACTCCCACGCCCGCCCGCTCACTCCAACACACCCCCCATTCTCAAAATGCTCTGGCTTTGAGTCTTTGGCTCTCTGACTCCTCCCTGTTCTGTGTTTCCTCTCTCTGAATGAGCAGATTCTGCAAAACAGATCCAGAGGACAGGCGAGATCCAGGGACTGAAGAGAGAATGGGGGGATTGAGGGAGAAGAAGTAAGGAGGAGTGGGGGAATGGGGGGGGGAAAAAAGGTGAGGAGGACAGTGTGGGAATAGAGGGCGAGGAGTGGGGGTGATAGGGAGTGGGGAATAGATAGACCTGCCCCACTCCCTCTCCCCCACCCCTACTCTTCACCCTTCCTCTCCCCCCTACCCCTCTCACCCTCCCCTCCACACTTTTCCCTCCTCTTTCCCTACCCCATCTCCTCTTCCACTCTTCCCCATCTCTCCCCCGTACACCTCTCCCCCCTCCACAACACTCTTCCCCCTCTCTCTGCTAGCCCATCTCCCTCCTACACTCCCTCCTCCCCTCCACCCCCTCCGCTTCCCCCATCCCTCCACCGCATCCCCTCCCCACCCTCCCTCCCCCTCCCTCCCCCCACCTACTCCCCCTCCCTCCCCCCCACATCTCCCCCTCCCTTCCCCCCTTCCCTTTCCTCACTCTCAGCCCCCTCTCTCCCCCTCTCCTCCCCTCTCTCACTCTCCCTCCCATCTCTCACACCTCTCCTCCCCTACCCTCCCCCCCTCACCCTAATCCACCTATAGTACCTTATGACACGCCACCCTCCCTCTCCTCATCCCCACCACCCCTCCCCCCCTCCTCCCTGCCCGCGTCCCCCCCTACCCCACTCCGTCCCCGACTCCCCCCACCCCTTCCCCCCCCCCCGTCCGGGGCCGCCTTCCCGGGCCACCCCCTCCCCCCGTCCCCGCAACCCCGGGGCGCCGGGCCCCCCCCCGCCTACCACCCGTCCCCCCGCCAAATAACCCCCCCTGTGCGACCCTGCCCTTCTGTCTCTGCCCCTTTCCTCTTTGGCTCCCATTCCTCTCTCCTGCCTCATTCTCTATACTCCCCCTCCTCCCCTCTCTAGATGCGCCTGCATTGGAGCTATGTTCAGAGGGATAGGCAGTTATAGGGGTAAAAGGAGCAAATTGATAATATAAAAATATATCAAGGGTTGTTAGCCGTGTGTGCTGGGGGTAGTTAGTGTGTGTGACGCCGTCATGCCCCCCCCCCCCTCCCCCGCAACCACACGTTGGTGAACAGACCCAATGGGTCCTCACTTGTCTATAACTTTTATTTTTACGAGGATGTTCCCGGTAACCGCTTCCGTCTCCACACTATAATCATTGCTCCGCTACGGGAATCTTTGGTGTGAGAGACTGAAGCGGTTTACGACACGGGCCAAAAATTACCCGTGAATCTGCCCACGAGCTCGTACTACGTCTTTTCGTCGATGATCTATCGTGCTCGCTGTAGGATCTTTGATTTACAGGGTATAGATACATGATAATGGAATAACGTCAGTGCAATGTAAAGCAAGCAAAGTGCGACCAAAGACCATTCTGCTGCCGTACTCCCATAACCCCTGAACCCTTAGTCTTTAACTCTGTGGCAAGGGGTGCTCTCATTAGTCAGGAGTATTTCCAGTCAATATTCCCTACCACTCACCTGAAAGTACATGCATTTTTTCCACCGTAGCTGGAGTTTTTTTCCGTCGATGTTGCACGACACCAAGCTCCAGATTGGTTTCAAGAGCGTGAGACTTGTAACTTCAGTTGCAGTTCCCCATTCTGACACACGGCTTGTCCAAGCAGGACTGTTTAAAAACATTTCACAGCTTCGCTGTTTGATGATTTAAGGAGTCCACAGTTAATAATACCACTTTGGGGGCGGCTTGTGATTCCTTTAGCATAACAATCTTGAAAGAAAAACTACTCACATTTAACCTCTCCAATTACAGTCCTCCTCAACACTCACGTTTTTCCTTGCAGCAAGACACATTTTATACACTTTTACCCCTCTTCTCTTTTGGCACTAATCAGCTCTCTTTTTGCACTTGGTGTGAATCTTATTTCACTTTCGGGATTGATTTCCTCCAGTAAATGCTTTTCACTTATTGGGAACTAATTGATATGAATAGCAGGCAAGGATCTGCAGACGAAAATTGCAGCATGATTCGATTTGCAAGTAAAATGCCGGCTGAACACTGTAACAATTTACAGCACTTTGTCATAAACGTCCTTTCGTTGAGACTTGCGTTATCAGTCTGAAGAATGATTCGACCCAAAACGTCACCTATTTCCATTTCCTCCAGAGGTGATGCCTGATCCGCTGATTTCCTCCTTATTTTATAGCAATCTTCAGTGTCAACCAGCATCTGCAGTGCCTTCCTACACAGTTACATATATGTAATTTAGCTCACTATCCACACTGCTGTAAAATACTACCATCCATCTGGTGAGTACACAGATTAAATGTATTTCCGTGAGGAACATCCTCAGTACTTCTAAAGAAATGACGCAATAATGTGGAATGGTGCACACTTTGGATAAATGCCCTGGTCCCATTTAGGCGATATTTAGGCGACTACAGGCTACTAGGCTGTCCGCCACATGGTTGGGGTGTCCCTGTATGGTCTGATAGTCTCCTGAGTCGCACCACCAACCGTAGCATTTTCTGTTCGCCGCTGATTTTGTAATGTTTCAAATCTTTTCGGCGACAGTTGCTAGAGTCCAATGAGCGTAGCTTGACTTCTTCTGTCGTAGGTGCTGTCGTAGGTTGACGCCAGGAGACGTCGATGTCGCCGGTGCTGACGATTGGTGAATTCCACTGGCGATACCACGTCAACTACGTTCAACCGGCGACAGGTACCAGGCGACTGAATAGTCTTACCCTTGTCGTAGCTTGTCCGCAGTTTGGCCGTAGGTGGTAGACGTGCTAAAATGGTCGCTGTTTGTCGGTCAAGCCCCCCCCTTGACGTATTGGACGTCGACATAGTGGAATATGTGGTTGAAGCATGGGCCGTAGCGGGTCACAGGTCCGCCGTTTTTTTCAGCGACCTGCTATGACTATGGAAAGTCATCGGCAGTCCGCCAAAACAATTGCCGGTGGGCAGGCCATAGGTCCAGTCATCATGTGGAAGGAGTACCCAACCTGTTTCGAGTAACCAGTGGGTCGGGTCGGCATCGCTGAGAAAAATGAGCGTGATGTTTCTCTGGCGGAACCCCCTACTTCATGACGACTTCCTCTCACTTATCTTCTCTTATCTTCAAGCCACTGAATTCAACATGTGCGTAAAAGTAAAACAGCAATCAATTTTCAATGGTGGCATGTATTGCGGGGTCATCATGCAGGTTGCATTCTTCCTTTAGTGTGCAATTCTTTTACCAGAAATCTACAGTTACAGTTAGGGCCTTAATGGAAACATTTAAGAAACATATATTTCTGTTCTTACTAACTGGTCAATGTGAGCCCATCGTTATGTTATTAATATAATTGGTTTGGCTCACGTACACAAATACATGACTTTCAAATGTTATAAAGCCATAAGTGATAAAGAGCAAAGTAGGCCATTCAGCCATCAGTCTGCTCTGCCCATTTAAATCATGGGTTGATCTATCTCTCCTCCTCACCCCATTCTCCTGCCATCTCCCCATAACCGCTGACAACCCGTACTACAGTTAATAGTATATGTGTAGGAAGGAACTGCAGACGCAGTATTACACTGAAGATAAGACACAAAATGCTGGGAGTACTCACAGAATAGGCAGCATCTCTGGATAGAAGAATGGGGGAGGCTGCGGGTTGAGACCCTTCTTCATACTTAGTTCCTGAATTTAGAACTTAGTATTATCATACTCCATATCTGAAGAAGGGTCTCGACCTGGAACGTCACCCATTCCTTCTATCCATATGTGCTGCCTGTCCCGCTGAGTTTGCCTCCCAGAATTTGAGTCTACCTACAATTAATTATATATTTCCTTTGTCATGATTCTGAGGTTTTGTGGTTTTTCCAACTATAATAAATTCATGATCTCATTCACTCAGGGAAATGTAACAAGAATAAGAACCTATAGATTCCAACACTACTTATGGGACAACTGGCCTTTAATATCAGCAGGCAAAATAATAGACAATAGACGATAGCATAGGTGCAGGAGTAGCCATTCGGCCCTCGGACCAGCACCGCCATTCAATGTGAACAATGCTATCAACCCCAAACAGTACCTCCCCGATCCTGCCTCCTCCCACCATGTCCCCTGACTCCGCAAACTTTAAGAGCCCTATCTACTGTACTCTCTCTTGAAGCATCCCAGAGAACCGGCCTCCACAACCCTCTCGAGGCAGAGAATTCCACAGACTCACCAACTCTCTGTACAAAAAGTGTTTCCTCGTCTCCGATCTAAACCCCTTCTTCTTAAACTGTGGCCCTTGGTTTCTGGAATCCCCCAACATCGGGAACATGTTTCCTGCCTCCAGTGAGTCCAACCCTTAACAATTTTAAATGTTTCAATGAGATCCGCCCCCTCTCCACCTTCTAACCTCAGAATGCACAAGCCCAGCTGCTCCATTCTCTCAGGCATATGACCGTCCCCCCCACCGCCATCCCCCACCCCGGGAATTAACCTAGTAAACCTACGCTGCACTCACTCAATAGAAAAATGTCCTACCTCAAATTAGGGAACCAAAACTGCACACAGTACTCTCAGGTTGGTCTCAGCAGGCCGTTACAACATGCAGAAGGACCTCTTTGCTCCTATAACCATTCTCTTGTTATAAAGGGCCCAACATGCCAATTCGCTTTTTTCATTGCCTGCTGTACCTCATGCTTACTTTCATAGACTGATTTACAAGGACAAAACAAGAACAAAACCATCAACAAAATTGCTAAAAAATTTTACCGGGTTAATTACTAAAACTGCGCGAAGAAAAATGAAGTGAATTCAGACAAGAGCCACAACATTATCACAGTGAAATATCAACAAATTTCTGGTGTTTTAGGTGATATTAATAGGTAGAAATGTTTGCTAACACAAATGCATGAACTTGCTGAAAATAATTCTGGTTAGTTGATAAGACTATTCACATACCCAGTCGGTAAAATAGTAGAACTATTGTCAGAAAAAAGCTTAAGGGATTTCTTAAGCCAAGGGGCCCCCCACCTCTGTTGACATTCAGAAAGATAGTGACCAACCTTATTCAAAAGAAATTTCATAGGATACTAGTATTAATCTTACTTACCATTTAACCACTGATGCAGCATCATTCCAGCCTCAGTGCTATTTTAGTCAGTGAGGGGAGAGGGAAAGTAGAGATCTGGAGGGTGAGGTGTGATAACAGCAGGCTTTTCCTTGATCATCGTCTGCTTTGCTCCTTGTTTTCATCACCCCGCCCTCCCATTTCCCACTTTTTTTCCTCTCTCTGGACTCAGTCTGAATAAGGGCCGCCTATCCGAAACATCATCTATTCCTTCTCTCCGGTAATGCTGCCTGTCACGCTGAGTACTCCATCATTTGGGTCTAATGGGCCTGTCCCCACTAGGCGATTTTTTTTCAGGCGACTGCTGGCGACTGTCAAGGCCATAACTTGATTATGGTTATATATCCTGCCTATTATCACACAATTTGAACATCCACCAACATGAAAATGACAGAAGCAACAAGAAGTACACGGTCAGATTGAATGATCCGCCATCTAAATGAATCATTGATTGATTTGAAAGATACCGCCAGGAAACAGGCCCCTCCGGCCTAGCGAGTCCATGCCGACCACCACTCACTTCCATTCACACCGGGGCAAATTTAAGAGGCCGATGGGAAGAAGCTACCACTCCCCTGTCCTTGATGTGGGAGGAAACCAGGGCACCTGGAGGAAGCCCCGAGGACACAGGGAGAATGTGCGAACTCCACACAGACAGCACCCGAGGTCCAGGATCGAACTCCTTGGAAACGCGCAGCATTTTCATCCAACATCAAGAAAGCCGTTCTTTAATCCATGCTATATTGTACCGCGGGCTCGTGAGGGCAATCTGTGTAAATGACAGAGAGAATATCTGACTGAGTTCAAATTAGACTGCCACATTGTGAAGCAGGGAGCAGTTGCTGCTGCATATCATCACCTTGTTCTGGTTACATTTTGTTAGCGTGCGATTAAAAGGTAATTGAATCGCATGGTGTGAACATCTGTGAAGGGAGAGATGTGGCACCCACAAACATTCTCCTGCTTCTTTCTTTAAAAAAAAGCAATTCTTCTGGGTGGTTTGCCTACACCCCGCTGCCCACCACACACGCCCTCAATGACCTAAATAATTTTATATTTGAAAACAAATTATCTTAATTTCAATTTAAGTTAAGAGGATACATCGCTGAAACAGGCCCTTCGCCCCATACGGCCGTGCCGACCGTGATCACCGCACACTAACCCATCCGACATCCACTAGGGACAATATTTAACATTACTGAGCCAATTCACCTACAAACCCTGTACGTCTTTGAGGCGGGAGGAAGCCAAGAACTCGGAGAAAACCCACGTCAAGTCACGGGGAGAAGGTACAAGCTCCGTAAGACAGCATGCGAAGACCGGGATCGAACCCGTGCTCCGCGCTGCATTCCGCATGGTGAGGCACAACTCTAACGTGCGCCCCCGTGACCCACCATATATGCGAACATGATAACAAAATCACATTTTTTAAAATGATGGCAATGCATTTAAATAGCTCAGTTGTCAAATAATTGAAACCATTGAGGCATCTACAATCTGTTACCGAGTGTTCCTAATATTTCAGAGTCTATTCGACAGGAATCCTTGCATGGTTACATATGGAATTTGGAATTAAAAAGGTTTCACTTGGCCTGAGTCAGATTTTAACCTCAGTGTGAGACAAGTTTTTGATTTGAATGATTTTTTAAACTATTTTCTTTCTCCAATTGTATGGTTATTAAATGTCACTGAGAAATAGTGAAAAGCTTTTGATTGCTGATTTCCAATCAAATCAGATAAAACTGGACATGAATACGGTCAAAAGCTAACATAGGGTAGAACAAAGAGAAAATAAATCCGAGTGCAGAATACCGTTTGTAACAGTTCACGATACACGTCCCAACCCCTACAACGTGGTGTCTGGTGGGTCGGACTATACCCTTAGCTTATGGAAGGGTCCGTTTCACAGGACTGACAACAGCAAGCAACTGCTGCAAAATATGGAGATGCATTGCCTGGTTACCAAGACACAACAAAAGCAAGA